>CM045577.1:7989609-8594609 GCA_024721215.1 Cheumatopsyche charites
ATTACCAATGAATAAAACAGGAAGCGGCATTTGCATGTTTATACGTACTTTTTTTGTCTATATTCGCAATTTTTCTGCTGATAAGTGCTACGTACACGCACGCTCAACACCATTTTCTCCACTCGATAATTTTTTATTTATTTATTACAGATGTCGAACCGATTGCTGACATGCAAGCGATGCCGTCTACATTATACGCAAATAGAAGATCGTATTTGGAAACGCAAGGATCTTTTAGACATCCTAGTTTGCCTGTAGAAACTCCCAGAGTAGACAATCATCCTGTCGAGCTTCAAGGTTCAGATCAGACGTTCTTCCCGCATTTCGCCAATCTGTTTCAAGCTAGGAATCATCAGCCTTTAGGACATTCGCGTCCTGTTTCAAATTTTCAAGAAGGCGCTTACAGTCAACGACCGAATTCTTTGAGACAACAGTTGAACTACCAAGCTCCGTCGTACAACGGATTTAGAAGCAATGACTACGCAAAAGCTATTGCTTCGCCTACGACAGAAATCAATGGAATTCTCGGATCTGGAAATTTTGAAGTCATGCACGGAGGAACGTTCTACAGTGACAGTGTAGAGAATGAATCTCAATATTCTGACAGCTACGACACTTCGTTCTTCAATAACAACGGCCACGGAAGGCCTGCTTTCTACTACGGCAACTCTAACCCGAGGCCCAACTATAACGAAGAACAGTTCGCCAATTTCAGAGACTTTGCTGATATTAGTGCGCCTTCTGCATTTTCGCATTATGTCGTCGTTTACACGAATAAAAATGCTACAGTAGACGATATAAAGAACGGAAAATTCGCACAAATCGTTAGCGACGAGAGACATCTGGAAATCAAACCGAAAAATATCATTGAACGCTTGGCGCAAATCGACAAAGAAGAGGAGACTGCTTCACCGGCAGAGGAAAAGAGGAAAGTTTCGAAAAACAAAGCGAAGCTGGCGCTGTACACCGTGAAAAAGTATTTCAAAAAGTCAAATTCGAAGAAAGATAATGTTGAAATTAAAGATTTATTGTTAGACGACCCTCTGTTGGCGCTCAGCTAAATCGCTAGTTAATTGAGGTTTGAAATTGTAAGTGAAATCGAAATATTTTGCGGTGGAAAAATTTAAATTTTCCATTAGGACGTCTTGTAAATAATTGTGATTTTTTTTTATTATTGACATAAATCATCATCTTAACCGAATTAATATGTGTGATCTCTTGTGGAAAAAATATTTCATGTTTACATTTTCGTTTATCATATTACGGGTACAAAATTCATATTATTTTCATCTTTATAGTATTTATCGAATTTTACAAAAAACTTAGTTAATTTCACTATTTTCTGAATTTATAAAATGCATCGACATGACTTTTGACTATTCGTTTAACTCTGCGAGTGAACGAGTGTAATAATAGTATTGTTATTGTTAATTGTTACATTTGTAAGGTTAATTATAAGATAAAAACGATTAAGAAATAAATTACTTTTAAAATGTATGCACCTTTTTATTTTTTTTTCACATTTATAATTAAACCCATCAACTATGAGAGATAACAGTCACATGTTTATGATTATGATTATATGACTTTTCTTTAAAAATTGAAACAATAACCTTTGTTTTATTATGAAAACTGAATACGTAGCTAAGAATAACCATTGAAGGTTAGAATAGCCCTGTTTATAATTTAAAAATTGAAAATTTATCCTCTAACTTGGATTATAACATAACATACTATCAGGAATAGTAAAATATACTAATAAGAAATTATGTTATTTGAATTTAAATTTTCTTACAGTTATAATTTTCGATACTTCCAATAAAAGATTATTTTATAGTTTTATTGATAAGAGATCTATTACCTATTTTTTAAATCAGCGTTAATATCGTATATAGGTCTAAAGTTCATATATATTCTCGGATATTGATGTCACACACCGCAATATACAATTCATATAATATGAAATTTGAAATACATATGTCAAAAAAAAAAAAAAAACTTAATAACAATTCATCTATTTAATCTTCACTAATAGATAGGTACGTCAAAAAATATTATTATCTTCAAAATAGTTTTATTTAACCGAATAAATTGTTTTCTATTGTTATATGATATGTGAATATCTGCGAAGGTGTATAAAACGAGTGCATATAAAACTGCATGGAATTCTAAGCAAACTCAGTTTTACTGCACGTCGTGTTGAGTACAGAGATGGAAATTTCAAGAAAAATAGCATTTCTATACGCAATTGTTTTGATCGCAAGACGAATTGAAGGTAATAATAGAAACGTTTAATATACCAACACAATTAAAAATATGTACCAACTTAAAGTGAAACAAATCTAGTGCATTACGACTATTTTTTCGATTATAGATATACAATAATTTACCGAAAATTATGAACATACATATTCTTAATTCATTACACTTAAAACATTATTAATTAATGGGAATATTTTTAGTCAATGGATGCGTATGGAATTTGAATACTGATATTCCCGACAAAGATCCCATTTACCTAAGACCATCTACTAATTTACTGTTTATACCTGAAGCTTCAGGATTAACCGTTGGGTTAAATCAAAATGTAGATTTAGTATGTCCGGGAAATTCAAACACTATAATTGGAACAGGTTCAATTTTTACGAATAATTACTAATTAATAAATTCGTAAAACAAAAATGTTAATGAAACAGGTCTGCAAGAAATCACTGCCAGGTGTACATCGAGTAATCAATTATTTTATTCTGGAACCAGTTATACGCTGAAATCTTTAGAATGTACAAGCACTACAGTCAGTGATCTTGAAATTACAAATCAAAAATGTGCGAATGGATTAGGAGAAATTTTCAAAATTGGGTAATTTATGAAATTCTTAATTTGTTTGATTTAAATAAAATGTTTATAATTTTCGATTTCAGATTCAAAACATCAAGGGGTACTGTATATTTAATCGAAATATGCTATGATAGAGTGAATGAAGCTTCTCTATATGCCCAAAATATTCTTCATGGAAAATCTTTAATTGGTAAAATAGTATATAATAATAATATCAACAATATATTCCTTAAAATGATTTATCTTACTAATATTTCAGGCGCAGAAATTGAATCGAATCGACCATCATTCCGTGTTCCAGGTCTCACCTACGGGACGACCACAGCAAATTTATATAGACAAGCAGATCAACTTACTAGATTTACAACTCTTCTGGGTCAAACGCAAGCTCAAAAATACATTAACAGTACTTCATTTTTAGCAAGGGGCCATTTAGCACCCGATGCTGATTTCTTATTCGGATCATGGAGTTTCGCCACATACTTTTTGGTGAACGCAGCACCGGAGTGGCAAGTGGTCAACGCTGGAAATTGGCTCAAAGTAGAAGATATGACAAGAAGTGTAGCATCGCAAAGACAAGAAGATTTAAAAATCTATACAGGCACTCATCTCGTGTTGAGATTGCCAAATGCGTCGGGAACTCTTGTCGATATGTATTTGATGGATTCCGGCAGGTTACGAGTACCCAAATGGTATTGGAAGGTGATCTATTCAGAGGCAAAACAAGAAGGAATCGCTTTGGTGACTTTGAACAATCCCCATGCTAAATCTTTGGCTGCTAGTGAGAGATTCTGTAAAAATATTTGTCAAGAAACTGGTTGGTATAGACAAGAGTTCAATACATTTAGTAAAGGCTTCACATTTTGCTGCTCAGTTAGCAATTTGATGGCAAGCGTCAAAACTTTACCACCTTTGGTTGTGATAAAAAATATGACCGGACCATCTCCATGAAGATTTTTTTTCTACACTATGTTAATGCAGAGTTGGTTTCAATTTTTGAAAGATATTTCATTTCATTCATATTTCATATTTCATATTTCATTTTCATGCCTATATTGTATTATAAAATAAAAGCGCCATCTCTTACGGAATTTTCGCACTATTATTAAAAATTGATAAAAACATACATATGTGTATCAATCATACTATGTGTATGTATTATATTTTAAGAAGCAATAATTTAATTAATAAATAATTATTAATCTTAATTATCAAGTAGAAAATGGTAAATAAACTTTCAACAACAAATATAATATTTCTTTATTTAAAGGAAGTTGTAAAGGAAGTTCGAATTGAATTAAAGTAATAGAATAGGTCATTACTTATGTATAATACATATGTAAATACTCATAAATATACACAGTGTAAATTAGTAATTTTAATGATTTGTATTCGTATAAGGATTTTCCACACCTATATATGAGGATAATATATGAAGGAATTAATAATATAAAATTGTAGTAATGACTTCATATTCTACAGTATTTTATATATCGCCGACTATTGACGATGTTTTTTATTTGGTTGCTGATTCGGATAATTATTTTCATATTAAAACCAAATGAAAGTTAGTATGAAGTTTTATATTTTAACTGCGTAATAAAAAGTTTATAATATTTTGTTAATGATAGTTTCAGAACAAAAATGTGTTTGGAATTTAAATTCGGATTTACCCAAAAGAGATCCAATTTATATAAATGCATCTAATAATTATTTTTTAATACCCGAAGAATCAGGATTGATATTGAATCTCAATCAAAATATAAGTTTAGTGTGTTCTGGTGATTCAAATCGCATCAATGGCACAGGTATGCAATCAATATCAATTTTATAAATGCAACAGGTATATATTCCGTTAAAATGAAGTAATTTTTTTTAGAATTAAAAGAAATTACTGCAAGTTGTACAAGAAATAACCTATTATTCTACTCTGGCAAAACTTATACGTTTAAATCGTTAGAATGTACCAGATCTACATCAAGTATTCTTGAATTTTCCAGGCGAACTTGTGGTATGGGATCTGGGCAAATCATAAGAATCGGGTAATTGAAGCTTTTTAACATAATATTATATTAATATTATTTTTTTTTATTTAAATATTTTCAAATAATACTAGTTTTATCTTATAAAACAAAAACTGTTTTTGCAAAGGTTTAATTCTTCAAAAGGAACTACTTATCTCCTTGACGTGTGCTATGACGATGATAAGGAAACCGCACTCTACACAAATAGTGTAATATACGGAACTGGTTTGAAAGGTCAATTATAATCTATGAATTGATTTTATGTGTGAATCATGTAAACGTTTGTTCATTTCACTTTTAGGAGCAGAACGGGATTCAGCTAGACCACGTTTTAGAAGTACAGGTCTTAAATATGAAAAAACAACAGCAAATCTATACAAACGAAAAGAACAATTGAAAAGATTCACAGTTCTGTTAGGATCAAATCAAACTGAAAAGTATATCAATAATAAATCATTTTTGAGTAGAGGTCATTTAGCACCAGATGGTGATTTTTTATTTGGATCTTGGAGTTTCGCTACTTATTTTCTAGTTAACATAGCACCACAATGGCAAGCCGTAAATGGAGGAAATTGGGTTGAAGTTGAAAAGATGGTTAGAGCAATTGCAATCAAAAGATATGAAGATCTTCAAATATTCACCGGTACTCATCAAGTATTGCAGTTATCAAACGAATCGGGTGATTTGGTCGATATATTTTTAATGGAGCCGAATAAATTGAGAGTTCCGAAGTGGTATTGGAAAATCGTCTATTCGTCAGAAACTAAACAAGGCATAGCTTTGATATCATTAAATAACCCGCACGTGAATTCATTAGAACCAGATGAAATATTTTGCAAAGATATATGCCAAAAGACCAAATGGTATAAAAATGTATTCTCTAACTTTTCTAAAGGATTTACCTTTTGCTGTAACGTAAATGATCTTATCCGAGCCGTCGGAACTTTCTCACCGATGGATGTGAAATCTGATATGATTGGACCTTTGTAAGTTCAAATATTTTTGTGTAAATTTGAATTCACCAATGTAATTTTTTATTGTATCAATGCTTTGATTTATGAATTTAATATATCTATTGATAAAATAAATAATATTCGATATATGGGTATTCATTTTACAAGCATTGGTTTAAATTAGACTAAAATTAAACAATAGAAATTGAAAATTCTTCATATAATATACAAGAATTTATTAAAAGCCCACATTTACGTACAATCAAATTCTCCAAATTGCACATCAAACGGAAAAACTAGGCAATAATTAGTCAAAGGATCCCAGTCTCTGTCGGCTAATAAGTTTTGTACTTAACGACTAGCGCCGATGTTATCGGAACCTAGGCAAACCTCCACGTAATTAATTAAATATAGTAATTAATAAAATGCTAAAACGGACCCGTGTTAAATGTTTATCTAGCCAGCCATTATTCAGGCTGACCGAGGACAGAAAGTGCCCCACAAATCATTTGGGCGTTTCCCCGATGAGGCCCTATCACGAACCTGCTCATTATCAACTTTCAACTGAATACTTATTGGGTAAAAATCGAAAATCGTGAAGATCATTTAAAATCCAATAAAAAATCAATATAAATAATACAATTTTTCAACCAAATTATCAATTTTCTAAACTGATTCATATGAAATCAAACCAATGCCAAAGCCGAATCCTTACGTATTATATTGAAGCTAACCAAAAGCGCATATCATTATAGAAATATGGACCAATTAAAAAGGCGTATTAATCATGCGACAGGGGTTTCGAACGGAAGGTTCTGTGTCGTTTTTGGGCACGACTGTCGTTAGCCGTATTTGCATGCGAATGACTGTTTACATTGAGATCGCTTTATTGTTCCCATGGCGCTTCCGCGTAATAAGTTTGGTGTGACTTGCGCCCCCCGTTTCAACCCCCTACTTTTCGATAGGGCGGATTCCCCACTGGAGGGGGTGTGAGGGGTGAGGAAATGACGGGGGCGAAGCTCCGACGTCAACCTACTATGTGAATAATTTAAGCGACACACTTATTGGAAGTGTGCGGTTGATACAAAGTTCGATTGAATTTCATTTTAATCGAAAAATAAACTTTTTTTTATTACAATTTATTGATTTTTCAATACTTAATGTTGTTTAATCTTAAAAAATATGGTCAACTTTCTTAATACAAAATATTTTTTTTGCACAATTTGAATTGAAGCAATAGATATTCATCTATGTGCACAATTCTAGGCTTTAAAAAAATGAAAAATATAAGAAATATCTATTAAAAATATAAAGTTTAATATTAATTTGTTTCTTTTATTTTATTTTCACTTAAGAAAAACATGAAATATTTTGATTTTTACATTCGATGAAATTTTTTCAGTCTGCACAGAATGCGCAACACCATCTCGCTCGTATCCGAAGCCGAATCGATTTCTCACATTTTACAACATCCCTTCGACAAAAATCTGAACTTATCCTAAAGTTCTGAAGTCAAACACACAATGACTGCGTTCAAATTCGAACATTTATAACGAACGTCACGGTCAGATCGGGATTTCTGTTCGGGATTCAGGAGGCGCGCATCCCGCGGGACCGGCACACCCCGAATAACAATCGCGGGAAAAACCGACGTACGAAACTGACAAATTTACAGTTAGCCAATAAATAAATAGCGCGCATTGTGTCCGGCATTATTGTATTTTATTATTTCGCAAAATATTTACGGGGAAGGTGGCTGGTCGGCTTTTTTGTTGCGCGGAGTTTTGACGCGGCTCGGTGATCGATCGGTTCCCCGAAGCAAATTGACGAGATACACTTCTCGTGTTAACGTGATTAATGATCGTAAATATACCCAAATATGTGTGTTTGTATTTGGAAGGCTTTAAATTCGTCGATTGTGAAATGTTTCCGTTATGATGCTGCGAGTTTGATGCGTGAGATATTTTCGATTTCGTTCATATTTATTGATTTATTAAAAATTTTAATATTACAAATACGAAAATAACAAATAATCTGAAAATATCCTTTGAAGCGTCCGATCCTCCCCTACACATTGTTATTTATTCCACTCACAACCGAATGTCTAGAAAATGATTTTGTATTACTTTCGCCTCCATATCCCAGTGCGACCGGTCCAGAAGCGAAAAAATCCCGAAAGAAAATCCCTTTATTAGATTTTTATCTTTCGATAAATCTGTGGGACGCACTCGCGACAGCCACCAGACCGATCTATAGATCCGTATGCAAGTTTAAAAGGTGTCCGATATCCATTAGGGTGATTAGTTGTGATAGTGGGAGATCTAGTGATAAATGTTTCAACGAGTGAGGGAAGTGCAACGCATGCATTATTTCGACTGTTCGCTCTGTGCACCCGATCCCTTGAATAATTGCGTTCGAAGCTAAACCTCTCGAATTCCAATGAGATTAGATTATCGGAAATTTAAAATATTTTTTTAATTGTTAATATCAAATCAAAATCATTTTAAAATGATACGAAAAAAATTCTGTTTGAAAGCACGCATTTTTTTTTTCGTTCAGCAGTAATTCGAAAGCGAACTGCTCGATTACAGCACGTTTTTACAAATGTAACTCGCCCCGCGTAATTTGTAGCAATCTGTCGCAGAACGAGTTGCCGTCGCAAAAGCTTTTCGCTGGCAAAAGAGGGCCAACAACGAACAAACGAATGGAATAACAAATTGATGATCATTTCACGGGCGCCATTCATTCCCGTTTTCGGGGGTGCGATTTCGCGTTTCGGTTCTGGGTCGACAGTAAATATGTCACTGGAATTACTGACCGTATAATTCTTCATTAATATGCAGAAGCGATTCCGGTTCGGTTGTGAAAATTCGAATCGAGTTGAAAATTTTCAGATTAGGATTCGGTTCAATGTATGTATGTATCTTAGATCTACACCTATTTCAATAAATTAACATTTTCTGGTGACCTGTTTATTATTATACGGAACAATAATAATGAAGTCGCTATTGTAAATACGAACAGATTACGTTCGCGAATTATCGTAAAAGTAACACTTGCGTCACGCTAAATCGATTTCACAACCCCATACGGTTTATCGCCTCCATTTTTATGGAAATAATAATTGTTATAAAGACTGAATAGGTACGAAATATTTTATTGATATGATTGAATTCACACTAGGGTGGATCGAAATGGACGACAATCACGAACGATTGTTCGCGCCTCGCAACAACTATGGGGATCAATCTTTATAACTATATCATATTTTACATGATGCACATGAAAATCTGTGATCGCATAAATTAAAAAAAAAAAATGTCAATGATGAAGTTTTCGAATTAAAAAAATTTCAATCGAAAATTGACAATAAAATATGTTTCAAACTTGTAATTAATTGGGTGAGAAACAAAAACGATGACTATGAGTTTATGTTAAAAATCTTTGGCGCTATTATATTTCGATGTTAATTATAATATTCATTAATTATGAAGATCAAATTAAATATATTACAGAATTGAAACTGTACTAAGATCAACGCTTTAGTGGATATTTATGGCGGGTTGTTTAACTCTGAGCGACAAATTAAATTACGGGTAGCGTCTCGCGTAACGAACATTCGCTCCGCCAAAGTTATAAATATTAATAATATATAATATTTCGCGAGATACACTTCCTAGTTTATCACATAATTATGTTCCACACCCTAATTAAGACGTTCCTATTACCGTGAAACCACATAACAGCCTAGCGAGACGCTAATCGAATACGGTCTTCTTGGATTCCTCCGGGGGCGTCCCGAAGTCCCTTTCCCTATCCAAATAACTACGTAGATATAATATATAATCATGTAAGATTCTCCAGCTTTACATCATCCCGTTGGCAAAAGTTGGACTCGCTCGGACCGCAGGATGCTCGAGGATTACCACCCCTTCCGGCTTCTGGTATAATGCAATTCAATCCTCAGGGCAATTGATAAGTTCTGACCGAGACTTATCCTGGCCAATAAATCATGTAGTGGTTATTGTGACCGTCGACGTCTCGGGAATTTCTCTCGATTTATCTCAGAGTCGAAATTTGAATATTGCGTTATTTTGCTTTTTTGTATTTCGGGTCTGCGATAGCGGGATGAGAGATATATTAAGCTGTGTTTGGTTAACGATGGTTTTATGGATGTGTTAGGGTCGACGTATGAAACAAAGGGTTCGTGTCCTTTCGTAATTAAGAAATTTGTCAAAGTTATGTTCGCAGTGATAGTATACTGAAATGAGGTTTAATAATTTGTTAGATTTCGGTTGAAGCACAATAATTACAAAGCGAGTTAACTCTAAAGATTACTTATTCATGAAACATCATCATTTATATCTTATACGTATAATAAATCGATCTACCAAATATATTTCATATTTTTAGATATACATAAACTTAGCTCATCACGTACGAAAACGCATTATTTAAACATATTTCAATTCACTTTCACTTCTAAAACTTTGCAACAAACCTCATAATTACAAAATACACCTTCTCTTGCTTAACAATCCCATATCCATATAATATAATATAAGAGGCATTACGCGGTAACGACTCGCCGTCGGTACGTGGACATCCCGTGTCCTGCAGCCGAAACACCATGGAAAATGACAATTTATCACGGCCCTCAAGAAGGTCACACCCTCGACAAGGTAAACCCATTTGCATGCGGACTCCAGGGGCCGGAACATTTCCGAAGCTTTTACACCTCGAGCTGAAAAGTCAACCTCACCTTCGCGCGTTTTATACGGCCACATATTCGGATCGCTCATATTTTCTCGTTTCGAAAACGATTTACGACACCGCCGGGTCGTCCTGAAGAATATTTACATATGGAAGAGAAAAATATGTGGAAAAAATCGTGCCGAATAGTTGTGTGTGTATGGTGTTTCGCGATAGGGCAAATCTGACGTTTCGGGAGATGGCGACGTGGATAATGGTGCTGCTTCATTATCTGCCACACCGCACTTCGTTATTTATGAATGATGAGCCCTAAGTAGCCCATATGCCGTGTGTATTTCGGATGCCCTTTGAATCTGATAAAAGCGCTTTAGATTCGCTCTTTGTAAAATGCGGGGAAAAATGTGTGCGTAATCTGTGCATGCCCGAGCGCAACTTTTGTACGAAATATGTGTATGATCATTAAAACATAATATCGAAAAATTCAATATCTTCATTATATAATGACTATTTGATAGTCTATTTGAATTTCTAGTATGCAAAATGAATAATTAACATCCAAAGAACGAATCAAGCGATTGTGCAAATTGTATAGTCGATTACATTTGTTTCGCTAACGATTGAATGAATTTCGTTACTCATTTGAACGTTTCTTAAAAATCTATTGAATAATAAAAGAAAACCATCCGAACTTAATGTGTTAGTGAAAATACTGAAATGTGGTAATACATTGAGACTTTCATAAAATTTCTAATGCTCTTTACGTTAAATAAATATAAAAGTTTTCAATGCCATTATTGAAAATATTTTTTTAAGAATATTTATATCAGATATTTTATATTTTTATATAAATTTAGTATGCAATGAATTGTACTCACACCCGTTTTGCTACTAGTTGTATTCTATACAAATATTAGAATAATTCGTATTAGCAAAATGCTTATATTCCAAACAAACAATCGAAGCACTCGACCGTATAATGGAGTGGAGGCCAGCGGGGTCTAAATAAGTTTCCAAGTTGCAACAATAGTCCATCAACAAACAGCCCTTCGAGTGCGTTTTGTCAGTGCATTTTTATGCACCAGTTAGTGTCTCTTTCGTAGACAGATATGATAGATGATTTATGCGCAAATATTCAGGGGAGAATGTGTCTAACGATTTCCCTTATTTGTGACACGATTCGAAATATTCAATACCAAAAGTACTGTTTCTAGTTTTTGAAATCTTATATTTTAATATTCGATTGAGTTTGCTCATGTGCTTTTTGGTGATTTAAAAATATCGGTATAGGATATGATTTAAAGATAAAAAAAATGCAGTAATATATCACGATTCACCCTTGTCTTTTGTAATAAGCAGCTTGGGGCACATGCGTCCAACTGTTACAAAAATTACCCCCTAATTGTTAGCCCATCCCCCAACAAAAGCAATGGGTGAGCATGTTCATTTTTCTTGAATATTTTAATTTTGATGCAATATTTATTCTAATGTCAAATAATCTGGTACCTATGTATGTCCAAAAATAAGTTTAATTTTTCATCGTTCGAAAATCATAATTATTATTTTTTTTTCATTTCATTAAATAGAATATTTCATTCAATTTTTTTTAAACATTTGAAATCAAATTTATATTTTTTCAAGTAATCAAATGAAAACAATTCAAATCACAGGTACTCTCGCGCTTACGTAATTTTCATGAAAAATCCAAATCCAGCATTTTGCACAATTTTGCAAATTTGTCGTTGGAAAAAAAAGCAAACATAACAACTGCAGCACCGACGCAAACCCTCATCGCAAAAAAATAATAACAAATGGGGGTAACCAGATTGGCAGAGGGTGAACTCGAAGGGCTATCCATTAAAAATATGACCGACATATCAAATTCCAGTTGTGCACTTGTTAGCTTTGGCGCAACACCATGCCCAAACTAAACAATAAAGAGCCTAACTAGTCGCCCCATTTGCCAAAGGGGGACGACTCGCTATTACGACGCTCATATTAGCGAGAAAAATAATACGAATACGACCGATTTTCGGGTTATTTTTGCGAAGGCACTCGCGCGTGTTTTGTATGAATTTTTGATGATTTTCCGGGCCGCGAGCGCGACGAGAGCGAGCCAACTTATGGCCATTAAAAAAGGAAATGGATTTCAGCGTACATTTCCTCTGAAACGTTAGGCCGTTGTATGAAAACATGCTTTTTTCATCGCTTAATAAAATGTAAACGTTATACGCCGGCGCGCTATAAAAAGGCTTATTGTGCTCGCTCAAATATGCATGATGTTGTCCCGGTTCACTTCGAAATCTCGAACGAAGCTTTTTATGTCAGTTTATATAGTTTAATCAAAATTTTACTGAATAAAATTGAATGATTTAATCAAAAATGATCGATTAAAATTGATACTATCGACTAGAATATAGCAGTCAAATCCTGCGCGATAATGAGCTTACTTAAAATGAACCATTTTGACGTCCAATTTATAGACACGTATTGAGAAACTTAGTTCTATGCATAAGTAGAACGGGCATATACATACATGTGAGACCACGTAAGAGCATCGTGACTGTAACATATAGTGTTTTAATTAGCAACTCGAGGCGAATTAAACGTAGGCGCCGCATGACGAGCCGCAAAGAGGCCCCTGGCTTGATGGATCGTCGGGCAGATATGGGATTTGGGGCAAATCTCAACAGCGACTAGCACTTTCTAACAGATTATCCTTTTCAGAGGGAGTTTAGAGAGGTGCTCGTGGGTGTTTGAGGATCTGGGTTGCGGCCGTCGCTTGAACGAGAGTGCAGAGTGGATCTTGTGCAAATAGTGTGTTTTGTAAGGAAATATGCACCGAATTTATATATTTTGGAATATGACATCAACTAATGAAAAACTTTGTCGATATATTGGATAATTGAGATCATTACATTTGTATTTTTTTCCTGAAACTGGCGAGTACTAAACGTCTGACCGACAACTCAATCCTCCGCAATGTAAGTACTTCAGAACGATATTGATCCCACGGGTGCATTGTTGAAGAAAAAGGATTTAATCCTTGCGTTTTGTTTATACATATGTATTTTTTTCTGCAATGAAATGTTCGTGTAGGTGAATGAACGCGAAATTTATTGCTCTTCCTTCCAATTGCCAGCAAGGGGTGAGTCATCCTTTATTCGGACGTTTTGTGCACTTTTTTTTCAACTGGTTCGCTTGTAGCATCCCTCTTTATTTGAATCCTATTCAAAAGCGATGCCACTATTTTACCGGACAGGTTGAATAATGCTTTAACCCAACGAGCGGTTAACATACGTGATTAGTACTTGCTTTATTTGCCTATTGTATACCTGACGTCTCGACTTCGATACATGTTCGGGTTGATGGTAATTTACAACTTACCTAGTGCTTTGAAAGCTATTTCCTATTTATAAAAAATATACAATATTTGTGTTAAAATAATACGTCGTTGTCGAAATCAAGATATTTGTATTGTTATCAACGCACGTTCGACACTACGAATGTAGTTTGCTTGTAACGACTTTCTACGGCAATAACGGCCGTTACTAATGCCGTTAACCGAGCCAAACGGCGCATAGAAACGCTTGTAATATCGACATAGGTGTGGCGAAACGATATTGAATTTTTAGATAACATTCCGGCGTCGTAATAACGCCACTTCCGAAAACTAACCCTCGCGATTTAGAATCGTACGAGTTTCACTTTATTGAAAAGGCAAAAGTACACAATGAAACACGTCGGTATGGCTACACTGTAATAATAATGCCTTTCGCATTATTGCGCCGTTTCGGGGCGGAGAGCTAATATTTGTCAGAGGTGGTCTAACAACTCTCTATATAAAGCCGGAATTGTTTCCCACTAAATGAGTCCATAAACTGTTATTGTACCCGAGCCCATTCCGTACGTCAACCTGTGACCGACTCGAAAATAAAACTTTACGGACGAATTTCAGACGAGCGAGGGGGGGCTCGTTTTTGATTAGTACCGCGGCAGTAAATAACAAACAACCCTCTAGATTGTTTCTAATCGAATTAATTTTTCATGGCGCCGTAAAAAGCGACCTTTTGTAAAAAGAACGGCTCAAAAGCAGAGTTAATCAATCAGAGCGCGACGGAGGGCGGAAGGAAAAAAAAAGAATGGCGGAGTAAAGAATTCGTCAATTCCCCGATGGACATTAAAATGCGCAGAAAAAAAAGCGGCGGATACACCTTAAAGTCGTGCTTCTTTAATCTTGGACGCAGCTTTTTCATACGGGGTGGACTTGTGGGGTGTCTCGAGGAGGGGTTGTTCTCCTCTCATCGCAAAGCAATCGGACGGCCGTAACAGTTAGAGGCCTCAACGACACCCCGGGGGGCCCTAGCCCTTCCTCGTGCCCGAATCCACCCCTGTACAATCCTCGTTTCCTCGAAATTTTCCGAAATAATGTCATACGTGAGACGGAGTTGCCGGTATCATCATCGGAAGAACGCATAAAGGGTGGACACGTGTTATAACATCGACATATGCTTTCAACGACATAGACATCTAGTTACTGTTTACAGTCTAATCCACATTTTCAATAAATATTTTTATTATATGAAAATATGTTTCGAAGAAAATTTTATAATTATATGATGTCAATTAATGTTTTATAGTATTCAGATTCGAAAATTTAGCAATCTGATGTTAAGCTACGGGGTCGTTTTATAGTGCGATTTCGTGTCTGTCCTAAACGAATAAGATTCGTGTAATGGCGACCTTTACTGTGTCAAATTGGTTTTTTCCAAATAGGAAATGTGCCCTTGCTGGGAAATCGAACGACCGTCTATACACCGCCCATAGAACCTTTTTCGAGAAACATTTGATGGCGAAGCGGATATTGGACCTTGCATAATACATACGTATGCATACGATTTCAGATAGGTTTTCCTTTCCTCGAAATAAAAAAAAAACCGCGATCTACGCAAAATCATTCGATTTATTATTTGTTGACACGATTTAAATAAGTTTATCCAACCAATATATCCTATTACATATTGAAATTTCAAACTTTCAATCATTCGAAATTGCGGAATTTTTAAATTTTATATTCGAGCAACTTTCGGCTACTTCGATTCGCTTTCCAGCCCTTAATCGATAGTGTTTCTTTTCATTTCTTTTGAAATTCATACGGTTCCAGATAAATATACTTTTCTTCGAGAACAAACCTCTATCTAGGCAAATTATTCAATTTTAGCGTATAATAATAGAACGAAGACTAAGTACGTTGATATTTCGAAAATACACGAAAATTCTCACATTTTCGCGAGGTACAAGCTTTCGAAATTTGGCTCGAAATTGCGTAATGTTCAAGTTGTAAATTCGAGCGAGTCGCGGGCTACAACGGTTCGCTTTCCAGTCCTTAATTGATAATGTACCTTTTCATAAAATATTAGACGCAAAGCTCTCTCCCGCGGTCTCAGAGGCCATCATCCTCGTGTCGTGCGGGAGAGGTCACGAGCTCATTCGCAAGAGACCTCTCCTTCTGCGCCACATTTTCCCCAAAGTCACCTTCACGAGCTGCCTCTCTTTCTCTCTTATTAAAATGAATAGAAAACCGTCTCTTTCTTCTCGTACATCGCAGAGAAAATTGCTACGTACAGCTTCGCTCGCAAAGTTGCGCCAGCAGCGCAATCGGGCCATACACGTTCGCACTTCACGCACGTTATCATTTTCAAGTTTAGGTTCGGAAATTATTCGTACATTTCAAATTTTTTTGAAAGCGGTCATATTTTAATATGAAAATGAATGTAATATATGACGACCGAAAAGCCCAAGGGGTACGAGTGAAATTTTTGCCGAAATTGAGTTATGCACAGGAATCACTTCTATGTACATTCATTTATTTGGTGGCGAAAGGATATAAACGAACTCGGAACGTGTGTTAAGATATATGATGAAATCAATCGAACTCCTCCTAATACATGTAGGTACATGGTCAACTTTGAACGCACTTTTCTCGAAATCACCGCGAAGTCACTTGTACCCCTTGGCTTTTTCAGTCGTCATATATTTTATAATGAATTTTATACTAACAAATTTTCGGGTATTTGTCGGGCTTAGTAAGCTTAAGTTTTTTCGAAAGGAAAGTGATCTGGGTGGTGAATAATAGTTTTTTAGCGAGTTAATCTAATCTAATTGGATCAGCTGAACACTTTCGCTGGAATTGAGTCAGTGTAGTAGTCTTTAGATCCAAGCGATCTTTTTATAGCGATAGGATCCTTGAAATATTCTCTACTCTCTCGCAAAAAACAAAAATGAGATTAGGTTAAGTAAGGTTTAATTAGGTATTTTTTCTATTTCATGTTAGGTTAAGATTGATAAGAATAGATCACCGAGTGAGTACAGAATTTTCAAATATTCTAAAAACTTTCAATAAGATTCAAATCCAATTTTTATCAATTCAACTCGGAGCGCCGCCACAATCAACTCCGACAAAACGACAATCACCCCAAATTTTCATCAAATCATACAAAATTTCAAATTAAAAAACTGAAAAACTGAAAAGAGGAGTCAACGAGCAAAATCCGAATTTCGAAAAAGATACAAAAACAATTGCTTAAAATTGAATCGTGTATGGGGTGATCGGCAGGGGTGCCTCTTGTCAGTGCGACCTCGGCCTCCATCCCCACGAGGCGTCCTCTGGGGGGGCGGGGCCTCCCGAGCGGCTGCTCTTATTGGTCAGACCGCCCGCACGGGACAACCTAATTGGACAACCGCTCCGCAGACGCCGCCCCGACGGACCTCGACCCCGGAGACTCCAAAACCCAAAAACGACCCCAAACCGACCCCAAAACCCAAATCTCTATTTTTTTCTATAATCTCAATTAAACAACGAATTTTTATAAATTATAAAAGTTCACAATTCGATTCTGTTTAATAGAGAAAATAATTATTGAAAATCGATAAATTTTTTTTTAATTTTTTGCATTTTTTTTAGATTTTTTGATGAGTTTATAGATTTTTTTTTGGGTTTTTAAGTATTATTATATATTGGCTCCCTTGACGTTTGGCAATTCCCGCGGAGCTCAGTCAGTAGGTTGTCCCTTTCGGGCGTGGCACGCCCCTCGGGTTGGGCACCGCAGTTGGCTTCGCGCAATACTCAGAGGCATTCAGCCGCCGACGCCCGCACAGGGACGACGCGACGCTAAACGGTCGTATACACACGACGACGCAAACAACACGTCGATTCGTATTGCTTGAAAAAAAAAACATATCCTCTCGAGACGCGTTCGAATATAACGAATAGTGTGTGGTTCGCTCGTACGCAGATTCGGAGATTTCGGCGGCCGTCGGCGACTGATCGTGTGATAATGTTCGCGCGCTTTTCCGTTTGAATTTTCGCGCTTTTTTAGAGGCGGCGATTCGGGCGCCGCTTCCGGCGCTAAGGTCAGATCGATTCCAGGTGTGTCGAACCTTTCACGATTCGGTCGGACGAGCTGAACGCGGCCACGGCCGGGTACACCGGCTCGCCATGGCCACCCCTGGAGCTGGACCCGGTCGGAGCCTGGGGGAGGAAGTTGTACCCGCCGACAGGACCGAGGGCTGCTGGTCAGTGCTAGTGTTTATTTTTTTTCAAATCGTCTATTTCTTTTTTGAGAGTTTAATAATTTTTATATCGATGGTATACAGTGGATTGATTTAATAAAATAAGTGCGGGGTTGAAAAATTTATATATTGACCAAAAAAAATTTTTTAGTGATGTGCTCAATTTTTTTTAAATCTTTAGTCTAATTCTATCATTAGCGTCTCAGTTAATATTCCCACTTGCGTAGAAATATTTAACTTTTAATATGACCTCAGATAATTTTAATTTATAGTATAGTATGATTTATTTTCTTGTATTTTTGGTGACAAAATTATACTACTTTTCAAATAGAAATGAATAAAATAAATTATCTCAAATCCGAATTTCTTGTAATTTTATTATTTTTTATAACGAGTCGTTTTAAAATTATGAAATAAATGTTCTGATTTTAAAGGGTTGTTATATGTATTTTTTTATTAATAGTTTCATAATTTTTATATGAGTGAATAGTGATCTAATAAAAATAAAACAAGTGTGGATTGAAAATTTTTCACTTAGTTTAAGATATTTTTAGGAAAATTATAAGTTAGAATTAATTTATATAAATATAATTATTTGAAAGTAAATTATTTGACTAATATAAATGCGGAATAAAATTGTGCAAGTACAAAAATATTGTTTTGGGTGATGAAATGTTTTCAGTAATATCGTAAGAGGCTGGTGAAAATTTGAATATACGAGTTTAAAATATTCAATACGTTTTTCTTTTTAATATTTTTGGTGATTTATAAAGAAAATTGATGAAATATAATTATTTGAAACTCAAAAATTATTTTTTGTGGAATGTTATTCCGATATATTCGTTATAATATGACGGTGACTTTTTGAAACATCAACATGAAAACATTTGAAATCCTAAAAAAAATGGCAAAATCCATGAATTGAATGCTTATTTTGAACAATAAATTGACGTTATTTTCTAATAGATAAAAAAAATAATTTAATTTTATGACGGAATTGATAAAATTAATTAAAAAATGACAATAGGAAAAAACCTAATAATTGAATTCAATATTGAAAGTATAGTGAATTTTCATAAATTAGTTGAAACTTTCTTGTGAAAATAATTATACACAATATGTGCAAAAAAAGTTAAGTTTTTCAATGTTTGTTCAATTTGCAAAATATCAATTGATATTTCCTAACGGTCGAAATTAATTTTTAATATCTATAAATAAGTCTTTCATGAAATTGAAATCAAAAATATAATAAAAGTATGAAAAAATATCTAATATTTTTTTCGGCTATGGACATAGAAGAAATACATCCTGTAGTAATTTATGGATTAAAATTTAAACGATGAAAACAATTGAATCCTGCATGAAATAAATTTCTGAATTGCTTATTTGTATATTCCAAAATAAAATCAGAGATATCATTTAGTTTTACTAATTCCTTTCTCTTTCATATGAACAATATTAAAAGCATTAAAAAAATATATCCGTCTTTCTAAAACTATCTGTAGATATCTACAAACTAACATTTTTAATCTATTTGTAAAAATCATTTTAATTAAATCATATATTTTTTTTTGCAACAGGCGGCCTAATGTTCGGTCTTCACCATGGAGATACAGGAGGAGGCCTCCACGCACAACCAAGAGGACCTGTCACATCATTAAAAGAAGAACCTTTAGCGAGAGCATGGATGCAACCCGCAGCCCTTGTCGATAATTCAAAGTAAATCATTATATTTATCCACATATCTATAAAAAGTATTGTCGTTACAAGTGCATCAACCAAGTCACCGATATTTGATTCGATCACAAAAAAATCTATCGAGAAATCAAATAAAAACCTTTAAAATAATGAACGTTTCATGAACGCGCTTTATGTGCCGCCAAGTACTTTAAGCAGAGCTGTACTTCGTGTACCTAGCACCTTTACGAAAAAGGGATTTTCTTTATTAGATTTCGGACTGGCGGATGAGCATCCCTTAATAAGCTCTTCGCGGTTCGCTTTATGTGGGTTCGTAATAAAAAGCAAACAGTTTAACGCGCTTTCGGGGATGGGGTGTGTGTCGTCCAAACGTACAAAAGCCTGTTAAGCGACCGAAAATATTGATGCGGCATATAATTGGATAGTTTTCGACGTACGGATGTGTTCAATTTGTAGAAAAAAATGTATGCGTCTATTATACGTATGCGGCTGTGCAGTAAAAAATAAATAAACGTACATTATTCGATTTTTTTTTTGAATTGCGGAAGTCGTACTTTTCTAGTCGAGCAGGATTTTAATGCACCTGTTGACGGCTACCATTAGCAATTGAATTAATTAGACTTGTTTTTGTTTATTATCGCCTAGTCGTAGTAAAAAGTTAAATGTCATACGTGATGTGTTTTATAATCAATTTTCATATGATTTAAATAGATAAATTTTATATTGATCCTTAGAATTTTTTAATGATATTAAGTGGTTGATTTCATTGTTGAAATCAAAATAATACATGAAAATAAATTCATTACGAAATTGATTTTAATTTCAAACAAACTTTTGAAAAACCATATTATTACAACTCAATTCACGCCCGATCGTTCCCCATTATTAAGGGCACACCGCTTCCGAACACTTTATCTCTTCGGCGCGGTACAAAGCCACGATTGAATTATCCACTTTTTCGGCCGCGTAAACCTGCGCGAATTTCGCTAAGTAACTTAAGCGCGCCGCCACCTCGTTAATTAATCTCATTCCTTGCCGTGCACTGAAACGGAGCACCCCCGAGCTACGTACCCCCGAAACACCCCCGAAGTACCCCGAACCCCCAAAACAGCCTCTCTGTGCCGAAAACGACCCACACTCGAAGAGTGACCCACACTCTCGAGAGCGTTCCATATCTCGAAGGGACGAAAGCCTTCGTCGTCCCCTCAGGTCGTGTCCGAGACGAAAAATGGGGTGGCTGAAGCAAAAGGCGTGGAAGATGAAGGAGAAGAATAAGAAGAAGAAGAGGAGAAGGCGTCACAATTAACCTCATTACAGCCCGGCTAAAGCGAACTAATTGCTTTAGTGTAATACGATATTGTTTTTAATTAAATGAGCTATGTGAAAATAGCTTGTCATGTCTTCAAAAATTTCCCCGGCGAAATTTAATTTGCAACCCCCTCTCGTCGGGGTTGAAGTTTCGTCTACGCCGTGGCTAATTGCTCGAAGGCTTCGCTTTTTTTAATGTGTTTTTTCGCTTTCTTTCGATGCCCTTTTTTATTTTGCGGTGTTTAATATTTCGGCGGTGAATATTGGGTTAATTGCGATGAAATGTAATTATGCGCTAATTACGCCCTACACCTGCCAATTTCGCGACGTGAAAAATATGTCAATTTACCCTATAATGGTTAATAAATTTCATAAATGTAATTATCAGTTAATTATAACGATCAATTTAATTTTGTCTGATGTAATATGCAATTTTGTCGATGTTATAATTTTTAGAATTATTTCTTCATTTTTGAACTGTGATCACAAACGGTATTTCCATCCTAGAATTTTTTTTATTTAAGTTTAGTACACGTATTGTTTTATAAATCACTTTTCAAGCATATTAAGCTCATTCTAATTTAATAAAAAATATGATTTTGAATAAAATATTTGCATAGAAATTCACCTTAATCTTAGAATTCGTGAATGAATTACGTTCCAGAATAAAAGTTTCCGCTATTTATACATTTGATTTGAAATGATAATTATTGATTTAAAAAAAAACTTATGTAAACACATCGAAATTTTCCATAATTAAAACTGAAACTAACACAAAATCCGTTTCGGAAAAACACACACGTACAGCATCCGCACGAAAATTAACGACGCAATTCGACGCAATCGACAAATATGATCGCGTTACGCTCCGCGAGGGTGACCACGCTTGTTTTCGTTCTGTTTTATTTCGTTTTGTTTTTTTCATTCGGTTCCCGAGCTTTTTTCGATTTTAATTTAGTGTCGGGCCGATTCGTTTCCCCGTTTAAACGAGATGACAAATGTACACGTGCGTCGTCGGCCGTTGTACGGCGTCGTTATTAATTGCGGGCGTCGGCGCCGTGTCACGGTTAACGGCGCCGCAATCCGTTATGCGGAGTTTCCCTCGAATTTTTTCCAAGACCTTTGAATTGAAACGACGATGTGTCAAATCTAAATACGCCAAAACACCGAGTAACAACGACGAGGATAAGTCCGTTTTGATGAGGTTAAATCGCCTGTGTAACGAGCCGTTGACTAACGACGGGGCGTTACGAAAGTGATAAGTTCATTAGGCGACGCCCCGAAAAACTTCAACGCCGTACAACTTTCGATTAATAACGCAATTACGATTATGGAATAATTAAGGTAATGATAATGTGTCCGTCACGAAATCAAATGTCCACGATTCGAAGCTGTTAATCAATGTCGAGCCGTTGACGTCGTTTTCGTCTAATTATTCGGTGAGCTTTGTACTTTTTTTTTTTTGTTTTCGTGCAGTATATGGAAATATTTTGTATGTAATTGCAAACGATGATATGAAACGGTATGATTACATGTTGATTTCTGTAATGTGTATGCGAGAACAATTGTCGCGGTCAGAGATGGACCAGCAATAATCGAAATCGAAATAACACACAGAATAATCAGGAGAGCGAGCCTAATAAATTCGCTTCGACAATCATTTCGTTGTTGTCTGATCCATGTACGACCGCTTCTATAGAAAGCGCTCGGATGCAGCATCACGATTTTCAAATATCCCAATTAAAATATAAATATCAATTCACCTGAATTTAAAAAAAAAATCTGTCTTCTAATATCAATCAATTTGTAATATTTTATACACAATTTTAAATAATTATTTAATTAGTTAAATTTATTTATTTTGTAATTTTAATAATAAAGAAAAAACAATTTACATATAAATATTTATTTTTCATTTTATTGACGTAAAATAAAATTAAAAAGCTTTTAAAAAAGCGAATCAATCCCTTGCGTCGACCGTACGTCCTTACGTCGATAATGAAATCTGTTCGTCGTGTTCGGCGAAGATGCTGACAAGTATAATTGGGTATTATTACGTTTAAAAAGAAAAGTAAATTAATCACATTGAAACGCTCCTCGAAAGTTTCTCTCTTATACATACATACTTATACAAAGATCGATCTTCACCCAGCATCCGACGCGGAACAATCGAATCTTTCTCACCCTACGCATACATACATTGCACATAGTAAAAATTAAAACGAATTTACCAGACCCTCGTCGGGGGGTAGTTTGCGATGTTCTGGATACCGAAACAGGGGTCACCCCAAAATTCGTAATTTCGCCCTGCGGCGTCTATTCCCCGCTTCGAATTAGCCGAATGCAACAACATGGCCCAACAATAATATCGTCGATGCATAATTTATGTTCTATTCCGACCGCCGTTCTCGTATTTGTTCGAATTGCCTCTCGGTATTGTATATTGGACAGATATTCGGCGAACGTATCGGCGAATTTACCATATGACAATTATCTGTCTGCGTTTCGCTTCTAGTCTGTATCTGCTTGTGTGTTATATTTTTTTATTCCATGTATAGATCTGTTGTTCGGTGATGAATTTTGAAAGGATTGAATGAGTTGTGAAATTATTTCTGGTTGAATGGTTAATTTTTTCAAAGCTTCCCGCTGTTACTTTTAAATACCTTGACAAGTGTTAAGTTATTAATTAAAATTTATGTATTTGAGATGAATATAAAAAAAAATATGTATATCTTAGGTGACTGTGAAAAATATTTGGGAAGAATTTCTCACGCGATAAATAAACGTCACTCATACGTCGAGCGAATATTTTCATTAGAAAGGCTCACACGTACATGTGTCGTGTCGATGACATAATTCTCATAACTGAACTGTTTCCGTTCACCGCAGGTCGTTTGTCAAAAAGGATTCATGCAAACTTCAATGAAAGAAAGGATGCTGGTCGAGAGGAAAAAATAAACAATAAGTAGCGGTTAGTTCGACGATCATTACTCACTTTGTCCGAGCGAATGGTCGTTGACGTGTTGTAAATTCACAAAGATTCTGCGGATTTTTTTCCGGAGAAATTTACGACAAGGCGTGTGAATAAAAATGCCGACTAGAAAGGTAATTTCAGGAATTTCGAAAAGTTTAGTGTGGAATTTTAATAATGAGATAAAACGAGGTGTGAAGGGTAACAAAGTAAACACGACCCTGTTAAAATATTCATTCCGTACAGTCACGTCACGCGCCAAATTCATAACATACTCGACCGACATAAAAACACATAATTCCATTATTTTTTACGTAAAAATTAACAAATTCATCAACTCGAGAATGTATAAAATTCGAAACTAAATCACAATACAACAATATGATTCAACTTTTGTTTTATTTTTGTTTCAGCATCGGCGTCGGCAGAGCTCACTTCGAAAAGCAACCGCCGAGCAATTTGCGAAAGAGTAACTTTTTTCACTTCGTCGTAGCTTTGTACGATCGTGCCGGTCAACCGATTGAAATCGAAAGAACTGCCTTCATCGGATTCATCGAAAAAGATCAGGTTCGTATTGCGTTTGTGCTTTTCTTTGCGATCGTAACTTTTGTGCGACGCGTGTCCTCATAACGCAGATAACGAACGAATAAAGTGCGCGATGTATTGTTTTTGTCCGAAGGGCGGTTTTGCCCTCACGTGCATATTAATTATGCTGTCATGTTAGTTAACAGTAGTTAACTTGGCGGCGGTCTACTCGTCTTTATACCGACTCCCGTCACATGGGTATAGCGTGCGTATGACAAAATGTCGTTCGTTTGTTTAAGGGTAAAAATAAAAAAAGGGAAAATCTGTTTAGATAATACAAATTTGAAATATAAGAATATATTTTTATATAATTTTAATTTGATTTTATTTTTATAGGAAACTGAAGGACAAAAAACTAATAACGGAATTCAATATAGACTTCAACTCCTTTATGCGAATGGTAAGTGCAATTAATTAACTCTTTATTTGATTTAATTCAACATTTTATTGTTCTTTTTTTTATAATTCATATTTGTAAATTATAAAATCATCCCGAAACGACTGTAAATAGCATACACATACCGAATTAGCGATCCAAGTTTTCCAAGTTGAAAAATGATACAAATGTTTAGCTAAATTCATTAATTTTCCAATAAAGCAGATAAAAGATAATATAGGTTACCCTTTCATGTTATATACGTTTGATCAGTAAGAAGTACCATAAATCCACCTTATGGTGCATCCGAAGAATGTGCGCTTTGCAAAAAAAGCGATATATGATTGAATACCACAACAGGACACTTGCTTAACCGCTCAGTTATCTTTAACCTGTCGATTTGCACTAAGGATCGAACACCTGTTGCAGTTCGACGAACCGCTAGACGATACGATCTATTTTTTATTCCCAGACCATATACGGGATCTAGATCGATAAATATTCCACTCTAACGAGCCACCGCGCACCTGGGAAGTTTCATATCAACACGTCTCTTAGGTTAGTCTTTGCGAATTTGAATCGGCGTAGGCCATATACGAACGCCGATCCTGATAAGTGTTTAAGGAAACAATTAAACTTGCATTTGACGTCAAGTTTTTGCATGTTTCTGTATATATATGGACACCTGCGGTACACGTCCCAGAATGTCCAGGACGCGCCTACCAGAATAATGAGGCTGCATTTTTATCGGAGTGGCCACGCGCAGGAATGCTAACTTTTTCGATTGGAGAAATTGGAGTACAGTTGATTTACGCACTCCGAATTGAATTTACAATTTTCTACATGACTCGAGAAATGAATCTTTCGAACTTCATTCGAGGAATCAAGAAACAAAAGGGTTGCAAGTGCACACGACCAAATTTTTAGATATTCATATTCAAAGTTTAATTTCTGTCAAAATAAATATTAGGTAGTTAACTTAATTCTATTTAAGTGATTTATATTCATACTGATATCTCTTAGCTTCTGAAATTCTCATTATTAACGATATCGACGAAGTGAATTACATTCACGTATTTGGAATTTTCGCTTCTATATAAAGTGATGTTTCATATCATAAACAAAACACGTTTTGTGAAATAGATTCATTTCAAACGACGAGCTTTACGGAATATATTGGTAATAAAACGCATGATCGGCTATCTATGAAATCAGAAAATGATTATAGTTGATAGTTTTCCCACAGTAACCATGACGAGTATTATAACTAGTCGTCCAGCAGCAACTGCTGCTAAGCACTTCAAGTGCGATCGACAATGAATGGGTAAATGAGGATCTACATAAAACCATTATTTTTTTAACATTATGGAATGAAAGGTCAAATAAATTAACGGCAATATGTACCCGGCTCATCTTTCCAATTCCAACTGGAATCAATCAGAAATGGAAGGAAAAACGGAATGCATACTGTTATTAAGTAAATTGATCTAGCATAAGGACTGATCTTTTCACTTTTTCAACCCTCGAGTGAACCACATTGACTTCTCAAGATATGAATTGCATCAAGTTTGACTCTCTCTAAAAGCTTCAGCGCGTATTACTACGTATCTGAGGAGACAGTGTAACTAACTCTAGAGTTAAAAAAATAAAAAAATCGACCCTAAACGATTCCTTAAATGAAAAAATCGACTCTGGACCGCAGACTGCGCCGAAAATCGGCAGCCGAGTGTACGGACCCAACTCGCGGCTCCTTGCGAGGATAAGTGCCCCGTTTGCGGCCCCCGAAAGAGTAAGTTCGCAGATTTCCACATCGCATCGTAGCACCGCGATGTAGGTGTGCACACACTCTATGGTGTGCACACACTCGCAACGGTCTGGCGAACGGTTCAAATGTGCGGTCAACGCTTTAAGGTCGGTCCGACCGGCTTCGGTTGTTCGCGTCCCGCCGGGAGACCTCCGCAACCGCATCATCAGACATTACTTGCGAGCAATTTAGTTTTCACAACAGTGCGAACGACTAATCCGCCCCCTGTTTGTGTGTTTGCTGCTGCGAAACGGTCCTGGAGCCTTGCGTCATATGTCTATGATTGTGCATTTTGATGTTCGAGCGTGTTTGTGTCTATGTATGTCTATGCGCGAGTGTGAGTTTTGATATCAAATGTGTGTTTGTCGTGTTGGATTTTTGAGAATATGGATATAAAATTAGCACAGAATAAGAATAGTAGAGTTGATTGGGGTTAAAGTGGCTCATCGGACAAGTGTGACACCATGGGGCATAACTATATCTCAATGGGATAGTGTCAATATCTCAACACATATTAGGAAAGATAATTAAAAATGAACCACCTACTATGCATGTTCTTGCATATTCATACTAGATAGCTCTATTTTTAGTATGTTAATGATCAAAAATTGTATTTTAAATGTCTTAAAGATATAAATAACTTAAATGATCAGTATCTTCAGAAGGAAAATTTCATAATTTTTCACTTCATTTATATTTAGTAAGGAAAACGTCGATATTTACTTATGAAAGTAGCGTTCTATACAACTATATTTCAATACATAATTGAAAATTACATAAGCATGCAAATATATGTATGTATGTTTACAATGTTACATATCTGAACTCTCTTTACAATATAATTTTTAAAGATATAGAACGTAAGGATACTAGATCCAATCTCAATTCAATCAACTAGCTTACAGAGTCAGTTCTTATAAAAATGGCATCAATTGCGAAATAATTGATACGTTTTCGAAGGAAAACATCAATCTACAATCTCTACATCAGATAATATCGATTCAAACCAACCCCTTATCGTAAAAATGCACAGAATCAAATAAAACCCGATCCGCTACGTTGATTTACAGTGTCAGTGTAACGAGACAGTGCGACTCTTTAAAGGACAAAACTTGTCCGTCGCACGCAAGCAATAGCGAACGCCAATCAAGCGATCAAACTATAAATCTCGCAGCAAAACACAATCTCGATCTTTTCCGAATGCGATTGTCGACTGTCACTCGACGACAACGGCATAAATTCAAATCGACTCCGTTCGTTGTAGTGAGGTTCGAATTAGAGGCGAACGAGTGCGTTCCCATATTCAGAGGTGCGGGTTAATCCCGGTCCGGGCCGTTTATGGTCGCCAGCTTAATTTATTTATAATCGTAAGTTCGTAAAGGCCGATGGGGGGTGGTTTAAGGGCTTGTGGTCCTTTACTCCGGCGGTAAGCCCTCAGCTTTGATTTATTCTGCGGCGAACCGATACTAGAGTCGGGCGAAAGCATCGGAAAAATTATACTATTCGTATATGAAAATTGTGTCACTATTTTAGATCAAACACAAGATTCGATTTAATTTTGTATTTTTAAACGAATTTCAGTCCATAATTTAACTTTTTTGATTTTAGAGTTTTTTCTAAATATAGATGATAGGAACAAAATTTTTTTCTCCCTCAACCCGAAGCTTAAAGGGTTAATTAATTATTTTTTTTATAGTCAGAAGATAAATCTTAAAGATATCTGAATATAATAATCGGTTAAATTTTCTGAAATGTTCCATTACAGTGATAATTTATCGTGTAACACGTCGAATGTTGCGTTTTATGCGTACGCGTATGTAACTCGGGCGCCAAATTGTATTATCCACTTTCTTTCGCGCTATAAACGTGCGAGTCAAACTTTTACAAGGCGCTTTAAGGGAATAACGTTTAAATTTGATGTATAAAAATAAAATTCATGCTTTCACCTTCTCCCCGTCTAGATACGATACGAGACTCGGCATCGTAGCTTCCTGGGGGTACATTATGCTTCCACGTGCTTTCGAATATATTCACTTATACGTATACCAACAGACACGTTTTCTGATACACTTAATAAATATGCACGCCCATAATGCACGATATGAAAAAAGCATCAATTCCATATATTGACGCGGATGAAAATATTCCGGAATATTGTCAATCGCGCGCGAAAACAGCGTTTCGAAATTAAAATGGAAATGCGAAAACGATTTTTCGAATTCGACGAGAGCATAAAATTTGCATACTCTCTCCCTTGCTTACGTCGGGCAATTCGCAAAATATTTTATAAGCACGTACGGTGCATAACAACGTGTGCAGCGCTATTTTGCATTACCTGACTAAATGTGCACTTCATATAAATGCTCTTCGAGAACGAGCGCAAAGTGCGACCTGTTAAAATTGCATAAACTTTCGGCGCACACGAGAATTTGATGATTTGACTCTTTTAGAGATTATTTTTCCGAAACTGTTTAAGAATTTCTTAGGGGAAGTTGAAATAGGCGTGTAAACATCGAACGATCCATGTACTCCATAAGACGAGCCCTCTGGGAGTTTTTTCGCTCACTTCATATCGACTATGTAAATTCGTTTCAGAACCATATTATAATTTAGAATTTATACGATGATTCTATGATTCGTTCGATAAAATGAAATTATTTTGAGATATTTTATTTAACGATTTCGATCAATTAAATTGATGAGTTTTCTGTAGAAGGTAATTTGTTGATAATTGAAGCATGGATTTTTTCATTTTGCTTGCGATTAAGAGTGTCGTATAAACAATTTCTGGTATTTTGTAAAATAAATGCGATGTCGTGTAAACGTAACCTGTTAACAAAGTGCCGAGTCGTGGAGAGAGCGAGATGCGGTAAATGAGATAAATGGCACAAGCCGCCACCGGGTATTCCCTCATACATGTCTAGTGTTGTTTTATACAGTCGAAATGCATTTATTTCAAATTAATTTACCGAATAAAATATATATTTAAATACATCGAATATAAATTTCAAGTCGGTTAAATTTAGATTTAATTTGATAAAATGCATCTATAGAATGTATAAATTAAATATCAATTACTAATTTTTGTTATCATTTCAGGTGTACGACAAGAGCAGGACATCTTCGTCCGGCTGATCGACTCAGTAACGAAGCAAGTAAGTCACAAGCAGATTCATTCCGAGCACGAGTCGAACATAAATAATAGGAAGTTATAGTATGCAAGATAAGGCGATTTAATTTTAATTCGTATGCGATCTTAAGAGAAAGAGGGCAAACAAAACCGGAGACGGCGTCCGAGATAAGAGACGATTTGTGTTTCAGAAGATTGCCCGATTAATATTTAATTTTTTAATTAGCACGACCCGCCACCCCCTTATTTTAGTTCGACTTCGCCGCACCGGTTTCCCCTTTGTGTGTGAAGTTGATGTGGAAAAAAAATTCAATTGTTACGAAAGTAATGCGCTCAGTGCATTGTTTGACGACGGCGTACGAAAGTTAAGCTCGTTGTGCAAATGTAACTTTGACGATTTTGCGATGACGCCCCTTGTATGTACAACGCACGTAAGAAGGCGGTCATATTGCAGGGAAAATTAATTTCAGGGTGACCATTCGATGATGAAAAATATATTTATAAAAATTTCTATCGATATAAGTGCCTATTATTAGTTTTCATTCAATTCGTAATTATTATTAATGAATATGATTAACTCTTTAAGCTCGGGAGACTTTTCCGAAGAATTTTCCGCAATTCCGCGGTTATTTAAGCATTTTTTTTTTGTAAATAAAGCAAATTAGTTAATTAATTTTTATATTGAGATATTGACATATACAATATTTTGAAATTTCAGCTGAAACTTTTATAGAAAAATTTCAAAATTTGAAACTATTTCACATGAAAATTTTGATCAATTATAAAAGAAAATAAGAGCATTTCGAATAAAGTGGAAATCATGGTCACCTCAATATAAAACGGGGAAGCATTTGCGCGAATGACAAGCGTCCACGTGTCGGTCACGTGACAGCCACGTGGCCTACGACCGCCAATCGCGAAGCCACTGATTGTGTTGTTATTTCCTATAATATACATCATGTAAAAAGATAACAAGCCATAGGGGTGCAAAATGTAGACGTACATCAATCCACCCACTCTTATGAGTACACTACTCCCCAAATTTCGATCAAATCCGAATACGAACGTAATTATGTCTTCATTTATAACAAAGCGATCGTTACTATTTTTATTTATTTATTTAATTCGATATCTAAAATTTTTCATTATTCTGATGGAAGTGTGTATATTTTTTTCGATTATTTTCGGAAGGTCATAAGATCGAAGCAATCGGCGGAGGCAAGGAGGACGTGCGACATATAAAAGGAAACTTAAGCGGACGAATAAGAACAAGAAGGCTTTGAGTTAATTATTTGGTAGCCATAAATCCCTGTTAATTGGGTATAGCAGAGTCGCGGTTCACGAGACGCTTATGGCCTTTTCACTTGTACACACCATTGGCGTACCGCGAATATTTTAAATTTTATAAAATTATAATATTTATAAAAGTATACAAAAACACCAATTTCAAATCAATTTAATGATTAGATTATATTTTACATAAGTAATTTATTTGTTTCAAATGAAACATACGATCAATACTCTGAAATTGAATTAATTTATAAAATAATATAATATTAAACCCAAATATGAGTATTCTATTACATAAATAAGACAATAAAAATAATCTGACATAACCTTAAGTGCACGAATGTTCGGAAGAAAATCGATCAATATTCATAATGCGCCGAACGTAAACGTCCGAAGCAGGCAACCTTAGCAATAAATATCGCATTATGTGTATAAATTCGTATTATGAACCGATACATAAACGAACGATAATATCTAATATATATAATATTAGATATAATGTAATACATCCCGAGGCGCATATGGTTCGGCGCGTAAAAGAGTACGTACCAGGGGCGGGCTTCTTGTTAGACGTAACTATGGGGGCTAAGGGTTACACCGTACACGTAAATTTCCTTTTACTGCGCTCACTGTGACTCTTCTTTCATGGAAGCAATAACGATGAATATACGCAGAAGACTCCCGTTAAAACTACACCCCTTACCACCCCATCGTTGGCGAGGAAAACCCATACTCTACGGGTCTTAGCCACCTCTTCAGACTTAAACAAGAAAATGACTCCATTTTTCATTTAAAATATACAAATACAATACAAATAGATAAATGTAGAATTTTATTCGATATATTTTCCGAATTATTGTTAGAAAATATAGGATAAAAGACGTTCAGTACAAACTGAAAAATCTAATGACAGCTTAAGAGCTCTTACTATGTACCGATTTTCTATTGTCCAAAAATTTGATCGGGTTCTTTAATTAGTATGAAGACGTATGAGAGTTCAAATATTGCAACGATTCCAGCTTTGTATTAAAATAATGACTTCCTAAATTGTTGGCAATAGAAAATTGGTAATCTACGAGGACTCTAAATGTTCACGTATGCAATCGAATCAAATCGATTCAGGTATTATAAGATCTGTATATGTAAATATTGCTACCAATTTGTCATCTACTGAACCAACTGACATCTTTCAATAATAAATCAGATAGATCTCATTATTATAAGCAGAAAGTTTCATTGATTCAGATGTTCAAAATATTTGAAAGTATTCAATAAATCGTTTCAACTCACGTACTATAAATGTTTCAATCGATTCGATTTTTTCCAAATGCGAGATTAGATCGTTCGCACAGACGCGCGTGTAATTGAATCGCGTCACACATTATCAAAACATGTGGAAAATTATCTGAAGTGCTCGGCTGGGCGTATGTATCATAAAACCTTCATAAATCTCGGCTCGGCAGAGCTGCGAGCTTACGGTTTCCGTAATATTTGTTGCGTTTAACATAAATTCACTTCAGCCACATATAATAATATATTGTACGGCCCGGGGAGTTTGTGCGAGCGTGTGTTAAAACTCGTAACAAACTGCCGTCGTTTAGCGCCGGCTTTTATTACGCGGCGAATTAAGAAATTGACTTCTCGCGTTTGCGTTAAGTGATTTTTGAAAAATTGAAAGTGCTTCTAGTTATACTGAGTGTTTTCTGTATTGTTTCTATCGAAATGGCTAATAGAGTTTATCTATAGTGGTCGGTTTTAATTGTGACTTACAATTAGTCAGAATACATTCGACTGAAACTAGTCGTGTCATTATGCGATAAAGCTATTCTGGTCCAATGTTAGTTAGCACATGTCACGATGTGACATTGACTGTATACGACGAGATTAATCGATTAATCAATATAGTGTTTTGTAATTATTTTAATTATTCTAATTAAATAATTTTCCTAGAATCACAAAAAAATATTATTTTCATCGATATAAACGCACACGATAAACGCATTCTTTCGTATGCAAATACGAATATCTTCAATCAGAGAATTCTATAGCGTCTCCCCTCTATGTTTGCACGAATTCTTAAACGTTATATTTTAAATTTATCACAGAACAAAATCCATTCAACTCGGTGTTTATCTCGAGCGATAAGAGGGATCGCGCCCATTATGCGCGACGTCGAACCGCCACGTGGCATCCTGATTATGTTTGGACAACGATACCCTAACCTAACCCTCGGCAGAGAACTGAATAAATTTCGAATCACTCTGAGATTTTCCGTCATCACCAATCGAACGGATAATCGAAGCCGTATTGGAGACGTCGCACGCGAAATCCTCCGAAACGAAGTTAGCCTCGTACGAAGCGAAAGGACAAGAAAACACATCGGGTGCTAATTCGATTTGTCTTCGAACGAGAGACTACACCACTGTGGTGAAAGACGAAAGAGACTGCTTTCTATATAGATATATTTTTTGTTTTTCAAAGTCGACGGGGCAAACGTAATATTTTTTCACGGGTGTTTTCGCAGCGATGACGCTCTTTCCGAGTCGGTCGATTTGCTGTAAATTATGTTTTTATTATATATTTTTCGTATGAATATAATATAAGTTTGTTTGTGATTGAAAAAAAAATAGGAGTTTCTTAAAAAAGAGTGAAAATGATATGAATGCGAATTGAATCGCAGCGCAAATTTCATACGCAACGATCGCCCGTAAATCGCGCAGCACAAACATTATACGCGCTACATGTAAAAGTTAAAACCCAATTTTCTACAAGAAGAAGTATCAAACAAATTACGTATACGCTGCAAGCGAAACGGGAGGCAAACGGCGGACGAAGAAAAATTGCCAAGCAAAGACATAAGCGAGAGAAACTAAGTTAGCTACGGTGATTTACAAGAGAAACACTTTAGAGTGGCTTCCTCCTTCCGACGGACAGAGCCGGCTTCGGGGCTTCTTTGTTGAAAATACCGATGGTGTCCCTCTTGCTCATGGTGTATGTATAATACATATGTATTATTTTCTATGTTTATGGTGCGATGCAGCGAAGCCGCATTCGCGAACGGGGGTCCGAGAAGAATGTGAAGACGAATGCGTTGCGCATTCGAGTCGCGTCGATCAAAGTGTCCTTTTCGATTATGTTCGGCTCGGATTGTTTTTATGACGATTGTGATGAGTTTGGTTTAATTGAGGTATCGATCAATCAAGGCGATCTTATAAACAAGTTGAACATAAGCCCTTTAGAGCACAATGTATGTATGTAATCGACTCCATAAAATGGAATGACGAAAAGACAATGAAATATGTTCGATGCATTTTTTAAAATTCCCGTCATTGTTCCATTTATTCAAAATTATAACGTACAACAAATTAGTAATGAATACAATTAACAACGAATAAGATCATTTTACATACTCGTAAGAATACAGAATTAATCAAAATGACCTTTGAAATAAATAATCATTCGGAGATCGAACAAATTTCGATAATATTGATCTGTATCATTCAGCAATATAATTCGAAAGATATCGAACCAATCACAAAATTTAAACATTTCTTATATAATATTAAGCTAATTCCATTGAATAACAATAACAATCGAATCGAATCAAAATCCGATTAATAACAATCCCAATTACCATACGCTCGCATTACCTTAATTCATACAAACTTAAGCCTATCGCAAAGCCACAAACCCCAACATCGGCGAGGGCAAGAAGCGATTCGATACATATTCGAAAACAGCTCGACACCAGATGCTACCCTCGACCCGAAATTAGCCATACTTACGAAACCGACATGTGCATTTATTTATTTATTCCGGCGTTGCGCCCCGCGTTATTTTTGCCTAAGCCTCCGATGCGATGTAAGCAAGTACCAACACGAGTACTACTGGGAGCGTCTCGTCGTCGTCGGCCCCTCGTAGGCCACTAAGTCGACTCGAATCCCCGAATATCTCCCGACACAAAGACCCACAAAGCCATTCCATTACATATTCAATTAAACAGGAAAAAATCTATCACTCGGATTACGCGTAACGAGAGCGGTAATCCTTTTCTGCGAGGGTGAGCGCGGTCAACGCTTCGGCGAGAAAAACTCGCGTTTATTTTCGGGGCAGGTTGTTAGTTTTTTTTAAGCTCGTATAAAAATGATTCATATTTTCGTATTTTGATATAAATATATCAAATATCGATAATCTACATAAAGCTGAGTTGCGTTAATGTGTCATCAATTTGTATTCGGTTCAGTGAAGAATTTTTACAAAGTAGAGTTCTAAACGGAAAATTAATATAATTATCCTATTTAAGATTTTCACAATTAATATTAATTAGCACTATGAAATATGATTGAAAAGTAAAATTTTTATTCAATTTATGTTGATTTGAGAAAATGCTGTATTGAAAAGGAAATACTGCAATGAAGAGAAAGGCACGTATGATAATTTACTAGAACCCCTTACACAAAATCACTTTCGAACACGCGAAAACGCTCAATTTTCACTTTCTAAACGAATGTAGAGCAGAGCAGCGCTTCTCAAACAGTTCCCACACGAATTCGAGGACCGCTTTACGAGTCCCAGAAGTGTCCCCCGACGGCAAATTTCGCAACCATTTAATGACCTGTGTAAACTGTAATTACGTTTTACGAGTCACCTGTCCTGGCTCTCTCACGTGCAGACAGACAGACATACAAACATACGATCGAACTCGTACACGAGAGTTGCCTTTTAACGTTTCGTTTAATTCAATGAGAGCAAATTCTAGCAACAAAATTTTATTGTATCGACTTTGTAATAAATCAAGTCGCATGACTTGCAACATCCAATAAGTAGGTGGTCGTTGCCTTTTTTCATTCCGTGTATGTTTTCGTACGTATTTTTATTTTCGAATAAGGGTAGCATCATAGGCTTTAACGCATGATAAATAACGACAACAAACCTCACTGTGTTAGGGTAAAAAAAAAATGAGAAGGTTGTATATACGTGTTCTCCGGTTGCTATCGATTTATAAAACCATTAATCATCGATGAATAAGAGTTTTTTTTTCATCTAATAACGTGTGTGTGTTTTCAGCCAATCATGTACGAGGGACAAGACAAGAATCCTGAGATGTGTCGGGTGCTGCTCACACACGAAGTAATGTGCAGGTAAGTTTTTGTCGTCGTTCGTTCTTAATCCTCACAATAAAAACGTTTCATTCGAGTTTTCCATAAATGGGCGTAGATGTACATAGTTGACATACACCATATCATTTGATTCAAGCAAAAAAAATCACCAACACAAGCTTTCATTATAAAAATAAAAAAATACCAATATTCATTCGAAATTTTCATAGGCACGAAAGCAAACGATAAAATAAAAACCACTCAAACTAATTGCCGCAATTCTATTATCAATATTGACCTCATGAAACAGACTACGCACGAATGTGTAATAATACGATTTTCGATGAGTTTATTTGTGATGTTCACAGAGGTAGTATATATCCCCCTAGCAAAATAACTTATTCTGACCGCGACTAGCCGATGCACCCGTCTGAATATTTAATTTACGAATATTATACACAAATAAAGTTTTGAGATATGCGTCTGCGTGCAGAATCGTCCAACAAGTTTCTCTCGTCGATTGTATGAGGCGCCGCGTAAGCGATGCTGCGAAGTTTTTCTCGGGACCGTTTACGGCGCGTCGTCGGAGAAAGCTTTACAGGGGCGGCCAATGGAAAATCGAAAAAAATTTTTTTTTTATTATTGTCATTAATGAAACTTTATATGAATAATAATAGTGATATAATAACATATATCTGTTGATTAAAAATAATTAAAAAGCTGTATTTATATTCCTATTTTTTCGGCACGACACTTCAGGGGTCAAGTTAGGTTATGTTAGTTTTTTTTTTCACATAAGTTAAATTCAATTAAATTGGGTTAGTGTTTTGTTGATGGAATATAATCAGAACAATTTTTAAATTGAAATTTAATTTAAAGTAAAATAAATCATTCACGAAGAAAAGTAAAACTGATTCAAATATTACCCAATCACCCAATTCAAACTCAAATATTTGAAATAATCGAATATGTGCTTAATTTTTATTACTAATTTTCATTTTAATATTGAAATATCTATATTAAAACGTACTAATATGAAAGAAATAAATATATTATACATATATTTTTACATATGATTCTGAATTTCATCATTACAAATACCTATATAAGCGAGTATTTGAAACGTACATATTTTTAAAAATTCAATCAAATATTTTAAATGCTGCATTTCAATTCTAAAAAAAAATAATGATTCAATAAAATAACAAAAATATACGTCATCTGACAATTTATAAAATTTAAAAAACCCGCAACAAACATAAATTCGAGCGCCCTCTCCCCGGCACTGATCCGAAGCGAAGGGCAAAGACATTGAGTGAATAGGCAAAGGACAGACTCCCCAGAGGCCTCCCCTGGAAATACCTCGCCCCTCGAGCGCCCCTGTCCGTCTCCACGACTATCCCTGGAAGATTTGTAGGGGTAGGCCCTAAGGCTGCCCCTACAGCCGCCCCCTGCGAGAAACGCACGCGCGCCTCGTAAACAACGCTCGCCTGCATGCATGCGTTTCTCGGGGGCTTTTCCCGCTTTTCCGGCTTTTCCGGCGACAAGATGGCCGGAAAACCGTTCTCGAGGACGTCGTTTGAGGCCGTGATGGACAGCCGGATCGGATTGTCGCTTGTTATTCATTCATCGTCGAAGCATTTCAAAGGAGATGTACTGTTTTTGGTTTATTCAAAATCGCCGACGCGGGAATTCGATTTTCTTTCACGTTGATTTTCCGGCTCGAATTAGATATGTGCATAGTTTGAGTGGTTTGGAATTTTTCAGATGGTTCAATTTTTTATGAGTTTTAAATTTTCTATCGAACAGATTTAAGCCAATATATATAACATGTACAAAAACTGAGTTTCAATACATTTTTTCATTTATTTATTTAAAATATGACAACATTTTTTTTTTCAGTCGGTGTTGTGATAAAAAAAGCTGTGGTAACAGAAACGAAACCCCATCAGATCCTGTAATTATTGATAGGTGAGTGATTCAATTGTTATATTTTTTTTATAAATTTATAGTGTGGTGAATGGATGAAAAACTTTTTGTCTGTTTGCGGTATAAAATCTATCGGGACGAAAATAAAATGATAAAGAAAAATAACAACCGTGAAGGGAAAATAGGCAGTCGTCGTTTTGTATGGGGAGCGTTTTTCCTTTATTTTCCGCTTCTTTCACAGATCAATGGAAGTCGCCGTTGTTGTACAAAAAAAGTGTCTTTCAAAAAAAAAAAAACCGACCAAACAGAAACAATGCGAAGCTTTTGGCATTTCAAAGCACTGAAACAAAAGCTTTCTCCCGGTGCAAAAAAATCCACACAAAAGTTTCGCCGTATTCAAACTCTCATACAAAAATCATCGCCTATTCAAATTTCCTCTTCCGTTTTTTATTTTTCGAAATGCCAAAAAAGTGCTGCATTATTATTGGACAGGAAAGGTTTTCAATGCCTTCGTCTATACATGCAACTAATATAGGTGTATACGCACGATTTCCGAAAAAATAAAACCTTAAACACAATCGCAACATTGAAATTTCACAGTCATACCCCAAATTAACAGCGACGAGTAGTACGACAACACAATCAACCAACGCAAAAACAATCAAAATCAAAACAATATAGAAACCAAACAATCAATCTTGACGGAAAATCAAACAAAACCCCCCGATAACAACCCCACATGAAAAAATCGACAATGAACCGGGGCATTTTTCATCGGAAACGCTTGTTGTACACCATACACTCCGTCGATTGGGTGTGTAAACTCGAGCCGGAAAAAACGACGAATGTCGAATATCATAATCCACAATCGAAGGGATGAACAGTGCCATCGACCAGGCTAATCAAGAGCCCTCGAGGGCGAGTCCTTTGATTAATAGCGCGGTATTAAGGGTGGCATACATTGCGCATCGACAAATAACCGCGATGACAATATATCGTCGTTTGTTCAGGAAATGATCGTTGTGTGCTCTAGTTATTAAAAAAAAAAGATGTTTGCTTTATAATGTATGGGATAGAATCGAGTGATGACTCAATTCAGTTTAGTATCGTTTATTAAATCATAATACGATTTTTTCATGTGATAGATTCACATGAAAATTTTTGACCTTCATATAAAAAAATCAATTATATTACAATCTACATCTATCCATAAAAAGTGAGCCCACAATTACGTTAACATAACCCACAATAGTAGAGAATCAATTTCATATTTCAACCTCGAAACAAATAGCGCAATTATCATTGCAATTTTTCCTAAGCACGCGTATGGCACGTGACGTTTATGTATGTACATAAAATCACAAAACCAAAAGAAACCTTGCATTCATTTTTGGCAAATGAGATAAATTCTGATCAATCGAAAAGGAAAGAAACATTACATGCTTTGATTAAAAATGCATAATAGTTACCCATATTAGATATTAAGCCTATTTGAAGCGAAAATATAATTACGATCAAGGCAGTGGGGCTATAAGATTATAAGATTTTGATTAGAAATTTAGTTATTTAATCGATTTTGAGGGTTCGAGAGAATCTAGGGGAATCGGGTCGCGTATAATAGGGCTCAAGTGCGCGTGCACATTTAATTGATACTAATCGACGGTGCAACGTTTATGCACTGCCGGCTTTAATACCATTTGATGTATGTCCGACTAGGAGGATGACTACCACCCTACACAGTGTCTGGTCGACTGAAGTAATTTGATAATTGAATTTGTGCAATAGCGTGCAAATGATACTCGGAACCGTGCGCCAACGAGTCCGCTTCGACTGCGACGGTTTGTGCGAAACGAAATGAAATTGTCGTACGCGTTTTTCACCGTTCGACTGGAAAATAAAAGTCTGCCCTCGATATTTCGTACTTTCGCATGGGAAAAGTCGGAAAAAAGTGATGGAAGTCGGAAAAAATTGAGTCGAAATATATATGAACGGATGGTTTCGTAACTGAATTTTCATCGGAAATAAATATATTTTTTAAAAGCATTAAAACTAATTGATGAAATTCGATCGTATTGACATACATAGTATTCTTTTCCGGAACGAATGAGCGCGTTCGTGTTTAATTCCATATGATTTTCCGATGGTCGACGATCGTCATTTGAACGCGGAGCGATTACCGTCACGACACCAATAAAGATATTGAAGAGGAAAAAATCTAATCACTTAGATTCTGAACACGTCCAGTGGTGTGGCGCAATCTCAAAAGCGGTGCGTTTATTCCGCGCCATAAACCCCGTCGACGAATGCATCAACCCTGCCCACTACAAACGCTTCTACGACTTAATCGCATAGTGCCAGTGGTGGTGCGATACCGACTTAATATTATATCAACCCTATTTTATTTTTTCTATATCATGAATTTCAAAAAAAAATAATAATTCTATGAAAAAAATCAAGATTCATACGCCTATAACGCATGACGAAAATTTTTACATTTCGATCTCGATTTATTCAATATTTTTACAAACAAATATAAAATTTTATTGATTACATAGAATCATCATCTTATTAAATTATAAAATATTTCAAAATTTCAAAGCTATCGAAATTATTCGATGGGAATTCGATACTTTTCCATCACGAGTCGACGTTGTTCGAAGCGTTCGGAGGGAGAGACGGTCGCGGATAAAAATCCACTTAACAAATTTGTCGAAGATAATTCATTGTCGTAATAGGAGGAGACTTTCGAAACGGTGTAGTTCGGAATATATGGGGTTTTTATTTATATACGCTTACATCGAGGGGGTGGTCGATGGGTGGGTGTATCGCGTGTCGGTTGTTCGGCAACCCTTAACGAACTGCACTATGTACTAATGCCACAACTCAATTTCGACTCGATCCCCGACCTAATGCTATTACGTCTTCGTTTTGTGTGTCGCATCTTAAAATTGACTGTGATACAATACGAATTAAGAAGAAAGTGCTTGGACGTAAAATCGAAATTGTCAATTTGTCGGCATTAGTTGTATCGGTTGTAGACGAAAGAATTTCATTTTATTTTTGTTATTTAGCTTGTCGTTCAATTTATAATTGTTTTATCAAGTGAATAGTGAATTTAATCGAATTTATATTCATTATATTGTTGAATTGATATGCTGGACAAATCTTCGAGTTCCTGTAGACTTAATGAACTTGTGCATCTTCCGTGTACATAACATAATAAAATAGGGGTGCATCGCAAATAGTTTCATCCCCCTATATACGATGTATAACGATAGCGACACGCAATACTGACCACCCTTTCGAATTTCACTTGTCGACCCTTGAAAAGAGCCGGTTCTACTATTGTCTATGCTTTTTGATATATTGAACTAGAGTTTGCAGTAAATTACTTTGATTGAAACGTTTCTTCGTTTCCATTAACATTTTTATCTCGTATTTGCTCACAGCTATTTCAATGCCGTTCAAAGACACGCGCGAGGTTAATTCGAATTTCACAGCATTGAAAACGACACATAAGCCAATAAACTTGATATAAATATCGCACGTAGTAATGAGGTTAGCCAGATAGTCAGATAACACTATAAGCCGACTAATCTAATGTGATATCGCACATAGACGTCGAATCTAGGCCTTTTTAGTCGAAGTTATGGACGCTGTATGAAATGAGCTTCGATTGAATCGGATCTGTCTACTTGCGAAATTATGTTGAGTAAATAAAACGAGAAGGATTGCATTCGTATCAATGGGTTTTTGTTGCACAAAAAAAGGTCGAGGGGATGCGTGTAAAAGTACTGATCCACGCACCATATGTTGCTTGAATTGGTTTCATGGCTGTTAAAAATTATGCGAAGGGTACTCTGAATGATAAAGTATTGTATACAATTTGAATAAAGAAATGAAGTAAATAATATTTATTTCATTGAAAGAGAAATTTTGTGTGCCTACCCTTGATAATTTAATCTGTATCGTTTATAAAATTTTACATAATAACATTCAATACTGTTTGATTTCGAAAGATCTGCCAATGAAATATTCTAAAGCAGAATATGTTTTGTATGCGAATTATTTATTAAATTTCTAGTTCTTACAGTAGCTCCACATATATCTACGAAAAAATGTCCCATTTGTAGAAATAAATACCATAAGTGAAAAATCTAATGAACCGAACTGAACTTGTCACATGATAACACGTTTTTTTTATTATTAACAAACTGCCAATACTGATTTATTGCGGCAGATTGGACAGTTCGGAATCGAACCGAGACTTGTTTGTAAAATCCTTTTTTGAAATAAAACAGTATTTTATTACATCTTATTAAGTTTCATGATTTCCACACACATGATACACAATTATTTATTGATAAAACCTAGTACTTGCTTCTGATCTATCGTTAGTATAACCTAATTTACATATTTATTAGCTATTTGACTCATTTGTTATGTAGATAGAAATGATTTAAATTCGAATTACAACTTTTATACATAAGCGTGACGTTATTCTTGACGTATTTTCATACATAACTTGCTATTAACAGGCAGACATGAAATATTGGAAAAATAATTATATTAATGATTGATGTTAATTACGATCAAATATTTCATGTATCAATACTTAGAAAATGAAAGTTTTGTCCCGTTTTAAGCATGAAAAACTTCACTTAATTTTGCAAATTCGAAAAATTTTCCAAAAAAAAAATCAAAACGGTTAATTCGCAAAGACTTAAACCCATAAAAGTGAATATCGCATATATAATACGTGCCTCTAAATATGCGCATTTGCTGAACGTGTTAGCCGCGCCTCGGGACCTAATAATGCCGGCTCGGTTTTGCGGGGGCGGTAGAAATTTATTTACCGGAAGTCGGATCCGTTATGAGATAATATAAAACCGGAGATTTTCGACCGGAAATAGCGCCCCGAGAGCTCGGAAAGTGCGGAAAAGCTGCACGAGCCAAATTCAATCGCGTCGAAATCGTGCTATACGAGTGTGTACTTATTTCAAAACGTGTAGTGTGTATTTTTTATGTGTGTTATATGGATAATTTAAGTTTTTTTTTTTGTGTATCTGTGTCAGGTTAAAGACGAACTTTTGCCCTTTAGGGATTTTTGATGAGCGTAACGTTTACGTGTCACGGTTCGTGGTGCATATGTGATTTTTTTTAGATTTGAAAATATAATTTATATAGAATGGAATGATCTTTCAAAATATTCATTACGTATGTAATTTTAATACACTTATTTTTAAGAAGATCTAAAGGTTTTCACAATTACATGTAATTTTTTTAATTACGAATAACTAAGAAAAATTAATTCAAAAACATTTCATATAATCAAAATCCAATTTTAACTCTAATAAATCACATCACCTACACATTTCATATGTTCGATTAATTCGAACTATTTAGTGACACCTATATGTGCACTTCTCTACTCTTAGGAGTCTCGTCTTCACTATATAAAGTGAATGATACTAACTATTCAGGGTTACCTGTGTCACTTATGACCGATTAAAAAATACACGGTGTGTGTATAAAAAATTGGGTAGAAATTACCCGTTTTAATAAATAAATAGGTCACATACAATCGACATTCATATTTCACCAAAATCGACCTATTTTCATCGAAAATTAATGCATCGAACTGTGAAAAATCATCGATGCACCCGACGAGCGTCCAAAGCCGTCAACACACTCGTGTCCGCGAGCATACAAAGCGACGGTTATTAATAAAATAAATGATTCACGTATTTCGGTTCTTTGTGTCCGAGAGAGCGCAAACTAAGGAAGCTCAGTCGCCATTATATGGGCCCCCGGGGACCGCCTACCCTCGGCGGTTTAGTCCTGCGCCCCCGGGGTGGGGCCCCCGGGGGCAAAGTCGGTGATTAGGCGGCGCCGCCCCCGAACAGCACCCCCCTTATATATCTAGGCGAGTCACCTTAAGATTTTCCTAAATTTTATGTTGGAGAAACTACTGCGCTGTGAATTTTCTTACTGCTCGTTCACATTTAAGTCGATTTAGTGGTAGATAATTTTATTTTGTTTTGATTCGATTGAGTCAAATGTGAAAATTTGTGTAGTACAGAAAATATTATTTGATGTAATTTAATATAGATTTTTCTCTCTCTATATATCAAGTATAAGTAATACAGCCTAGTTCCATAGAGTGTAATCCTCTTAGGTCTCACTGCGACTACTTTTCTCAAGATGTGTTCAGAATAAATGATGAGACGTCTTGAATGTTGCATAAAAACGCAACTCTCTGACGTCTCTATACTAGATTTTTTCTCAGATGATTGAATAAATGCCATCAAACAATTTCTGTTTAACAGCTTGTCATTAGGGACTAGCGATTTTGTGTAATTTATGATCTTTCTCCTGGACTAGGTTCTGCGTTTTTGTATTATGTTTGCTATCAAATTCAACGCAATTTCACGGAAAAAAAAGTAAAGTATTGATTTAAAACGAAATAAATTTTGTTCATATAGATCTTATAGTCGATTTCTGCAGCAGTTGAGATCCATTTCTAATTTTTTTTCTTAAAAAATCACCCAACCCAAGCGGATGTTTTTTGAAATTATCAACCGTCACCAAGGTATTAACGCAATCGGCGAGCTAAGCGTACATCGCTTCACTTTATTATATTAAAACCACCCTTTTTACGTATCCCACGCACTGTCCCGTCGTCAAATCTCGTCATGTCGATTCGTTAGGGTCTGCGAGTCCCGAATTAAATCCCGAGTCTATCCGTTTGTCGCCTAATAGTCGATAAAAGGGCACTGCATAGACGGGTCACGAGCCGCCAACGGTGCTTACGTCCACGTTACTTTCCAGTCCATCCAATAAGGACCGATTGTCCTTCGGCTCGAGGAAAAACCCAGAAAAAAAACCCCCGAGAAACGCTTGCCCTTTGTTCGGCAAAAACAAAGAAAAGCCGTGCCGGAGAAAAACGCCGAATAAAACAGCGCACGTCTGAATGCAGAATAGTTTTCGCGTGTATTGCGAGCGGTGCAATAAAAATAGAAGTTTTGCCAAATTGAATTTTTCTCTCGGAGATGCAAAGCTTTAAAATTACATGGAAAAATTGACAATTGTTGAATTTGTGCTCGTCGTACCGTGCGATGCGGGGAATTTGATTGTATCGCGTCTTACGAGATAAACAAATTGTTTATTAACATGGTTGAATGTACATACGAATGCGAGATGAAAGTGAATGCAATTGGGCGAAATTCATGAAATTAGATATTCTCAAAGCACATTTCAAGTTATATTCGTTACAATTTTATGCATCAAAATATTTTCTTGATAAAGATCTGATCAGATCAATCGATTAACTGATGATTGCTGATTGATATTCGAACGTATCTCAAGACTTTCGATCGAAATTTTCAATAAGAGTTCACACAACATAAAAATCCTGTCATTCACACCTAGATTCGACCAAACAAAATCCTCACAGGTGTAAACCGCACGAAATCCCATTCACAAACGACCACTTTGCCGACGGCCACGATAACACCGAGGAATTGGCTAACGGCGCTCAGATTGCCAACGGAGTCGAAGTAGAATAGCTCTCTAGCCTTTTACACACGTATGCACAGGTGTAATGCTATGATCACACCTGAGCCGATTGTTGAGCTGAATAACGTCAAAGAATCATAACATCACTAGTTCGACTCTAATTTGTTTAATACTTATATTAGATTTGCATATTTGCTTATCGTACCTTCAAAGAATTTTCCGAACATAGGCGCGAACAGTAAAAGATATCGAGTCCCTCTCGACAAGAAAGTCGAAGGGTTAGTAGGTTCATTGTTCGGATCAAGTGTGAGTGCCGAATTAGATCCATGTACACGTGTGTATGTAAGTTCGATCCGACAATATGTACGTGTAATGTATAATGTGCGGGTAATAAGCGTTAGGCGTCCCCGGAAACGACCGATCCAACTGTTCGAGTATTCCCGCAGGTGCCGAATCGGCGTCCGATGGTTCCACAGTTCGCCACCGTGAATATCAATTCGAATCGAGGAAAATTTCTACAAGAAAATTCCATAAGGATGTGTTCTTGTAGATCTCCGTTGGAAAATTCGAGATGGCTCTTGGTTTATGGCGGAACGGATCGCGAGCGGAAGTCGATTTATTTTGTGTTGCATTGATTTCGATACGTTCGAAAGTCTATGAACTTTGTGTTGATATTAAAAAACGTTAATTTTAATCAAATATTTATATTTTTAATACAAACTGCAGACTTTCAATCAAAAGATTGTTTAGTTGAGCTATTTGATCAGTATGGAAATGTGCACATTTCAACGATTACGACTCTATACTAAAAAAGTGCCCGACTAAACAAAAAGTTTGGAGTCAGCGAGAATTATTATTGCGTTGACAGAGGTAATTTAGAAAATCACATAACATTCAATAAGCACAACATCTGCTGTAAAACGATATTCAAATTTTTCGCAAACAAAACCTCTCGAAGAAATTGAATCACGCGATAGTGCACCGTCGGAATCGCGCACTCGAAGCAGTTTTTCACGCGGCGTTCGTTCGTACGTATTAGATGTACGAAAAGCTAAAGCAATAAAAGCTCACCGACAATGTGTGTACACACCGTGAAAATTATAGTAAGAGCCTTTCGGGAAAACGGCACGGATGTTATAATGCGATATGAGAAGCGAGGCGATTGTGCAAGCGAATCCGCGCTGCACGTGTCTAACACGTTCCGAAACGGTTTTCCACACGGTCGCCTCCGACAAAAGTTTTTCCACTGAAAGATAACTTCTAGAGTCTGCTCGAAGGGAAAATCTTCGGAGATTTTCCGCCGGCTGGGGAATCGGGAATCGTGTCGAATTATACCATCATTGCGGCCGATCGATAGTCGAGTTTCCGGGTAATTGTTTTCGTTCTATTCGACTGTTCGTTTTTTATCAAATCACTATGAGAGGATTGGTATCCGGTTCCAATTGATATGATTGTATAGTAAAGTTTAAAAGGTGTTATCGAGAGGAATAATATTAACTATAGCAGATAGTCTTACAATCAGATCTGAATGCGTTCGGAAATATGTTGTCATTTTCTATGTAATAAAATGAAAAATCATTGTATTAGTATGATAAAATAAAAATGAGAATTGGGACTGCCACCATAGTAGATGCTTTTTAATATCAAAAGTTCTTTTCAATGACATATTCATTATATTTATACCACAGTATATAGATTTTGCGATTGAATTGGAATTAATTTCCTAATTTTTGATAAATATTTAATAATATTTAATAAATATTTAATATTTAAATATAAAAAAATTCTACAATTTTAGCTGCGAAATGTCAAGGATTCCATTAGAAAATGTCTGTGGCAAATGCGCATAACTTTTCACATATATATAAAAACATGTTTCTAAATTTCATCATATGATCGTAAACAAGCGATTCGATCGATTTTAAAAGAATCCGTCGCAGAAGGAATCTTTCGAATGCCGTAAACTTTATAGAGCAGCGACGGATTCTCGGAAACTTTTATGAATCGAACGTTGATATTGTGTCCTCGAGTTCTCCAATTTAAAAGAGTGGATCGTCGCCGACGAAGCTGGTATACCCATTTCTGGACGACTTGTTGATTATTTTTGCTCGGATCACATTCGGAGACCAGTCGATGACCGACTCTCGAAGTCTAACTGCAAATGGAGACTGGAATGATGAGTTGAATATCTCCCGGGGATTTCAAGGACTTTTTGCCTCTTCGTGCTCGATTTATTTTCGAATCGATCGATTTCGATTTATGCACCGCTATTAACATGTCAAGGTGAATGTCGCTCGTTTTATCACCGCTGGATACACGTATAATTGACATATTTATTCGGATTTAATTAGCAATTTGTTACTCGGCTTTAGATTTATGAGATGAATTCATTATTGTAATTGCAATAAATGCCGTTTATATTTATCGTATAGTTTTATTTCTAATGATTTATTTATGACCCGATCATGATATTGATTGAGCATTTAAAATAATTAATATCTGAAGGTGTTAAACGAAAAAATGACCTCAAATTAATTAAATATGTTTCTATCGTAATCAATTAGAAAAATGTACGTATTTATATCGATTAGATTTTTCAGTAAAAATAGAGCTGTGGCGTCGTCCAAAGAAAAACAATTCTGATTCCTGAGCTATAGAAAACATTATCTACTCATTAAAATACACATTAATTGTTAATTTAAAAAATACGGAATCGTAGAATTTTCGAGACTCCGAATCCAAAATAAAAACCCACGATTCCACGATTCACTACTTCGACTCTAAAATCCTGAACTGAATCCAATTCAGATACATCTTCCACCTCAACCACACTCACTCCTTCATCTACGAACCGCCGAATTTCCAAACAAGTGACCAAAGACACAGTCAGACAAACTCAACAGTTCATTAATGAAGGAACGAGTGTCTACCGAAACAATATCGTCACATTTAATCGTCCGCGGCTCGATAACCGCGACACGTATAAAACCCTAGTTTTTACAGGACAATAATTCAGGTTCGTCCCGTTGACCGCACGAGCGCGTGCATTGTTGATGAGAGGATCGTCATTATGTGGAAAACGTGTATAAAAAAAGCGTGTCGGTGCCGAGGCTATCTTTAGTGCGGGATCTCTCGTGACGGCCCTCCACGTGTGTACAGGGTGGCCCATAATCGGGTGGATTGTGGTGGATGAGGGCAAAATAGTAAGGGACGATGGTGGGTGCTTCGTCACTAATTAAAAACAGGCGCTTTTAAACTAATTTCAATTTTTCCGATGCGCGAAGTGCACGTGATCGTGTCGCGTTTGTGTTTCGTTCACTGTTCAGTAATGAATGTGTTTTTTTTTAAGTTGGAATTTTTTTTTGCAAAATGTTTTTATATGTAATTTTTATTGAAATTAAAATATTAAACTCAATTGTCTATATCAGTAGTGCAGTTCGACTCTATCGTATCGAGATATTTGATGTTTTTAGGAACACAAATTCAATTCATGCAATTGGTAGTCTGAGAAGTATCTAGAATCAGAAGAGTTTAAATGGCAAATCCAATCTCTTGAATTAAATACAGAAATCGTCTCTGAATATGGCCATTAACTTGACTTCATAAATGATATGAATATAAACAATTTTGATGTAAACATCGGTCTAGGTATCTCCTACACCTTTCATATGTTCGATTAATTCGAACGATTTAGTGACATCTTTGTACACTAATTTACTCTTCGGAGTAGTCTTGCCAAATATACTCTTCGAAGTAGTCTTTGCCATAATGGAGAATATTGATTGATGTGGAATTGGGCCCCTAGGCCTGTCGAGAGAAAAAAAAAACTCATCATATCACTTAACAATAGATATTCAAATTTGAATATGCCATTATCAAAATTTAATCATATGCATTTATATTCCTAAGCTATTGAGATCCTCATACATACTAAATTCGCGAATAATCAATATGAAAATAATATGAAAACGCAGATCCGTCTAGCACTTGGAAGCTGCATTCTTCCGGCAATACAAACACGACGCGTTGACCTCTCAATCCACACTTGGCCCTCCTAAAGGGCGCAGCGTACTATTAAAATAATGTTTACCGTCCGCCGCAATTTAATGGCCCTTATTTGCATTTCCTGGCCATAAACACCGTAGCACCTCCGGATCGACTTTGCGCCCGTTTTACACCGCCTCTCATTAATTACGCACGACACGCGGCCGTGACGTACCGTACCGTACCGCGATTAATATCATACACACATATATAATAATATAAATGGACTCGGATACGTCTGCGACGCGTCGGGGTGGATTGTTGATTTTTCTAGAAAGAAACAATGGTAGTCGAATTTTTCCAAAATTTGACGACTTAATGATTGATTAATTAAAGTGATTAAATATAAATTAATATCTTAGTTTAGATTCGAGTTTAATAGTTCCTGTGTGATTTGTTCGGTTCTAATTAGTTATAGTTTCATAAGGCGCCTTATTTGTACAAGACTGACTTTTCCATAAACTGAAAATAAACACATAATTAAAATGCATCGTTTTCATTCACCTGTTGATTTAATTGATAATTTAATCGTATTGATTCATTACGTACATATCCAATAATGCTTTTAAGGAATATCAAATTCAAATATATCTACACAATAATACAAAACGATCTCATGCATATCACATCGAAACCAAACATTCGCGCATAAATCGACCGAACTCAAAAGCAGATCCTTTCGTCCGACCGTATAACAACTACACCTCTTTCTCTTCGGTTGAATTTTTTTTTATTTTGGAAATAGTCCTCTTTTCAGTCTTCATCAGGGGGCGTAGAAAACGTCTCCGTTGCGACGCCATCGAGTGCGCCGACCCTCTAATAAATATTGATATCCATTCTATTTGTCTACCTGTCGTGGCTGGGCTTTAGCACAGGCAGGCTTTCCAAGTTTATCAACCCTGCAAACGTATATTGATTCGGAAAAGATCCACTAGAGCCCTTTTAGTACCGGATAGAGATTCGTTTGAGAAATGGCTAGTATCTAAAATGCTCGACGGGGATACGTCGCATATACGCACGCACGTATGACACATTTTTTTCGCAATAACTATCATAATATAAGCACTACTTCATCGCTGTAAAACTCCAATGCTGTGACGAAACAATTATGCAATTAAATATTCGAGGACTTTGCGTATTTTATTTTCTATGTTGTCTATCTAGTACTAGTATGAGTTGGGCCCGCGTTCATAATAACAAAACGACAAGTATTTACGACAACTAAAACTGGTGCTTTATGCATCTAACCATCGATTATGATCATTTTTATTATCCAATGTTTATTTACTCAATTATACCTCTCATATGAGATAAAATTCGTTTGCGCCGGCCGTGGGTTTTTACTGGGCATTGTCTTTTAGGCCCGATCTATTAATTGTTCGTTGGCAATAAGTCAGAGAAAACTATCAAAAGCTAAAAATTTACTCTAACCAGACATGTATTGATATATTCAACGGGTCGATCGCTAATATTTTAATATTTTGCAAAAAATATAAACGTGTACACGATCGCTAAGCATGCATGATAGTGTTCGCGCATAATGGCGTAATAGATTGTATCTATCCGTGCTATTATTGGCCCGGACTACAGGGGGTTCAGGAGGCAGTTGAGCTTGATGGAGTGAGCGATTGCCAGTTTGCCGTTTTGTCACCTCATTTGTTTATTATATATCCGGAACAAACGCGTTAGCCCGCTCTGTATCGCACGTACGGCGCGAAATTTTAATTGGACAGTTAACGTGATCGACGCCAGTGCCGGTTTACGGTTTCCTGTCCGGAAAAATTTCGAACGATCGATGCATTATGGAAGGTTCATGTATATGTATGTTTTGGTGAAGTGGAACCTCGATTTTGTAAGAATTTTCGTATAAATATAAAAATAAGTAGGAATAATTGACGACCGAATTTCACTAAGGTCACTTGTGCCCTATGTGGAATTCAGTCGTCAATTAATAATCGACGTAAAAAATAATAGTAAATTACGAAATGGACAGATTTTTCTCTTTTTTTATAACACTAGAATTAGTAAATTATAATGACCTCCTGAAATGTGTAACGTATTTCCCCGATTATATGACATCCCAAAGATGAGACTTTCAATTCCGAAGAATGGTTATGAAATAAGGCATTTTTTTACTCCGCCTCCACCGAAAATACTTATTAGCCATTAAAGTTTTTCAGTGTAAAATTAACACAAAACCGGGTCTTATATTCGAAACATTGGTCTTTTACGTAAGCTATAAGAGCGAGGCAAACTTAATGCATCTCGTTAATTGGAGAATTAGTGAAGTTGACTTACTAAAAAATTAAAAAAAGTGAAAAGATTGGCCTTAAAAAATACATTCTCGAGTAGACAGACACATTTATTTAGAATCATGCTAGAGAATGATTATCACATGTGTTATGGAAAATCATCTAATATGAAAAATAATCGTAATTCAATCCAAAAATCAAATTATATACAGAGTTTATTCGTCATCGTTGCCTCTTGGCGTCTCGTGGGTTGAAATAATAACCTCACCACCCCTCCTTGTTCTTGCATTATTGCCGCGTCCTTACCCCATAGGATGGCTGCTCTCTAACAAATCATATTTATCAACGTTCATCTGGATTGGCATTTAATACTCGAGGGGGTGGCGAGGATCACCACCCATCCCCATTTGCGAGGATCGCAACCCTGGGGTGATTACCGTCGCGACGAGAAAAATCAAATTGAATTCAGGCCGGCGTACCGTGAACGTAATTAGACTAGTAAGCATTGTGGAAACGAAATTAGTTAGAAAATTAAAACGGGGAGAGTTCGCGCTCTGTATGGGGTGGATATGGTACGAGTTTCGATTTGGGCGCCGGTGTAAATCTGAATCGAATTTGCTGTTATTTTTCGAAAATTATTTTGGGATTTAATAATTTGTATAAAGTTGAAAATCTTGATAAATTGTCTTTGTTTGTTTGGTTTTATGTGATTTAGAAAAGAACTTGAATTTGGTATAATAATTACACTATACGTAAACATTTACATCAGTACAATTTGCCGTGACAAAAATGTATAAATAAACTTCCATTTATACCAATAATGATTTTGATCGTTAAGAAATTACATGAAATAGTTCTTTTGAAAATATTTCCTTCCAAAAAATGCATCCCAAAGTATATAACTTCATCCGAACGCATTGCACCACACTTCAACACGATATAATGCAACTTTGACCAAACATACTAAACTATTCTACAACATAGAGAAAGAAAGGGACGCAACGTTCTAACATAACGAGTACAAATGAGATGGCAATAGCTAAAGTTTTAAGGGGTGAAAGCACGTGCGTACGCCTGCGTAGCCCAAAGTACGAACTATGAACGTCCCGTTTGTATGGGACACTGTTACGGAATGTGCACATTCGATCATTCAATACGAGATAGATAAAAATAAATATCATTTTTTTGTGAATTTTAATATATTTGTTTAATATTGATGAATATTTTTAATTTTTCAACTAATATTCTAGATTAGAAAATTCATAATTTGATGAAAAATAGTAATTTATCGATAGTTTTTTTATGCTCACATTGAATGTTCAAGTATACAAAGTTCATAATGCACGAATTGTATAGGGTGGTACGGGATATAGTGGGACGGGACAGGGTGGGACACACGTCGAAGGGATTCCCTTTTCGTTGGTCCCAGGTGGTTTAGCCCTCTGGGACAGGGCTGACTCACTCGGGCCGGTACACCTCATTCGCGAAGTCACTCGCGATTCTCCCCTTTTTGGTTCGTTTCGGATTTCAAGGTTATTCTATGAATAACCGTTGGGTTGAATTTAATTTCTCTGATATTTATGATCTTGCTTGTGCAATTTTGATTTACGACTGTGAAGTCGTAAATGCGGGATAATTTCGAGTTTCGTTGCAGGATTTTGTATCAATGCAATTTCTCATATTGTTTTTGAGATTGAATTTAAAATTATTTTTAAATTTTTGAATTTGTACGTAAATGATGCATATTTTTGTATGGAAAAAAATAGTATTTCGTGGTTAGAGTGTTGCTTTGCGTTTATGATCGCGGTGCGTTTTGATGGTCCATCCTTTGCATTATGCACGTACGAAACGTTTTTATGCTTTCGTGGAAATGTGATGCATGCAGAAAAATTTAGAACTTATAATGGGTAGTCCCTTCTGATGCATTTCGGGTGATTTGAAGAGAGTAGTAAGAGGGTGAAAGAAAATGTAAGCTGACTCAACGAACCATAATGGACGCAATAACGTACCTATAGAATGTTAGTGTTTCATTTTGAATTATGAAGAAATAAATTTATCAAATTATCACCTGACACTAATCTGCACTAAAACTCACACTTCTCATAAGACAAAACTGTAAAGAGTCGACGAGAAAATTTAAAAGACGCTTTTGTTTTGCTTTTTTCCTCAACACCATTGCAAATTATCCTTACTAATTAGCAACGTGGCTGTAAACCGACAAACGAGCAGCGTCCTAATTGCGAATTTTCCCCGGCTTTTCCTTCAGCATTTTCGTCGAAACTGACCTACTAAAGTCGATCGACGTTTATATCGCGGATAGTGCGAAATTTTATGCGACAAGAATGTACAGCATCCTTTCGGTAGATGCGCACTCAATAAATCGATCGGGGACGAAAGCTCTCCTTTATATTTTCCTCGTGCGTATATTCATCGCGCATCAGTATCTTTTATGGCAGATTTTTTCGCAGGGAAAGAAGGAAAAGCTCTAGTAGTGGTGTCGACGGTGGTAGTCGTAGTCGCACCCTTTTCAAAGCCAAGGGGACAGAGCAAATCGAAAGGGCGCAAACCCGAAAGAATATCAATATATCGGGGTGTAAATAATGGATACCTTCCGTGCCATTGTCAGCTGAGAATTGGATTTGGAGATAATACTGCCGAAGTCGCTTACCTCGCCCGCTTTTGGTGCCAGAGACTCATATAATGTCATACATTCGAATTTTTTTTGAATTCTAAAAATATATTCTATTTGTTATGTGTACACATTAAGATAATCCTCAAAAGAATTCTGGTTAAATTTAATAAAATGTTTCGATTAGATTTTGATACTCTAGTCTTGTGAAACAAATTGAATTGGTCGAGAATGCACAGAATTATTTCGAACAAAAAACTAATATAAGATTGTACAATAGATATGTGATAGGTCAATATGAAACGTCTTGACTGAGAGAAAAATTAATAAAAACACAAATTGTTGATAATATCATATGAAATATAAATTTCTATTTATTTTTTCAATAGTGAAAAGTCTAATTCAGATTATTTAACATCCAATCCATTCGGAATAAACACAACATCTACGAGTTCGAAAGCTTCGGTATCGATACGATCGCGTCGATGGGGCGACAAAAATTCCATTACCGATTTCATTGACTCGTCGTCAAATACAATTCCGATTTAAATCAATGACGAAAGAGTGAATCGCTAAAGGGGACCGTTGTACCCTAGAAAATATGCATTGTTCGGAAGACGGTTAAATGTCACTGTTTATGCGAGAGTTTTTGCATTAGAGGCGGATCGAGATTTCTCGCTTGGAATTAGTTTATTTCTTTTTCATATCGAGACGCTGAAATTGGATTTGAATTTTTGTCGAAAGGGAGAATGCAAGGGCGCATTGTGCTTATGTGGGTGAATTTGTAGAACGTAGGATGGTTTCGCGAGGAAAATTCGCAGTAGTGTAAAATTTGATAACGTGCCGAGCGATACGCGAAATTTGAAAATTGTATGAAATTTATGATGATGTCATCAGTCTATTTTGTTATTTTTTTCAAGCGAATGTAATATAAATTCGTTATTGTTTCATATTAAATGGCTTACACTGTGCGATGTAATTAATTGTTAATATAAATAAAAGCTCTCGTGTACATAATCTAAATTATTTTTAATTAGCGTTAAGGTCGTCATGAAAATATTTTTATGGAATTTGTTAATTTATTATTTTTCCATTACAATAGAAATGTTACATAAAACAAACCGTCAGAAATTCACATGAATTATAGCGAATTAAAATAATGAGCAATCATGCATTTTAATGAATTAATGTTAACTAAAATTTATTTTCATACAAATATATTGACACAACAAGTAACAAAGCGTATTATGAAAACAAAACAATTAATAACAAAGAACGAATCGCACCCCTGTCCCTTATCGACGAACTGCGGAGGAAATCGACAAACGCGCAACATTACGACTAATTCGGTAGCGGCGAAAGGACCCAAATAAATATCAATCAGCCAATCCGTTTCATTATCACCTGCTCGGATCGGATGTTCGCATTTCCTGAGATCCTTCCCGACGAACGAACGACCGACCACCCACCCACCCACCCACCACCCACTTCTTCCCAAAGTCCCTTGTTCCCGTTTTGGACCACTGTCTGGAGCAGAGATCGCCAAACTTGATATCTATTCCTTTTAAATTCTATATATTTTTCGAATGAAATTTTCATAAGATGGAATCTCTAACATATTCGATTTTAGGATGTATTTGTATTACTTGAAAATTGAAATTTTGAAGATATTGTACGTATCGATGTGTTGTGTTATCAGTTGAGAATCGCTGTTTTGGGGGGTGGTGGGTGGAAACGGGAAACAAACGATACTGGAGGGCGGGACGCCGAAGAAAAACAATGTTGCATTAGCTACGTTGGAATGAGCTAATCTGTTAGCGGGACGGTTTCGGACGCCGCGAGGAAATGCGACTTTTTTCGATTTGAAAAAAATCGTTTTGTAAATAAATATTCGTTCGATTGTATAATTATATTGTTCAGCTTAATTTTGATTCAAAATAATGTTGACATATCTATATATTTCTATGAAATTATTGAAAAAATTTGAACTCGAAAATGTAACTACTATATTTCGTTTGATGTTTTTGATACATTCTAAATATAATTCAATGAAAAGATATTTATGCCAATTAAAAATAATATTTTATTGAAAAAATATAAATCTCTATGAAACTCATATGGCAACTCGAGATCGAGTGAAGGGTTCCCAAATGCGTCTCCGTATATAAATTGCGTTATATTAGTGTTTAGTGCATACGCATTCAATAAAGAGGACATTCGGGGGACTTTTGCAAATATATAAATTCTCAAATTAGGGGACCGAACGTAGCCTGGATGAGGTAATTAAGTATGTACACTAATCAGAGTACTAAATCTACCCCGTGCGGAAGCATTAACGTCTACTACTCTCTTGAACACACACTACGTTGCATAGAGCCAACCCTACATACGAGGGTTTTTCCTACCGAGGCAAAGCAAGAGCAAGACAAGGGTAAACTGGGAGACATCGAGCAACACATAAGCGCACACCGGAATTTGCATGCAATCGATTGCTCTGAAATTCGCCAAGTTTCCGTGTGCAGCTTTAACTGAATTCTGAATATATTCGAGATAGACTGTTTAGAGTCGTGAAAATGATCGTTATCGTTACGAGCGTAATAAACGGGCTCTATATAGTGTTTTTGTGTTGTTTGTGAGGTTGTTGGATATTATCATACGTATATATTTTTCAGATTGTTATGAACGGATATTGGTAGTGTATGAAGACCCGATTGAATTTCTTGATAATTTTTTTTGTACAATTATCATAAATTGACTTTTAATAGGGGGTGGATCCAAGTTAATATACATATATTTGTATGTATGTCCAACATCCAGTAGTCCTACCTCTCGTCGTATCCGATCCCTCCCACGTTTGCAGGGTCGTTTGCACCGCATCCTCATCCTTCCCTCCGACTAAGATTAATGACGTTCCAGTAGAAGAGATTAGCAAAAAAAATAACGATCGAGTAGAATTTCGAGGGTAGAAATTGCATTTTTAGCTTTTTGCCCTTAGTGAACCTTCCGGCCACCTCAGCGATGTCTTTATTTTAGGCCCAATGTGATGGTTTATTCCGCGCGCGATTTTTTTTCCTTCAGGACTTTTGTATGCTAGGTTGGGTTATCTTTCGCTGTACGTAGAAGAATAATGAGCCTTATTTCCCCTTTGTTATTTATTTTTCCTGCCGTTATTATGTTTTTTTATCGTTCGAGTAATTGGCGATACTAATGTATCCCAGTTCAAAACGTTCTTTATTTGATTAATTCATCATGAAGAAATATAATTACAATAATTAATTTAATGATTTGAATGAAGAAACAATTTCCACTGAACAATCTCTAAACAATTTTCCATACAAAAAGAAGACAGAATCAACCGAGCACACCTCGTCTCCAAAACCTAACAGAGCAGAATCATCTTCTGCGACTTCGAAGCACTTCCAGTCGACAATAATCTGGTTAGGCAGAAGGGGTTGAAGTCAGGGGTGGCTGGGTCACGTTTATTGTCCTCCCCGAGGCGGTGAACATGGGCTATTTATCTTTTGCGACCGCCGCGTATGAGTTCGCGTTATGAATATGCTCCGACAATTGACCGAAGCCACCATGCTCGTACAAAGCAGTTCGTATATTCTTAAAATATTTTCGATAAAGATCACTATTTTTCATCAAATATCTTTAGTTTAGTGTAAAAATGTTAACTCCTAGGAGATTGCTGATAATTTCGAGGGATATGCGCTTAGATCTAGCGATTTTTTGATACAATTTTAGTCGAAAAAATTTTAAAAATTGAATTTGAATATTTCAGGAATTGAATCTGAAATTTAAATTAGATCTACATATATTATATAAACGTAACTAACTTCATTTCGATTTTTTAACCGTGTAATAGCGTTTAGTTCGACAATAGTCAAAATGCGTAGACGTAAAACTCGCTCAAGGAGAAAACTCACAAAAAATTACGTTAAATCAGGTTAAGTTGTTAATATACAATATTTAAATCAAAGTACTGTGCAATGTACGTAGAAACATCTAAAATTATTCAGTCTAATTTTCCAGACGTCATTTTTCAATCTAGCGACACACAGACTCCCACAATTCACTCTCCTCAACCCACTTAACCTCATTCCCACCCTTACGATCCAGGGGTGGAGTGATAATATGTAAATTCCTGCACCACCCACCACCCCCATCCTCGTTTCCTTTATACAATTCCACGGTTATTGTCCGCGATAAAGCGAGCGCCACTTTTACAAGGAACCCAGGAGGAAATTTTTGGAAAACGGGGGTCTCGAGATCAGCACTCGGTCTCAAGAAAAGGGACTCGCACTTAGATGGGGTAAAAGGGGGTTGTGCGACATAAATACCCGAAAACCAAATTGAAAACGATTCCCGCGGATTTATCGTCGAGATCGGATTAAAATAACAGTTTGTTATTCAAATTCGATTGTGCCAGTTATTGTGCGCTAAAGATTAATGAGTGTCGCTTGGAGTTGTACAGATTTTTTTCTTTCAAATATAATATCACATACTTTGAATTCATTTTCATTTGAAAAATACCTACGTAGTAAATCTAATAAAATTCGAATTATTTTATTTTTGTCATTTCGGAAAAAAAATGGCTCGAAATAAATAAAAACACCGATATAAAAGTCTCGACATCGTAAACACCTCATAAATGTTTAATTTTCAATACGCTCGAGTGCGACGCCTCGAACAAAACTTTCGATTCGAAACGAGAAACGCTCTGCCCACACACATAGACCGAAAAGAAAGGCTCTATGTGCATATATATTTTTTTTTTTGCAACCAGGTATAAATTGTGCGTATGGGTGGGTGAAATTTTAACGAAGAGAACACACGTCGCGCAAATGACCGTGTGCGCATTACTACGCGCGTGTGCCCACTGTCAAAATGTTTATGGAACTCTGGGGAGATAAGGGTAATGAAGGTCAACTCTCGCGGGGAAACCTCTCATTATCGCAGTTACTTTGAATTATGAACCAACTTTTTGGATAAAGTGAGCCTGGCCACCTCGGGGTTTTCCCTCTCTCGAAAGAGGGACGTGTTTTTCCTCCGAAGGGGGCTTTTCCGGGCGCGAAAATTCTCTTTGCCGAAAACGATGCTATTCTCGTAATATACGATCGTTTTGATTTTTTCTGTTTATCCAAACTACAGAGAATCCTCGAATTTATATCAAAAATAAATTTTCATCGAACAATTTGAAACAAAAAACAAAATGAAAATATTATATGTGCATCAAAATTATATACACCCTGTGTACAAATAACGTCTAGATGCGTTCAATTAGTCTCGATTTCGTTGATAAGTGAACACAGAGGAGTATAATGTACACAGATCGAGTGAAGGGCGTAATTCTCGCGAAGTTCGTTTTCACGGCGAAGGGCGGAAGTCTCGGGATTTTCCGAGACCGGAAACTTTTCCTACTTCCGATAGCGTCTCGATTTCCCGTCTCGTTCAGAAGTAGGTTGGTGTGTATGAAAACGACGCTTCTCGCACACCGTTACACACTTTATGGAGGCCAGATAATATTTCGCACTGAGATACAGAAATGGAGAATATTTCATGAACGGGACGTACGTACAAAAGGCTGTTGAAAAGTCTTTATCGCCTTATGTAGAAATGGTAAACATTTTTTTTTATTATTCAGTTATACCAACTTAATTTTATTTTACTGTTAAAAATTCAGTTTTATCTATGATATTCAAAACTATGAATCAGAAAAAAATTAAATGCAATTTTATTTATTGATATATGAAAATTGAATTAATTTACGTTTATGTAGTTCATATGAAATTACTATCATTCGTTTGAATTCGAATAAAAATATTCAAATTTTGAACCACCCGATACATCGAAAAAGCATAAAAATTTATCGATGCAACGCTGCACATAAAGTATAACTTGATTTTATGAAAGTTATATCTTTGAACGACCCGCTCTCGCTTCAAGTAGGATCTAAAGGGCGTCCGAGCTTAACCTACGAGTCGCTTTCGGGATTATTGAACAGCGTTTAAGGGACTATACCTCTGAAAATGCGATATCGATTAATTTAACAGCGCTAAAATATAAGTATGGTAATATTTTGAAATATCTATAATAATAAATAAATTGTAATGTAATATCATTATGCATACAAATATCAATCGCATTATGTGTAGGTTAATTCTAAAAATATTTGAGTCTATTTGAGACGTTTCGTATATTTATAGTGAAAAAGACACTACTAAAGCTCTGCTCTAATTAGAAAAGCAAGAGAGTTCCTTGTCGGAGTTCACAAGACGACATTCGCATTTCGAGGTACAGGAAGGGTTGAATAATTCCCGAACGTTAGTTCGTTAAGATTTCGTTTAACATATAAGTTTTAAATAATTAAACATAAATATTATGTATATTAAATAATTTGAAAACATAAAAAATAAAAATAAAATAAACATAAAAAGACCTAATTCAGTTTCGAAAAGTTAAATTTTAAATTTTGAAATTTATTTTATATCCAACTAGCTTCTGTGCGCATAATAATTCTGGAAAGTCTCACGGTGATAAAATCAGCTATTAAGGAGTTTATAAGGAACACACATCATTTTTATTTATACAGGCGAATTTTGGGAGAAAGTAATTTTTTTTTTCGAATCATTATTTCTGTGCTCAAGATGGATGTCTCGTAATCAGAGGACATTCAACTTGTTGTTGAATAATTGTTGGAAATTTTTCGGAAAGTAAAAGACCGCTGGCCATCTCTACAGTATGGCAATCTTTCCCGGAATTACTCTAGAGTATATACATAAATGTACAGCTCGATTCATATATATTAAAAAAAAAAATGAAAATCCTTTATCAAATCGCTTCCGCCAAACACTTTTAGCGGCCCGAACTAAACGTCTCCTCGTCCTCGACGTACAAAGTCTCTCTCACTTGGCACAGTCGAGACGGCACCCAGGAGTGTACTTACAATTAGAGCGACTTCCCTCTTTCCTCCGCCACTATCTATCCATCTAAAATGCACAGCCAGAGGAATGGATAAACCGCTCTTGCAGAAACTGCTCTGATATTCAACCGCCCCTCGTGCATCGGCGAATTCGACGACTGCAACACTCGACGAACGTACCATTACCGCTCTCCTCCGTCAGTGCATATGTATATTGTATGCATTATACGAGACGTTCGTAAATGGTTTCTGATGTATTAACCGCGAGTTCGGATGTCCTAAATCATTCATAATTTCTGAGACTGTCTGCTCGGTCGGTAATTATGCAAAGCGGTTCGATGTGCAGTCAAAATACGGCGACGATGCGATGTTGATCGGTATCAATTCGAAAATTGATGAAAATGTGTTTATTGTAAACTAGATACTGCTGCTCTGCATTACCCGAGACTTTATAGACTTTTAATGATTGTGGATTTATTACATGTCATATAGTGTTAATTGAAAAATTAATGTTACAGCTATTACATAAAATTGTTTACGTAAATGTTCCACTTAATCAAGATACGATTGAAAATCATGAAAAATATAAAATTACTGTGATTAATTATTATTTTATAGTATCTATAGTATGATAAAAATATAAAACAGTTTTACTAATAAAGTTCAATTCTAATTTTATGACACAAGTACGTGGTGCGACTAATCAAAGTTGGAATTAGGTATAAAAACGCACGAGATACAAATGAAAGAATAGAGATATATTAATGTTTATACGTAGATATAATATAATAAATATATACATTAAATCACTCGATTAATAAAAATATGTTTAAAACTAAAAATATCATACAAAAAACAATCCGAAAATCCATCGAACCCAAATCGTCAACAAACACAAAACGACATTAGAAAACACGTCAATCGCCCGAGCATTTTTTGCGCCCACTCAAAGAATTACACCTTTTAGCGTTTGAAGAACAAAACAAATATCTTCGAGATTAAAAAGAGGCCCGGAGAAAAGCAAAAAAAATAACCCTCAAAAAGGGAAAAAAGACGAAGAAAAGCATCGGTCCTCGAACGAACGCGACCGGCAAAAACGCGCCCAGAAAGGGACGGCCTTAGACGGGCCCGGTCGGGCGCCAGAGCGAACAGGGGCTCTAACGAAATAAAAAACGGGTCTTTTGATTCACGGAAAGGGGAGGGTCGTAGGATGGGGGTGGGTTTGTGGGGGCGAAAGGGAAAAAATCCCTCCCGTTATCCCGAGCGTCCTCCGCGTGTCCTGGACAGATAGAGGGTCCAAGCAGACCGCTATATTATCAAACGGCCAGAGTTTTATCACGTCGCCATGACTACGCTATGGCGATGCAGACTGTTCAACTGAAGAGGAAATATTAGAAAAGTGGTGTATTTATTTCTGTTCGGTGGCCCGTTTGGGGATGGGGTTTTCGTTGGAGCTGTGTGATAATTTTGATATATTCCAGTTAGTACTTGGAATAAATTTTTCAGTGAAATCTTGCATGTTTGGTAGATTTATGCTCATTAAGGTTAAGTTATTAAAATATTGGTTTGTATTTATTATTCGACTTGCAAATTATTTCAAATATTCCAATGAAAAACATCGTTTCACTAAATAGACACGTTCTTCTCAAACTATTTGCATATAAGCAGATTTAACTATGTGTTCAACTTTCATTCAAATTACGGAAATTACTTTAAAATTATCTTACGACAAACTTTGTATAAAATAATACTTGTTTATTATCATTTCAACTTATGATTAAGAACTTGTGTATGAGTGATCTTTGATATCAGATTATCGCATTTCTGCAACAATTTTAATCTGATTTTCAATACTTCTTTTTCATTAAAATTATCATACGATAGATTTTGCTTGGCTAAAATAATACTTGTTTATTATCATTATAATTTCTAAATGAGAACATATGAGTAATCGTTCATATAAGATTACCGCATCTATGCAACAATTTCAATCTGATTTTCAAAAATGATTTTTAATACTACTAAAACATATGAATAAATCAATATGAGAATATTTTCAATTCGATTCAAATCAATAATTTTCTATAAAAATCAATATTTATTAAATAAAAAAACGCATTAAAAAATGAGAACGAGATAAAAGTGTAAATTTTCCGATGCATTACCACCGCTTAGTCGCGCCATAACAAAAAGTTCTTTCGCGTAATCTGACAAAATTTTCCGGCACAGCCGCCGTTAAAGCTCCGCTCGGCAACTTCAAAGAGACGCGTTGCCGAGTTTTAAATAAACTCGGCACACGACACGAAATCTAATGAATTCTGATATAATTTTCCGACGGCTCGGTACACTTTCACCTCTCGCTTTTCCCTGTACCGTCTCCCGCGGGGCCGGGGCACCCCTCGCTTTTCCGAGACAGTCATACTACATTTGTTCGCATTAGACGCCGGGAAATTCCCCGAGTCGAATTTTCCGAGGCGCTTTTCCGCCGCGAACGTCTCCGTACAACCGACTCTTGAATAATTTCGCGGATTTGATTCGAGACGAGCGAGAGACGAATGAGCGCGATTATCAACGTTTAAAATGCATTTTTAATATTAAAAAAAATTTTTTTTTTCAATTATTATAATTAACTCATTTTTTATTTTTTCAATTTCTATAACAAAATGTAATTTTAATTAGTTCTATTTAACATGCAAAAATAGAGATAAAATAATATTCCATTAGAAATCTTTTGAAATACGAATGAATTGATCATACATAGTATTATACATACGACAGATCTATTCTACATATGTTAAATACGAATTTTTGCATAATACTTATCTATTAAAATATTTATATTACTGTCTAATTAATTGCATACAAATATTAAAAAAGAACACAAATCAAAAATAATTTTGATTATATACATTCGTGAAATTTAGATTTGATTTTCTTTACATTTACATTCATCAATTCATGCAATAATGATATAGAACATAACCTAACGTGATTTATATTCCTAAAAAAACAATAAATTCTTATGGAATATTTTATTGATGTATTTTGAAACCGATTTAAATTCCAAGAAATTAATAATTCGGTTTCATAATAAAACATTAAATTATTAATACATTAATCTACATGTATGTATCTACCTTTACAGGATACGTAGTTAATATTAAGCAAATTGCAATCGATATTATGTAGATCATAGCTCATACTAAGCGCATCATAATAATAACGGTCAATATTACCGCATAACACATCCGATCGAATTCGCTCAAAGCGTCCGAATCAAATCCGTAAGAAATCTGCGAAATCTTCCAACAGTTAGACGGTTATAACGAAACTCGGTTAATACTTGATACCGCGATGAAATATTTAATTTGGGCGTCGGCGTCTGTCCCGGGGGTGGAATCGGGACACCCCCATGAACGAACGGGAACCAGGGGTGTGCCTAGGGTGGGCTGTGAGGGCCCACGTCGACTTTACGGGAAAACTTTAAGCGTTTTATGACTTAGTTATAAAGTTGACGACACGCATGTTACGCGCGAAGACTTCAAATTTATTCATTCGCCGAAGGGGGGGTGAAGTTGATAATTCGGCGTGATTCGAAATTTCGCAATTTGGCGCGGATTAGAGGTGTTAATGCATTAAATTTTTGATGATAGAATATGGCGTTTAATCATTTAATTATTACATTAATATTTTTTAGTTATATCTTTGTCTATTACTAAACTATTAAAGTGTATTGCTGCAGATGTTAATGTATCACGAAGCACAAAAATATCAAAAAAAATTTGAAGACGTTTCATTTTTTTCAATACGAATTATGATTAATTTAGAGATTCAATTAAAAATATTTTGTATCATGATGTATAGGGATTAAAATGAAGTGATAAAACTGTACAATAAAATCGTTTGTACAAGTATACATATTTTCAAAACGAAATTCACGAAATGAAAACTCGCTCGATTTAAATTTCTGCACAATGCAAATTCATTTCGGAAAATCTACATAGAGCAACGACACGGACCCACACCACCGGCTCGACCTTCACTCCGTGACCAATCGATACACTACCGATAAACGCCGACTATTTTCAGCGAAACGTGAACAACCCCCTCGAGAGCGAAATGAGCGAACCGATAAAAATATTAACGAAAGAGATACAAAAAAAAATCGTAGTACGAACGAAAGTTTTATTTGGTGTCTGCGTCGCGAGGGAAGACGCAAGAAGGGGCACTTAGTGTAGTGCAGGCTTGTTATAATGTAGCCGGCTCTACGGACGTATTATACTTATGTACGTACATCGGTTGCGTACAGGCTTTATATAATGTCATACGTGTAAGGGGGGGAGTGAAGGTGTTATGGGTACGTGTGTATGTAGGCGAATAAAGACTGGCCGCGCGTCTACTGGCCCCAGGTACTAACTGGATCTTTATTACGATTCTTCTATTTTTTTTATAAATATTGAATTTTGTATTTAATTTTTAATTCAAATAATTTATTTAGTATTAACTTTTATTTATATTTTAAAATTCATTAGATATTTTTTTAAAACAAATGAAACATTGCATATTTTAAAATCAGCGAAACAATGCAGATTTTTTACATTAAGTTAAACATTATCAATTTAAACTTAAATATTTTCATAAAATATTGCAAGAAAACATTCGAGTTTCAAATGAAAAATATTTGATTATAAGTGAAAACCTTTATTAAGAGTGAATTTCATGAATAGATAAAGAAATTGTTTCTACTTTTATGTTTCGAAAAAATAACCATTGACGACTAGTAAAGAGTACTGCGACACTAAATTTCACTGGAAAAACCTTATTAACACTTTCAATTTTCATCACATAAAATATTCATATAACATTTAGCACCTGCTGCAAAAAAAAACCTACAAATTTGCGAAGTCACTTAATGCAATATAGAGGCTTCAACACTCGCTCGACCACCACTGTACCTAACATCATATTTGTCAAACATATTTTTAATTTGATAACGTTCTAATAAAATTATATTTTTTATGAAAAAATCTATATTATAAATACGCTAACGATGCTCGAAATTTTCAGCCAGCCCGTGCCTCGAACCCGGGCGTTCAATTTATTAGCCCGCGCCTTACACTCCGAACTACGCGTCGTAATTACGAAACTGCACCGCTTAATGTATATAAGGCGTAAAATATTTTTTTTATTTCACACATAGATGGCAATAAACACATCCGTGGCAATACGAATATAATTAATTCCGAACTATTTTGATACACATGCGCCTACTGCTAGTATTTAATAAAATCAATCATCGATACTTTTTCGAAGAATCAAAAAAACTCCAAAATACCAAAAATGCTGTAGAATTCTTAAAAATTTTCCAACCGCACTCTCTATACACACAACTGAAACAAACAACTTAAACACATACATACATACGAAAAGCCATAATAGCAGCGCACCAATAAAGTCCTCCGTCGGCCGTCGGACGCGCTTCAGGGGGCGACTCCCCTCGGTATTGACTGGCGCCCGGAGCGGGGGTGAGGGGGGCGGAGGGGGCGCGCGGAGGCTTCGAGGGGGTCCCAGGGGGCGTCGGCCCCCAGAGTCAATACCGGCTCTGGGGACTCCGCCTCCCTGGGGAGCGGAGAGACGCCGCGACGGGGCGCGCGCCCCCGACGCCATTGTGCACGAGACGGACGCCCCCATGCCCGGAAAATTCTCCACCCCTCTCCTCATTCCGGCCCTGGAAAGTCGCTGTCCAGACGCATTTTTCCCTTTTTTCTTTTTTCCGTTCGCTCGTTCATAAGTGCGTTTTTTTTTTTTTAGTTTTAAGTTGAAGAAATTTTAACGGTTCGTTTCAGATGCATTTTATTGCAGCGGGTTCAATTCAAATAGTTGTTCAGTATGATTTTATCGATGAATATATTTTTGAAGACAATTCACTAAAATAATATTTTGCAAATAAAAAAACTATTTAATATGGTTTTACTCATTTTATTTGATTAACACTTTTCTAATTAAATTTTGTCTAATATTTGAACGAATTTCCCAAGAAACAAAAGCAATATATGGCCAATATATTGAATATTCATATTTCATAAGATAAAAATTTCAGTCGTAGAATACTTTTGCATAATGATTTGTATTCGATGTTGGAATGCATAAAGAGTTGTAATTTTGTAGCTGAATCTTAACTCTATATTTGTTCAACGAAAAAAATGATATTGACGAAACAATAAAATTTAAAATTCATCGGAGTAGATAATCTTAACTCTACAATAGACAGTCATAGTAACACAATACCCTTTAATTATTATACAAGTATGATATAATTCAACTCAATGTATTCATCCCCCTAGTGTGAAATCATATTACTGTGACAACTGATTAAAATAACTGCATCATATTATACTAATATCTAATAATTTAATATATATTCAATTTTATATCAACACAATATTTGACGACTTTTATACGAACATTTTAGATTTTAAATCATCGCTGATACACAGCCAATGACGTACTTAAAGATAAAAATATATAATAGTGCAAAAAATAATTCTCAACGGATTGAATACTCAAAATTATTACAAAAACTTTGCAAAAATGAAATCAAATTTCAAACTGATTCAAACATATAATATCTAGATCCGAAATGAAAATATTAACCTTGATTTGAAACGATGCTACGAAATCGTAAAAGCTACGCGGGCTGCACAATAAACTGTACTCCGGTGCGTGCCGAACCAATACACCCATTCATATTTAAGCTACGAATCGCTAAGGGACAGCTCGCTCGGAAAAGCGGCTAGGAAAAACGCGAATGCCCAACACATATAGAACTGGGGAAATGCGGGGGAAAATGGGGGAGAAAAGTCAAAAAAGGGAGACGCCGGGAAAATATTAATGCGGCGCGATGATATCGTAGTCTCTCGTAAATTTGACGGCTTGTTGTAGTAAATTAACGCGAGCCACCTCGATATCACACCTCGATAGATTACCGTATTACGGAGGAAACTGGCCAAAGACCATGTAACAAAGGTGCTCGATTGTTTTTCTAAATTAATTTTGATTTTATTAAGTAGAGATTAATTTAATTGTTCGATTTTTTCGTAATAATTGAAGGAAAAAATGAGTTTTGGATAGAATGTATTAATTATTGAGTTAATAATTTATATTGATTATACTTTTAAAAATTATGAATAATCTGTATTTGAATAATAAAATAAATTGAAAAATGATTGTGAAAATAATGTTTGTTAAGAAAATAATTGACGAAAAATATTGATTAGATTTTCTCGAAGAAATTGTATAACGATGTTGAGCAACTGTTCTTGCGATGTAACTGTAGCTCTGAAACGGAGTAAATCCTCGAACGGGAAAAAGAAAGGAAGTAACAAATATGTTCGGATAAGAAAGTTGTCAGGAGACTGCCTCCGTTCATCCCTGAAAATTAATGTTTGTGAAGTGCGGCGGAGCAACCAACCCCTCTATACACACTCGGACCTTGGACTAGACTGCGACAAATTAAATTTTTCAAAAACACGAAATGGCAAAAAATAAACTCTCTAGAAAGAATTGCCACTTTAAAAACGGAACATTGTAAGCGAAAACGTTCTGAATTTCCAACGCTTCGATAGAATGTCAGTTCGCCGTTATAATCAAATAACGCTCTCGCAACACCGCAATATTGATTGCTGATAATTTCGAATATGGCTCCCGCCGTTCGATGATGGTTTGTTGCCATCATAACCATAAAAGGCACAATAAAGTTTTACGGTTATTCCGAGCTGGATGTGTAAAAAAAAAAGATACGCGACACTCGAAACGAATCCGATCGCGAAAAATCACGATTTTGCCATAATGCGATTCTTGATACTTTCAAGAATCATTCTCGTAAATTCTTCGATATAATAATTTGCGATCATTTTATGTGTGTGAAAGTGTCTATTTATGTTTAGTGGATGACATTTCTTTGAATTGCTTTGAAAAAAAATACATGAATAACGATTCACACGTGTCCACTTCAAATCAAATTCACACGCGAACGTTTTAAAAAAATCACATATTAACATGGGCGGAAACAAGCGACACTAAAAACACCATTAGAAAAGTGTGGCTATAAAGCCGGAACAGTTAAAAATTAATTTGTTTATCATGTCACTTAAGATTTTAACACATTATCGAAAACATGCTTGTGTTAAAAAATCTCAAGTGCCATTTTCCTCGACTCTAACATATGTCCCTAATGGATTATCTGTCCCGAGCTGACAAATGGCGATAATTAACAAAAATTATTAGAATCATATGTTTCAATTTAATAAAAAAAAAATCAATAACCAATAGAGCTCGGTTAGCCGAATTCTTGAGGTCACTTAACCTGCAACCCTTCACGTTATTAAAGTCCACCGACGGACATTCAAGAGTGGATTACCGGAGCTTTTAGTTAACCATTAACCGACCCCGAATTAAGTTTAGGTTAGCAGATGGGTTATATTTCTTTGAGAGTTAACCGTGCGTGTCGTTAAAGACGCGCCTATAAATTTGACCGACGAAATCCCGCACGGATTATACAATATATTTCGCGCAATTTAAAATTACAGCGATTACAACAATTCGATGTGCATTATGAGAAATGTCGAAGGTAAACGAATAAATATATCTCTGGACCCCTCGGATGGTTATTTTTGCGGCCTGGGGCTATTCACATCTGTTCGTATGTGTTAAACACCTTCTGTCACAATATTACTCCTACTCGTTGCTCCTGTACGTTAGGGGATGCCAAATTGTTTAAGGAAGGGATGTTGATTCGTTTGATGATCTAATACGGTGCTGTCGACTTATAAGTGACTCAAAAACATAACCGAATCAAGAGAGTTGGATCAATAGAATTATCATGAATTTCGACATTTGGTGCACGACAACACAGCATATAATTTATTAAGATCTTTTGAAAAATATTAGTAATATAATACAGAACATCTCAACTTTGTAAATTTGAACACAGTAAGCGGTGAGACGAGCAGTCTGCTACGAATTTAGCACTTTTGCATATTCACACTTCACGTCAAACGCGAAATCTCGCCGCGATAATTTACCAGAAAGCATGTGCTTCGTAAGACATGTCTTGTTGTTATTTCCGTCTCACCCTGTGTTTCGTGCACCTCGATTCGTCGGAGAGGGATGCTGAAGAACGGTAGCTCGAGTGTTGCCACTTCACACCTCAACACGTTGCCGCCGCGGAACAGCTGTCACGTGAATAACAAATATCTCCTCGAATGGCAAATTGAGGTTTTGTCTGTCTGTCTGTCTGTCTGTCTTGGCTGTCTGTCGGTGGATCTCTAGACTCCTAACCCTAAAACGACATTCGTTTCTGCCGCTTTTTTCTCCCCGAGCGATAAATAATAATGAGCGTCGTCGTCTTCGAGAGATTTTCGAATCGTAAACATACTGAATAATATTTTGTTTTGATTTTTTTTTAAGTGTGTAAATATGTAATGAAATAAATTTTGTTATCGATACGCGTTCAGGAAAATGTGGCGATGTACGAGCGTACGATTTTAGCGTGAACTGAAAAACGATAGCGACCCGAGTCGAAAAAAATAATTGATGCTTTCCTGTGTATGTTTATGTTTGACGATTTTTTTCGTGTAAAATATTATCGCAGCACATTAGTCGGTCATTAGGACGAGATCGTTTCGTCGATTGATTGACGATTCGAAAACGAAACACACATATTTTTTTCATAATTTAAATTATTGTTTTTTTATCGTTACAGATTTTTTTTGAAGTTCTTCCTGAAATGCAACCAGAATTGTCTGAAAAACGCCGGCAACCCCAGAGATATGAGACGGTTCCAAGTAAGCACAGTTTGATTTATACTTAATAGAGTTTAAAATTAAAATATAACATAACATATGTATAAGCCATTTTTTATAATATTATTTGAAACAATTGCATAATATAAGTAAGTCATTTTTGTATTGCGAACCAAAATTTTGTTTTTCACTTTCCGGAAACTTTGGGACAAATTAAAAACTATTCTTTTGCCGGAAAATCCAGAAGTAATAATCAAGGAATATTGTGTTATTGATTAAACTATTTCGAGTCGACCTTTTCACTTTTTCAAACCTCGAGTTAGTTAACTACATTGAATCTCCGAGATACGAGTTAATCTCGTTTCATCCGTAAAAGAAAGATAAAGTGTCTCAGGGAATTGCTGTAGTTAACTAACCAGAGACTTAAAAAAGTGAAAAGATTCGAAAATAGCTAAATGAAGATCGAAAGACTGATGTTAAATGAATCAAAAGAAGATCAACGATCTGCATTTTATTTTAATTAAAAAAAAAAAATCACAGAAAACCCAAAAAAAATCTTGAGACTCCACAGTCGGAATAAGTTCTAAAAACCGAAAAAAGTCGGCAAAACCGAACATCGAGTATATAAAAAGCGTTTTGCGAGAAGGCAACACGTACCGTTCGTATCTGTGCGCAGCTAATAAATTGAGATTAGCGCAGTGCGCCTCGGCTAAACCGCCGTTAAACCCCGGCCGGGCCCACTTAAACCGACTACACGCCCAGCGGTTGCCAACCGGGGGACCGCGGAACTTTCGCGATTAATTCTCGTGTTAAATTAATTTATGCGACGCTCGGAACGGCGGGGCGCTTAATCGAAACGACTTTTGAATTTGTCGAGGTGATTTTTTATTCGGATGCAGTTTTCTTGCAAAACTTTTTATTTTTTATATATTCAAAAAAATTATTTTAATAAAATAATCAAACGATTTAAAGAAATTCATACACATCTATGTATATTCTATATATATAAAAGTGAATGTATGTATGTATGTATGTTACCTATAGACTCCGAAACGGCTGATCCGTTCGCCGTGAAACTTTCAGGGATTATTATCAGCATGTATGAGAAGGTTTATGGATCATAAAATTTAATTTTGGAGAAAAAAATCTCATATTTTGAAATTTCAATGGGGGACGCTTAAACATAGCCAATATTATGTGACGGGATTTTCTTATTTTTTAACCTCAAAACCGCTGATAATTTTGCTGAAATTGTAGCGGGAACAGAAATTAAATTGGGAACGGGAACGGGAATGGAAACGGGAAAGGGAACTGAAATTGGAACGGGAAATATACAACACTTCATGATCATCTTAAAATCAAAATAGTCTCGAGCAACGCCGGGTGACAGAAGCTAGTAATTCATAAATACTAATATAATTATTACTATTAAAAATAATCATATCATTGTTAAGAAACAATAGGTTTGAGACTTAATAATCGTATTATATCCAATATATTTTTACGATCCATGAGTTTATGGTATCAATATATAGGAAAATTTAAATAAGATAAGGCAAAAACTATTAATCTAATTTTAAATGAACGCATTCGTTAAAAGTGAGATTACATATCAAACAAAATACCCAGAACTCAAATCAAAACTAACAACACATTCAAGCATAAAAACCATTATTTCGACTTATTTAACAGAAAATTAAGTTTTTTCAAAATTCTTCTGATACATATAATAGTTAATTTTAAAAATTGAACATGAAAAAATACTCAAAATTTTCTTCAAAATTACAAAAAAAAATAATTTTCATAAAAAATGTAAATAAAAAGCCTAGAGACGCAATGAAGAATTTTCTAGTCTATCTATGAAAACTCGGAGGCTGTATGCGGAGCACAAAGGGGTCCCGGCACCGGGCCGCGGCCGGCCCGAGCTCCGGCGCGTTATCAAAATTACAAACCATTTGCAGCAGACATTAGATATAATGACGACCATTTGTTGTATCTTGTAAAGCTCAAAGTATAACAATGAAACGAATTGCGGAGTGCGTCACTATCCGACAATTTGTGCGCCGGAAAATTGGACGCCGCTGCGCCGAGATAACTCTCTCTTTTTTTTCATGCTCGAAAGTGTACGAAGACGCGTTTCATGTTTGAGATTTTGTTTAAATTTTGGAATGATTTTTTTTTTCGAATAAATTTTGTTTTGATAGATTTTAAAGGGTTGTATTAGGTTGATTATCCCTGTGTTTTCAAACTTGGTTGATTTTGTTTAGGAATTCTTTCGTTTTGTATTTGTATTACTTTTATATTTTTATTTGTATAGTAAAATAAATTCTTTTTACTTTTTAATTTCTTTCAAAAAAAAAAATTAGTTTTTATTATATTAGAGTAAAAATATTATTATTTAAACTGAATTAATCGTTAGAGTCGTATAGAATAGAAATATTTTAATATAAATTCATTTTATTTTCCCCATAATTACACAAAAGTAATATAGTCGATAGCATTTCTTTTAAATTTTTAAAGCAAAAATATATATCTATGTATCCAGAAAACTAACAAAAATACAGGGTGGCCATGTTGAAAACATGATTTTTCCCAACTTTTTCCCACGCACACCTAACTTAAAAAAATTTAATCTCACATTACAAAAATAAAACCAAACCTATCTGAACCAATCCAAAAACAGTAAAAACATAATCATTCAAAAATACAAAAAAAAAAAAAAAACCTACAACCAATCCTCGCCTCGCACACATCCGGAACACCGAAGCAACCCCAACAACAATCACGAACGGAAACGCAGAAACGCCGAACCGAGGGGCCGCGTTGCGTTTCTTACAAACTACACCCACACGCACACACACACACACACACACACACACACACACACACACTCCAACCTCTACACTCAACACTATAACCTCTTCCAGAAACACACATACACCCCGACATATAGCCTCTTCCCGAAACGCACACACACACACTCCAACCTATAACCTCTTCCAGAAACACACATACACCCCGACATATAGCCTCTTCCCGAAACGCACACACGGGCACAAAACCCCCATAGAGTCTCCCCTCGCCCAGGAGGGACCCCGTGGGGGTGGTCGGGGCGTTTCGGCCATTTTGCGGTGTCCTCAGAGGCTGGCCCCTCCTCCCTGGGGAAATGCGAGGATGTGTGCCCGAATACGTACGGGGAACGCTGGGACCGTGTGCGTGACCAGTTCCTATGGGAACGGAGTGCAAGTGGCGCGCGTCCCTTGTACGCCCGTCCCGAAGGGGTGGCCGCGAATTCCAGGGGGTGGGATTTTCGAGCAGGGGGCGAAGAAAGTGGGCGAACGGGTGCTTTCGGGGGGAGGGTGGAGGTTTTTCTTCGGTGGGATAAGTTTTTTATGTGTGTGGGTGTAGTTTTTGAAAAAGGGGCGGTATGTGAGGTTTTAATTTTTAGGTGTTTTTTTTTATTTATTTTTTTATGTGATTTTTTGTGATTATTTTCGTTGGAAATTTTTATTTGGGTGTATATTTTGGAAAAATACGATTTAACAATGTTTTTTTCTAGAGTTGTGAGTTCTGAAAATATGGAAAAAATATTTGTACCTACATATATTTCTTCATACGTATAACTCAATGTGAAATTTTCATAAAAAAAACACATACTATTTATTTTTCGATTTTAACGTGACTAATTCTATCTATGGGGAAATACAAATCATCAACTTATGACAAAAGTTTTCCTTTTGACGTTATTTCATTTCTAATTAGGATGATCACAATAAGTTGATAAAATTTTTAAATATTTTTTCTAAAAACCTATTTTCGTTTGAAATGAAAACTTTAAGCGAAAAACGGAAAACCTATAAATCACATCTGAAAAAACAATTCTTGTGAAACACAAACATTCTCTCACTTCCTTCGTAATGCAATAATAATATTGCATCATTTGAAATTTTCCCAATACAATAACCTAAACTAGCTCTAACCACATCTAATCTAAGTCTAATCTAATCCAAACCAAAACATCAATAAAACCGTCCAATAGAACGTAATAGAATTTCCACTGAATCCCACTGACGACCTGAAAATTTTCTCAAATTCGAATGGCATGTGACAACTTTGGTGTGTGATCTTGTTGCAGGTGGTGATATCGACGCAGGTGGGCGTCGACGGCCCACTGTTGGCCATCTCTGACAACATGTTCGTGCACAACAATTCGAAACATGGCCGCAGGGCGAAGCGGCTCGACCCCACCGAAGGTACAGACCCGCACGATTGTACGTTATCATTTTCCTTTATTATTTCTATACAAACTTTTTTCGTGTTGTCGGTATGTACAGATGAGAGAATGAATGATTTTGATTGATTTTTATCAATTATTGTATTATAAATTTTTTGAATCAATGTACGTTTACGTTTCGAAAGTATAGAGCTTGATTGGTTCATTTAATGTTTGATTTAATCAATGTGATTTAAAAGATTGAATAAAATTAAGATTTAACGTGATTTTGAAAAGAAAACAAATAAATAGATTTTTATTTCATACGATAAATTCAATTTAATTTAAATTCTGAAAAATGAAAGATTCTTTTGATCGAAAAATATAATGGTAAGTATATTTTCAAATCAAAACAATTTATGAGAAATCTAAAGTATTAGAATGATCTTTTCATGATATTTTTATAATACTTTTAAAAAGTATGAATTATTGAGTGAATGGGCATGTTTTTTGTATAATTTATTCCATCAAACATATATTTCAAATATTATGCACATTAAAAAATAGAGTTAGAATAATTTAACAACTGAAATTTTAAGTATTGTGTTCTATATTGTGAAAATGGTGTAAATTTAAAATTGAAAAAAAAAAGAGTGAATTTTTTTTCGATATTCGGAAAATTTTGTAAAATAAAAATGAAATATTGTAGAGTATGTTTTGATGATTTTTTCAATTGAACAAAATTGTACCACAAACGTTAAAAATCTCGTAACAAAACACCATTTTCATAATCGAGAACACAATTATCACTATAAACGAAACGCTTATAAAGCCTAACGCACTATAATCGAAACACGAATCAATCCATCTAAATATCGAATTAATCTTCAGTTGTTCCGAAAACGTCCTCGACACAGCGTAGAAGATCCGACATTAACATTTCAGCACAATCAAAACAACTTCCACGACGGCCATCGTCGCTTCCCCTTTCAAAGCGAAAGAGAAAAAGCACTTCCACTCGACTTCCGCCCCGCGCCCCCATATACACACACATACACGCGTTATTTTTTTCTATTTCCCCTCCCGGCTCAGTACATACAATACATATTTTATTGTGTTCGTCTCTTCCTATTTACTTTATGCGTTTATCCGCGAGACTCCATTTCCGGTACGGAAAAAGGCGGGAAAAATTGCCGGCGGAAAAACGAACGGAAACACAATAAGGGCGCGCCATGGTGTGGGCGCTCAACAGTTGTTCGTGGCCGACGTTGTTTGGGCCCTTTGCGAAAATTTCGATGAATTTCGTCGATTTTGCACTCGAATCGTGGGTTATCGAATCTCAGATATATATCAATATGGTATTGAAGTATTTTTAGATGTTTAACATTTTTTTTTTGTGTGAGGAAATGTTTTGGTTAAGTGAGCTTATCGAGTTTTTGTCCGTTGATGTTTTTTTTATTATTAATTCGGTTTATTTTGAATCAAATTATAAATTAATTGAAATTGATTAAAAATTTCAAAAAATATTTAAAAAAATTAATTTAATACTTTCGACTAAGGACGATTTTCCGAATGATTGCATGGGGAATAAAAATTGTCGAGTTATACTAGACATGGATTTGAAAATGTTAAAACTTTAACAAATATTAATTTTATAAAATTCTTATCATTATTACTTTTGAATATATAAATATTTATTTGATTAATTTATTTGAAATTTCAAGTCATATTTTATACAAATATTAGACGAATACATATCTATACCAACTTGTACATATAAAACAAATATGTATATTCCATAGACGCCATTTTGCAATTGTACTCGATTTCATAAAAAAAAATAATTTAAATGAAATATTTCATTCATGATCATTTCTCGAAAAACGTAAACATTTCATTTTCGAAATAAAACCGGGCAATAATTAGAACGCAAAAATGCCCCCCAAAAAGGAGAAAAACAAAAAATGACTTTTCAATTTTCCGTGGCGTACAGCATTTTTTCCATTAAAAATTATGTTTTTTTTATTTGGCGTCGTTTTATTTCGAACAACAAAGACGTTCCTTTCATTTTCGTAATCTTCCCCCTCCCCCCCTTCCTCCCCTCCGAAGCCCGGAAAAAAAATCTCGCATTATTCAATCATATTTTAAGCGCTTTCCGAGAAAAAGCCCAGCGGTTTAATTTTTACATTCGCCCCTGATACTGATGAATTGTGTTCGGTAACGATTTTAATTATTTCCGGCGTATTATTTTATATGCGAATCTCGCCGAATTGATTTTATTTTTTCCGTAGGAATTTTCAGCTTGACGGCTCGGGGCCACTTGTTATTTTTTCATATCGTACTCTCCCTTTCTCATCCCCAACCTAATGTCCTAAGATATCGTTTGTATGCAAGGAGTCTTTGAAGACAAAAGTCGGCGGCGAGACCTCGACAGGGGTTGTTCGCCATGGGAGGGGTTGAAAACTGTATAGGGGTGGGTCACGAGAATGAAAAGGGAACGACTACTGCCGTAGAAATTGTCTTGGTTGAGATAGTGGAGGATATGGTTATAGATAGAAGAGGGATTGTGCGGAGACTCACACGTGAAAATAAAATAAAAAAATATTATACGTCGTTTCGCAGTATCGATTCAGAATCTGAATCTAAATTAATATTGCGAAGTCGCTCTCGGGATCGTATCCTTCGATTGTTTTGAGGGAAAAAAGCGAGATTTTTTATCGTTCGAATTAGCAAGGCTTTATGGGGCGCACCTTCTCAGTATTCAGAGTATGTATAGTAATCGTTCACCCCGAAAGACATTTCAGAAAAACTCAACCGACCATAAAAAGATATGCGCGTATCTGTCCCGACTGCTCGAAATAAAAATTAATTACTTCGATGCGTAAGGCTCGCGACGTTTAACATATTTTTTTCTCGATGCATGCGAATGTTTTTCTCGATCGTACGAGAGAACAATGTAGAAAGTGGTAAACGAAATCGGCTGATTTATTCAGACATCGCCGTATGAATTTTTCATTAACTTTGAATTATATTTATTTCTGTAAAAAATACGATTTCTCGAGTAAGTACGCCCCGATACTCTCGCAGCATCGACTGCAATGGAGTCCGCCTAGAAAGGGGGAGGAGACCGAAGGGGAGCACACATTTCACCGTAGTACAAATGTGCAAGAAATAGATATAAGCACATCCAACTTTAATCTTTCCCCGTCTTTGTTTAATTCACTTTCTCTCCCTCTATCTTTATTACCGTGTCGTTTTATTCGCGAGATTTGAGCTCGCCGCTCGCCCAATAACTTTCGCCCCCCTGGTCCGGCTCTGTCTCGTTCTCGGCCCCGATCCGACCCTGGCCAGGTCTCGAAACGAAAGAGAAGGAGCAAAAGCAGCCAGAGGAAGCTGCCCGCCCCGGCCAGGGGTTCTATTTATAATTTGGGCATGTCGCGGTCGTATATCAAGCCCGTGTCAGAAGTATGGAGGTGGCGTTAGTTGTACAAATAGCAGACACTTCGGTAACAAAACCGAGAGACCCTCTCTTCTCGTCTAGCACTCGAATCGAGTGTATCTGCTCTTCTCTATCTCGGAAAAGTGTCTTGGCCCCGAGTTTGCGACTGCGGACGTTACAACTGCGTTAAGTGGCCCCGTTAGACTCGTTAACTGACGTTGCAAAAACGACCCGATCGCTTTTTCCATGCCCATTTGAATTCGATGCGGATCGATCTCTATTCGATGGAATGTGCATTTCGACATTTGTCAAATTAATTTCATATTACAGCCGGTCTGTATCCGCCGTTGCCTGTGGCGACTCCTTGCATCAAAGCCATTTCGCCCAGTGAAGGATGGACGTCTGGAGGGTCGACTGTGATCATAGTAGGTGATAATTTCTTCGATGGACTCCAAGTGGTGTTCGGTACGATGCTCGTGTGGAGTGAGGTACGATATCGAAGCGTTGATCCCTAATATGTGTTTTTTTATATCATCTTTTTCATAATAAAATTTTATTTGACAGCTCATAACGTCTCATGCGATAAGAGTGCAAACACCCCCAAGACACATTCCCGGAGTCGTAGAAGTGACGCTGTCGTACAAAAGTAAACAGTTTTGCAAAGGAGCGCCGGGAAGATTCGTCTACGTTTGTGAGTATATATTTAAATTGGACGAAAAATCATACATTCATCGAGATATTTTCTTTTTAATAATAAATTAATTTTCTTCTTGCGCTCAGCAGCTCTCAACGAACCGACAATCGACTACGGCTTTCAACGGCTGCAAAAATTAATACCGAGACATCCGGGCGATCCCGAAAAGTTACCAAAGGTAAAAAAATATGAAAATTTAATTGGAAATATTGAAATTAATCGAAGATTCGATACTGACATTTTTGTACAATTCAAGGAAATCATATTGAAAAGAGCGGCAGACCTGGCCGAAGCCCTATATTCGATGCCTAGGAACAATCAGCTGGGCCTGGGGGCCCCCAGATCGCCCCCAGGGGGCGGAATGCCCGGAGGCTTCAACTCCTATGCGGGACAATTGGCCGTGAGCGTTCAAGACACGACCGCCGCCCAATGGACTGACGGTGAGATTTCGTTCATTAATTCAATCGACCCTTTCGACTCGTACACCAAAACGATTGTTGCCTGTTCAAACTTCGTCCATTATCCGATGTGAATGTTTGCTCCTTAAACGTGTGAAAATATTGAATGATTTTTTCATAAAAAGAACGAGGACTTGGTCTGAATCTCGGAGATTGAGACTTAATACTGTGACGATGTGATTTTGTAAGTATAGCAAGAAATATAATTAGATATTAACTAGCGATAACTAAAGAATTAATAAAAATTGCATTTTGATTCCTTTTTTTACTTAATATACCTATAAAATTTTATCAAAATTGACAACTTGAGATTTGGACCGAGTCTACGTAAGTTCGATCTTTATGAATGTTTAGTGTGTCAAAATCGAAAATATTAATATTTTCAACAATCAAATTGATTTAATTTCCCTATTCAAAATTACGAATCATTCTAAATTGGCCGTAGTCGATCGAAGGATACATAAAGTGTGGGTGTGTGCCATCGCCTCCGCACTAAACTGGTGTTCTCTCTGACCGTCAGGTTTTTTCTTTTAGAGGAGTACGGCCGCGGCCAGAGCGGTAGTGCCTCGCCGAGATCGGGGGGCGCAGCGCCCGGGGGCCCCGGGGGCGCAGCCGGATACTGCTCCTCCACGTCGACCCCTCACCCGCCCCTCAACGGGTACGCACCACCGGGACAACTCTGCCAAGTGTCATCGGCGCCGGCCATCTTCAACTCGTCTTCTAGTGAGTTTCACTGTTGAACCGTCGTTGAAATTCAAAGTGTTGAATTCGATTAAATCATTAACACCGTCGTGTATTCAATTTGAGTTTTGTTAAATAGCAATATCATGCGAATTGTAACAGGAGAATCGTACATAATGCTACGATTTTCGCTTTTAACATGTATATTTTTCTATTCAAAATTTATGGTTGAAGAATTTATTTCAATACTTTGAATTTTAATTAAATTTTATGATATGTACGTATCAATATTTAAATTATTCAGTAGACTCCATAAAACATTCGTATCTGTTTTAAACTTCGATATACGTACATACTCGTATATACATACATTCGAAGAAGCCTTTAAAAGGACGCATCCAATTTTTATGATTTATTTTATTATATGTTCATTTATGATTTTTGTTGTTTTATGCACGTTTTTATTTTCGATTCAGTTACGTACGGTGAGTCTTATTACAACCCGAGCTCTGCTGAAACTTCGAATGGACACCATAAAGTCTTCAAGGATAGAAGTGCTTTTCTCCCAGTACGCCACGGTTCACCGCCATACAGAACAAACTGTCAACATCTTACCGTACAATGTTAGTTCAATACACGTCGCAAGTTATATTGAGATAATAAAGAATTTTGCAGTGGTATTAAATTACAGAGACCATATTAGCATCGTCAAATATAACATGTATTAGTTTCAAACCATAATATGGTCTGAAAATTTTCATATTTTACGATGAAAATATGGTCACAAATATCATGTAAAACATGTCGATTAAGTCGTTATTTCTAATATTCACGATATTTATGAGTTGTTTTAACTTTTGTTCAGGAATGGGAAGTATAGTTTCGTCACCGTTTTCAACTATGAACCCGTTCGCTCTGCCTACCTGCTCATCCCAAGGATATCCTGGAAGTCCTTTGGTCACTTCGACAAAGTAACATCAGTGCAATTTTCCCTCATTGACTGCTTTGTGAGCTTGAAACGTGCTCTGTTTCGAACGCTCATAAAAAGTGATAATCGAAAATATAAGTGGGGATTGTGAAACGTGTTTGAGACAAATTTTCGCGAAACCGAATTAATTATTAATGCAAAATGTAATATAAACAAAGAAAATTGTGTTCTTGTTCGTTACACGGTAAGTGAGATATAAAGAAGAAAATATTTTGAGATATTTTTTTATTATTTGGCCGTTTTGTATTATTGAATTGTATAAAAAAACCGATGGGTTTCAGTAATTTGACATTTCGAAACATATCCTGTAATTGAAAGTCTTTATACATATCGCTACCAAATTATATTTAAATGCAAACTAAAGTAATTAGTATAACTATGACGGTTACCTTACTTTTTTAAACTATGTACATATAAGTAAATATAGTTATGTATGATCATAGGATAATTGATTAAAAACACTCTGTTATTTATACTGTAAATAGTTTCTTTGTTCTATTTAGTCTTGTAAATATATTTTTGACTGTACAATGAACGACTTAATCTGTACAAATTAATTTTCGTATTACCAACGAAATTTAAAACTAAGTCACGACCATAATATATAAATTTAAATATATAATGAAACATTCCATTTTTACAAATCAACAAAAACGATTTTGGAAACCAATATCATATTTACAATCTACTCAAAACACGTATACGAATATAAAAATTATATCAACAGTGATCTTATACATTTTCATGAAAATCGGCACTTTAAATTAACGATAAATTAATATTTACGAAAATTTGAAAACGTAGAAAGTTATTTTCTTTCATTGTACTATAACGAATTATCATATAGTCAAATTCCGAAATCAAATCGAAATTTTTTTGTTGATCAGATTATTTTTCTATTAAGTCTGATATTTATGTATGTGATTTAACCATTTTATTGCAATAGATGGTTACCACTTTATGTACGCTTATTTTTCAACAGTAAAATGAAATCAACGATGAAACAATCAAGACATTCATAGTTATCATTTATTGTGATAAAACATAACGAAAACGATTTTCACCATGTAATTTTTTTTTTTTTGTTATTTCATTTATGTGAATAAATCAATGTTTTTTTATAAACGATATTAATTAATGATACAAATTTAAATAAACGACACTAAATGTAACATTTGTTTCAATTACAAATCAATATATTTTCCTCAAAATAAGAATCAGGTAAGTTGACAAACAATAATATTCAACGAAAATTTTAAAGATCATATAATTTCCTTATAATGACCCTTCAACAACTGCACCCAAATCATTTCAGAACACCATTTTTTCACATCCCCAACTCGAAAAACACCCATGCGACCATCTGTCATTGAATATATCGTATTTCCATCACGAATTAGTATGTGTCATACGATAGATGCGAAATTATGATTGAAGCTCGCGCATGCTCGACACTTGTACAAAGCGGAGTACAAAATCCGGAGACCCTCAGCACACTCCGGGATTCCGGTTACAAATTTGAACGATTCGTCCCGGAGAAAAAAATACGATATCTAGCATAAGCCAGACTTATTATAAAATGAATTAGGGTGATTTTAAGGGCGGATGAAATTTTTGGCTCGAATCGGTCGAGGAAGGGTTGATGTGTTTTTGGGTGTGATTGTTATTAGTTTATTTTTGAGAAGACAATGATTTATTAAGTTTGGTATTTTTATGTCGATCAAGTGAAATGGCTATTCTGGAATATGATTGTTTTACAAAAATAAACAGTTTTTATAAAAAATGCGCACTCTAATCAATTTTTTCCTATATATTACCAATATTTCAATCATCGCTTAGTAATTCAATAATCGAGAATAAACAATACATAAATCATTGTGATAAAGTAAATTGCTGTAATTTTAAGATGACTTTAACTTACAATCATTATGACTACATAAAACAACTACATTTGAACGAAACATACATTTATGTATTCCTAGGAAAAATAGAAGAAACAAGAGTTATTTTACTTTATCAAGATTGAATGGTGAGTTTAAATAAGTTCAAATTTTCAATTACAGATAATAATAACAGATAAATTCAAGTACCTATAGAATTTTCTGATAATAAAAGCACTAAAGTTCATACCCACTACATACAATTTCCAATGCACACAAACATAAATTCATTACGCCAACCCCATTATGTCGATTAAAAAACAGAAATCCCCAACTAGGGCCACTTACAGAGGGATTAGTCGACAATTTTTTGTCACTCGGTAAAATCTCCACTTGGTACAAGCTCAGTTCAACATATAGAGAAAAGACTGGTTCGATTTCCAACAATCGCGATCGCCACGTGGTCGGCCACGTGTCAGCGCGCGCACCTCTTTTGTATGGGGCCGCCGTGCGCGATATTAGATTAAAATTGCTTTCCCGCCTTTTTTCCGTTCGAAATCGTGTTTGTTTATTGTGCTAGGGCCTCATTGTATTTCGATCTGGTCGCACAGTTTTGTCTCACGTCTCTCAAATGTTTATGGGAGCGAAATGCGGATTATTTGCTTAAGAGTGTTATTGCATTAGATCCCCCTTTTCGGACGGGTTTTGTGCTGGGCCTTTTATATGAAATGCGAGTTTAGTTATATTCGATAAATATAAAATATAAATATTAAAATTGAATGTATTTTTATCTTAAATTTTCAATATGGCAAAGACAATATCTATAAACGGAATCGTGTTCATGAATCACTTCCTATACAGCATTTTTTTAGATTTAAGATTTTTATTGAACTCAACAATCACTCTTGACTTATTGCTTGATTGGTCAGTATTACTCTCCTGGGAAATTTATCCTGATTCAGTTTTTATTTTTCCACTTGATATCATAAAAGATGAGTAGGTATAAAAATTTTTTTTCGATGAAAATATGAAGCGGAATCACTATCACCGAATATAATGTTTCATAAAGTATCAAAACGATCAAATTTCTACATAAAAATGCATTTTTTGTTATATTGAGTCTAAATGCAAAAAAGTTAGAATTGGAGTTTCGTTGCTTCTTTCGAGGATTCAAAGCAATTGAAATTATTCAAACTGAAAGTCAAAACACAAATATCGTTCGCAGCTGGAAAACTGTCGCTTTTAACGTCGACAAGAGCGAAAGTCCAGAAATTTTCCAAGCCAGCCGAGACCAACTTTCACCGACGAATTGTGATAACAGAATGTTTGCCGGTTAATGTGCCGAGTTAACGGCACGACAACTTAACCCGTCTCTGCACTAATCCCGTTTAAAACTTTAATAGACGCCACTCGTCCGCGACACCGACTACTAAACGAAGCAATTTCAAACAATACACCCGACTGTAAATAATTACCGAACTACTCAATTCGAAAGTATCGTTAAATAAGCACAAAATTCAAATATTCAACAGGTGAGTATGCGACAAAGATTTTCACATTCTGATGTCGCCGTTTCGAATGGTATTGATATGGTACAGATGTGCGAATCGTATGTGAGTGTTCTGACATATTGAGAATGTGAGATCGAGCCGAGTATAGTTTGAGAAGCGGTGTGCATAGGAAAGCAGCGGTACGGGACCGGCGAATTTCCAGGTGTACCCATAACGACGGGGCTAATGTAGAGCGAGCACTTGCGGTTCAAGATATCAGGTGTGTTCAACTTTTTCATTTTTATCTCAATCGAATTGGTTAGTTCATGATTTTAAATAATTCTAGTAGTGCCACAGTTCGGAATTAATCAAATGTAAATCAATGTGTAAATAATATTATTCGGAATTTTATAAAACTTCGTATTGCTATCTGTGTGTAAAATAAAAAAATATCCCATATATGCGTTAAAAGTTGCAATTTCGTAATTACAACGCGTAGCTCGGAGTGTAAGGCGGTGGGCCAATAAACTGAACGCGCGGATTCGAGGCACGGATGTCTGAAAATTTCGAGCATCGTTAGCGTATTTATAATATAGATAATTTCATATAAGCATCAAATAATTGATGAAAGATACACCATATCTATTTTAAGGATCCTTAAAGTCATGCGCTGCAAGTGCATATATTCAAATTTTGAAAAGGTTATGTTCAAAGTCGTATATATGAGAATCACATTCAATACTCATTCTATGAAGAAATTTAAACTGAATTAATTACTAATAGATTCTAATTGAGATAATATGATATAAATTGAACCAAATGTACCTACATAAATAGCTCACTGTCATGCCAATCATTTTCGAGACTTCACATTCTAATCAAACACTCCATCACAAATCATTATAATTTACCTAATTAATCTTATACTTAAACACGGAAAATCAAAACCTCGAATCGCTAACGACCCCTGATTCCTCAGGTATGACGAACGCGCAGACAATGGAGCAGACAACCCGCTATAGATGGTCCCGGAGTTTGCTACCCCGGAGCACAGTTTGTCTGACGCCGTTAATTATTGATGCCCCTTGATATGGCGATTATAAATAATTAAGTCCAGTCAAGGAGTTGAGCCCGACTTCATTATGCATAGTGGGCCCGCAAGTTCTGCCTCCGTACCGAGCCTCACCACACGTGCACAAGCCGTTATGACGTGCACCACTTGCATCCCCGAATTATTCAATGCATATCCTCCTTTCGGTGTGCTCTAATTGAAATCGTTACAAATTCGTGTTTGAGTTCTTGATAGTTTTCGTTATTAATAGAAAAGAAAATCTTTCTTTGAGTGGAGAAGATTTGGTTCGTTTGAGTTAAGGTTTTTGAGTGAATTCGTTATAATTAAAGTGTTTTTCATTTGTCAATATATCAAAAAGCTTTAGTAACTATTAATGTATACAGTATTTTGATATCAAGTTAACTTAATAAAAAATGTTCGTGAGAAAAATAATCAAGAAATATAACTCAAGATTATGAAAATACCATGAAAACAAAGTGAATCTTACACTAACTGTTAATACCAATGTTAAAAAATGCTACTTTTCATGAATAAACATTTATTTTTTAATTAAACGAAACAATCAACGATTTTTCTAATAACTCAAATTCTTCAAATTTATTTCATTTACTGAGATATTCTAATAACAACACACAACAATTGTTGAAATACCTCATAGTGTAAGGAAAACTATTAGATGCTTATTTTTCTGTCTAGTTTCTATTGCGATTCAATTATGTCTTAGTTTCTCCTGCTTTAGAATTTTCATAATTAACCGGTATAGCTTTAATAGCCTTAATAAACAACTGAGAATTTATTATTTCATTATCAATGAACGCACATCATATACATCGATTGTGAATCTATACTGAACGAAATATGATAACATCAATTAAAATCAATTCTATGTCACATAACACGACATTTAATTCAGATGATAACATAATAAATCTAAGCATTCATTCATATTGTACAAATTCAACATCGATCCTATCGTCAAATCGAGCAAACACACATTGAATGAGCCACAAACAAAAACTTCCACCTTTTATACGCACGTCAAGCAGTCTGCTCTTGATACCCCATCGCTCTTTTTATCGCCGAGATTTACGTCTACATTTCGCGGTTTTTTTCTCACGTCTTGCTACGCTTCCACCCTTCCCAGATTTAAAATAAGCCTTTCGCTCTTGTCAAATCTTCGTTTCGGGCGGCTTTTTAAGGCTTCCAGTGGCAATTAACGCCGACGAAGGTACGCCTTCGGCTTTATTAATGGCAGCTCTCGCTAATCTCTAGTCCATTGCCTTTTAACACAAAAACCCATGAACTATTCTCGGTGGGAAACGGCGCTGCGCTGGCCCGAGATTTATTCGAGTCGATGTTATAATTACGGATGACATTTCTCCTGTAATGATTGTCGCTTGGATCTGGTTTCATGCCTTTTTTCCCACATCGCGTCTAGGTGCTCATTAGACGCTTTTTACCTAGCATAGTTACACGTTTCCCATTAAGGTAAAAATCGTCCGTAGGTTTTGCGAAGCTCCAGATGCGCTCGGTGCGCGTACGCATTTCGAAAAATAATGTTGTTCAATTAAACCGATTTAAAAATGTCCTTCCTTTGATCGATGATGTTTGTATCAATTTTATATATGGAATTGTAAAAACTTTGATTTATACGCCGCGTCAAGCTCTTATGGTCGTTAACGGATAACGGTTCACTCTTTTTCTTCGGACGAAAAAGAAATTTCTTCAATGGTATCAACAGTTGTTATTTTTTTCACATGAATGAAACCAGTTATTTTTCAATGACTAAATCTTTAATAATTCATCAATCTCAATCAAATACTTTCATATCGCACAATCGACTCAGCATAACGATCGACGTCTCAATCAACCCTTTCGCCGCATTCCACCTCGATGTCCTCTCGTTCCCTAATTTTCCCTGGTCAACAGCCTCCTCAGGGAAACCCTCGGCAGGTTTTGTTTCCTAGTTCCGTCGTTTGGTATCGACGCACGTACGAGGCACGTCACAATTACCGCTGCAGACGCACGTGACGGATTGTGACGCAGATGTTCAATTTGACCCGTATCGAGGATCGGATTTTTTTTCATTCTGATCTTCCGTATTGTTTCCGTTTCCGGATTCTGAAGAGGCTGGATTTCGATAAAATTCTCGTAAATAGTATAGATTTTATTTTATTTAGTTTCGGATTGAGAGATTTGTTAATTTATATGATCTTTATATGTGTATTCATTCAAACAAGTTATCTCAACCCGAAATCACATATAAACCTATTCTCGGTACGACCACCTTACAGGTATCCTGATTCCTGACCTACTTCAACCACAAATGCGACATTTTACCTAAAATCAATACGAACCCTTTGCTACCACTATGATACAAGAAATAAAAAACTTTGACTCAAATGAACGAAATAAAATATTGTATTTGATCCGCATGCAATATTTCAGAATTACGTCTTATTGACCAGGGGATCTCAACCTGTTTAATGCGATCATTATCGAGACACGTGTCGGACACGTGACTACATATTCAGATCTATCGATAAAAATTCCTTTAATCGCTTTTTCGTTTCGTAAGTGATATTAGAAATGGTGGCGATCGACAACGATCCGACCCTACTATTTAATGCATATTTGCGCGATTGTTCCTTAGTTCAATACATTTATGCATCGGCACGAAAATTTATTGATGTTAAAATTAGAATATCAATCAAAGTAATTGTGATTAGTTAAAAAATATCTTAATCTAAGCAAAGCTAATCATATCTAAAACCTAACCTATCTTAAACCTTCGAGTGTTGTGTCTATGCTGTTATACAAAAGTACTGAAATATTTCAAATAAAATATAATATGAAAATTAAATAAAAAATATAATTTAATATAACAAATCACCACGAATATAATGAAATATATTCTGAAGAAAAACGAGGTCGGAACCGGAAAAAATATGACCGGATTTTGGCGTGCGCATTTCCACGCCATTGCAACCGAAGCGGCCTTGTTAAGGGCGCAAGGCCGCCCATTGATACTCAATTAAATGTTTCAACCCGAGCACCCCTGCGTGAAGATATAAATTTGGACGGATGTTATCTCCGACAAAAATCCGCCCACCGCCGCCCCTCGGAGAAGCGGCTCGGAATCTAACCCCGAAGCCTCACTCGAAATATTAAGGCGCATCCACACGAAAATGAACCTTCGATTAATTATGTTGATATTAAGGGAAAAAAACCTACTATCCCGCTTGTTATATGGACTGTTCAGTGTATAAAGTAATTAACTTGATGAAATAAAAAGTCGAGAAAAACTATAGATGGGTTTTTCAAAATTTTCGTAATTTATAGTTTCATTTATTCGAGGTTTTTAATAGACGAATTTCGTTAATAATAAGCTTTGGGTGAGGTTGATTTACATCAGAGTACAGAGTTAATAAAAAAAATATCTTAATTAAATGATTTATTAATCGGTGGCCAAACAAATTGTGCTATTTGATGATATTAATCTTCACCATTCAGGAAAAAATTATATCAATATCGCATGCTTTGATATTTAAATCTCATTATTTTAAAAATTAAAGTTAATCACTCTATCCACGGAACAGTTCATATGCATTCTAATTTTTAACAGCTTACTAGATTATCCTAGTTAACAGCAACACTAGTCGAAAGTACGAACACCACATTTACATTTACAAAGAACTTTACAATTAAATCATTTAACAAAGCTACATCAAGTACAGCTTTTCGAGAAGTACACGATATGTCAAAGACATGCATTATAATAGCATTTTTTTAGTTAACTTACAAAAAGCTCTAAAGGCAAAATTTGAAATACAAGGTCAATATGAAGAAACTTAGAATTTACGTCATTTTTTTTTCCATTTTACACTAAAAACTAGAGCCACACAAATGATTATGGCATTAAATAAGTTGATACTTAAAATGAATCATATCAAATGAAAAACTTGAGATTATCGAATGAGCATTAAAGTGATTAGTACAGAGGCAAGACGAGTCCGTCTGGCGGTACCCTTGCGTTGGTCGAGGGTTAGGCCGTGGGGGTGGACCGGTGGGCGGTTGGTCGACTAACTAACTGCAAAGTATCACCCATAAATCATTTTGGCGGGCTATTTGAACCTCGTGGCACTGGCATTCGATTCCGCGCCCGCGCCCCGGATATAATCACCCCATCTAGTTTATTGGCGGGGCCATGGACAGGTCCGGTCTAGGGGTCGAAAAAATTGCCGATGCCACTTTTTTAACGCCCCTTCTTCACTTTTCGATTGTGCATTTTCATTATATTATAAAGTTTTTTTTTTATGATAGATTTTGTATTCGAGCGATTGGTGTACCTACCGATGAGTTGCATCTAGTATGCATACAAATGTTAGATTTTTCAAAAGTTGAACTTTCAACTGTCAAAGAGCTGCTTAAAGGTTCAATATGACTACTTATTCTAGAAAGATTCTAATTCAACTAATGAAGTTGAATGTATGTAATTATATCTAATGACTGACAAACTGCTTCCACAGTATCTAAGCTATGTAAACGAACAATACTGAAAATAAATTATTTAAGTATTTTTGATCACATGAATCTAAGAATCTATATTTCCCTTCATTTTTTAAGCTCGTACTCAGTTGAGATTAAAATAATGAATAACGAATTATCGAATTATGCATTGTTTTTAATAACACATTGAAATTTACCAAAAATTCAACGATAGCGGTTTTTCATATTCGATAAAGTTTGTTTGACTCGTCAACAAACATAAAGCTTTTTGCAATTCTTTTAGATCTTAATTCAATGTTGAATAGCCACTCACTGAAGATATAATCTATCAATAATTGTCTGAATAAAAATAATAATTATTCATACTTAAATTTTCAAAAATCTATACCTACCTAAACTAAACTAGTTCACATCTAAACTACTCCAATCACAAGCACATACACCTAACACTCATATACAACACCTAAACACATACACACATCAGATAAGCATCGTCGTAAATACGACGAGCGTACATCAGATACGGTCCTGGCATTATAATAGGCTGTTCATGTGCAATTCGTTATAATGCAGAACTCGATTGACCGGCGCGGTGCGAGCTCAACCACCCACTTTCCCACCCACCATCGACCCGCTCTTCACCCGTCGCCGATGCCGATTTTCTAGAGCCGGTGCTTCACACATACACAATATTGCCGGCCGAATAATTCCGATTGATGCGGCAATAATGTGGGAAGAGGTCGTAACCGAGCGTAATGGTGAAACATAACCGTCTTCGTGGCAACTCTCGAATTTCGATATTAAAATTAACAGCTTCGAACACGGGTTGTTTTTTCCGGTTCCGTTTGCTGTTTTGCGGTGATTTGTCGGTTTATCAAAGCGGCGAGATTTTTTTTTGTAGCGCAAGTTTTTCGTTAGATGTGTATTGTCAAAGTTGTGTATGGATTTTTATGTATAAATTTTTATCGAAAGAAAATATTTATTTATTTATTTCTATTTTCGTACAATGAAGGCCTGAACTTTCACAAATCTTCCCTCAATAATTAGTTGTATACCAATAATTGGAAATTTAATTAAATTTTTAAAACTTATTTTTTATGTGTATTTTCACTCCTATAGAACTTTAAAAATGATTATATTTTTTCGCAAAGCACAAATTCTCACTGAAATATATAAAAACATTCACGCGCATCGAGTTGCCGACGGCAACTTTTCCGATACATTTCCTTCCTCGGGAAAATTTCAGTTACGTTGGAATACGAAATAAATTTTATTTTGGAAAAAATATACATGATGTTTTAAATAATGAAATAAATCGGAGAAGTCGATTTGTATTTTTTTTAATTCATTATATTTAAAAAAAACTTTTTTTTCAAAATTATCGTTTTATAGCAGTATGTTTATTATAAATATTATATTTGAAAATGCGGATAACTTTAACATAGTCAAAAGTTATTGTATGTTATATTTTTAACTATTGTATTTTATTTGAAAATTTTTTATTGAAACGAAATAAATGAATAATTGATTAAATAGAAACTAACAAAATAATAGATTTAATAGAAGCGTTACAAATTTTCACGCATCGAATAATGCCAAACAGAAAGAGTTTACAAAGAAAATAAACTAAGTTCAAAGGAGTTAATTTCAATGTCTACAACAGGGGTATCGAACCTGAGGATATGATTTTAATAATCGCGTATATCATGCTTTTTAAATAAAATATATTCGATCATGAAAAAAAAACCTATCAGATACAATCATGAATAGAAAAATAAAGTATCTACTTCAAAAATCAATGAGTTAACATCAAGTAATTCATCCGAATAGTCTATTTTCAATTCAAATATTTAGGAAGGAATTTATCTTTTAATTAAATAATCCAATACAAATGGCAAGAAACTCAAAGGTCAAGCTAAGTTAGGTTAAAATAAATTTAATTCATTTATTATTTTTTCAAATTGAAAAGGATTTAGTAGAGTGGCATTACATACAAAATCAAGCATAGTACATCAAGTATTATAAACAATCACCAAAATCTACTTAAATAAAACACCACAGAACCACCAACCGACAGTTCAAAACCCCATCATCACACACACAACCTACCAAACAAAACACCCACACTCTAAAAACGTCCTAAAATTCCGCTTCAAGCGGGAAAATCGGAAAATCCCAGCGCCACCCCGGTTCGCGTCCCGGCGCTCGAAAACGTTGGGACCGCCACATGAAGATGTCTCAATCCAGCGTCGGGGACACGCCCCCGAGACGAAAGAGAGTCCTCCCGTCTCTTAGGGCCCACCAGAAGCTGAAAGTCCCGGGGGCTGAGGGCCTTCAGCCCGCGGGACCGGGACGGGACTGGGCGGGACCGGGCGCTTGCGACCCTAACGCCCCGGAAGAGCCTCCGCTGACCAATGGAAAATCGGGAAAATTTCGCATTGGCCACACCCGATCCCTGTAGAGTTCTCTTAACGGCTTCGACCTATATGTATGTGCTTGTTTTTTGTACGTTTTTTTCGTTTCGGGCCTTTGTGCTTTCGAGTTTCGAGCGAGTGTTTGTGTGTGTGTGGGTGTGTCGCTGAGGCGTCTTGGGAAATGAGCGCGCGGGAAAAATAATGTATTCGACGGGATTTTTGTATTTTCGCTTGAAAGAGTCATGATTTTTTTTCAAAATTCTTGAGCTTTTAATTCGTGTTTTTTAATGTATTTTAGGTCAAAAATTTCAATTGATAATAAAGCTTCCTCAGTAAAGTCGAAAGTTTTCTTTCTCTATCGCATTTGATAACTGTTGATGTTGACGAATCACTAACCGACAATCGACAAGTTTTTCTAACGTAAGTGAATAGTGTGACCTTTCGTAATATTAAATTTCATAGAATTGAAAGCCATAGCAAATGATTAAACTAATGTTTAACAAAATTAAAAATCATTCAATTCAGATTTCGAGAATATTCGACATTCGAATGAATTCATTACTTTTTTTTTAAACGCATTGATTTTCAATAAGAATATAATAATTCTAACAAATTTTTAACTTTAAATTTAAAAAAATACGACAAAGATCTTATAACAATAAAATGAATACAATCGTTTCTAAAAAGAATCGCTGCGAGCATTTATCGAAAATCTTCCCCTTTTCCACACACACACTCCGCATTTCCATGATAAAAGCAGTCGAAGGAACGTATCGCGAAAATCCGCACGCGCGATATCAAAGAAAATTTATCAAAGTGTCGTTAAAAGAAGAAAATTTGAATATTTACAAAACAGAACGCGGTCTGGAGGGAGTTTCGCGGAAGACGTAGACTTTCCGGAAAGAATGAACGCTGCGAACGAAAATCGACGAAGCACCCCCGGGGAATAAAAAAGTCTCTTTCAGGCATTAGCGTACGAAAATCCATTTCAATACTTTTCCGTTTATTCCCGATAAGGAATAACAGCCTCGCGCCAGCGGCAATAATCCATAAGAAAATTCCCATGGAATTACGTCGTTAGATAAATAATGGGGGACGAAAATTTTGCGCTCGGGCTTGACGGATAACAAACGATTTTCATATTCATTTTTTTCTATGTGTCACATTTTGTTTGTATGGAAAGTCAAATCGAATAAAATACTCATCGATTATCTAGATTTTTGTATAACAATAAAGACTAACGATGCATTTTCAATCGAACGCTTTATCATTTCATTTAAGTGTATTTAATTTATTTTTATGAAAAGAATTATGATTTTTTCCGATATTTCACTCTGATTTCATTATGTCAATTCAATAAATTATTAAACGAAAAAAAATGCTCTTTATGATTCATTAAAGAACGAATGATCATTTTACAACTTATTTCACTTTAATAAAACCTATACGTATGAATTTTATGTTGATCATGAAATAAAAATCAAATAAACGGAATGAAACAATTCCATTACCCATATAATAGATTTACGCCTAGAGTAATTCAAAAATAATCTCGCAACATTGAATTTATGGGAATTTTTCACTACACCTTCCCCGCTTTCATTATTGAATTCCACACCCTTGCGCATTTTGCGAAAAGTGCGAAAGCTAACCCGGGTGCACGATCGCAAAAGCTTATTTACATTTTTCTTCCCGTTTTATGCAGGAAAATATTGATGGATAAGTGATAGTATCTCTGGGAATACTCGGGTCTCAACAGGGCTTAGCACTTTTACAAGGTTTCTATCACTCGGCTTATGCGTTTCGCGCCGCTCACAAAAGACATCGATATCTCCAAAATCAATACAAAAAAAATGTTCCAGATATATTTTTTTTTCAATCGAAAAATGTATAATCGATTTATTCGACGCGAATTTGATTAAAGAACTACGGTTACAATGGGTGTAATAAAGCAAATTGTTCACCCCTTTCGCTCGAATTCTGTTCGGCGAGCATGTGTTATAGCAATTACGATTGTTGTGAAATTGCAATTTATCTTCTATTGCACAATGGAACCGAATCTGTTTAAAAGGACGGAAATGTCACTTGCTATATCGGTGGTGAAATGAGTCAAACTATCTAGACAGGGGATGTCGAATTTTATTTTTTAATTTAATACAATTATAGCTTCAGCTCTCTATAAAAATCAACACCGCGAATCTTTAATTAATTAAAACATTCAATTCAAATATTTACCGAATTTACAAGCATCGACGGCACATATGACATCAGAAATACATCTGTGAGCCCCAAACACCATCATCGAACCCTTCGCCGTATTGACGCTTCATTAATCTCATTGTTGGCGACAATAACAACAATCCGTGTTGTGATTTACATGGAGTCATCGGAAGAATGAGACCTCATCAGTCCGATTTCGACGATGATTTTTTTTCCTACCAGTCGAATTTCACGGTCCGATTGTCCCTTTAAAATTCACTGTGGCGTGTTTGCCGATGGTGTTTGGACGATTCATAATAATGGGTCGAATTTAATTGGTGTGTTGTCGAAGTGTTTTGCAAACAAGCCGCGCGATTTCAATGGAAAATCTGTTGTGAATTGATTGGTTTGTGCGATGTCCAATTTTCAAATTGGCACTTCAAATAATTGATGATTTAATGATATTTTTATATTTTCAAATAAAAATAAGAACGTAAGTTTAAAGTTTTAATTTCTAATAATAATATTTTGATTCAAAGCTCGACAAGAAATTTCAAATGAACCCAAAGGTCGCAACATATGGGCGGATACTTAAAAAGTCCTCCATCCACGACGTGCATCACCATCCGAATCAATTGTCAGTAAATGTCCTTTGTGAGACGACACCCTTCAAATCGTAAAAAAACACGCAGAGTTGGGCGCACGAGAGTAATTTTTATCAACTACACCCATTGTTGATTCACAATGAGCAGGTCCGCACGACTTGCTATGGGGAGAGGACACTATTTCAGCCCATAACTTTTTTTTATACATTTTAATTGAGAGGGTACTTAAATATTTGCCGAGCCCTTATGTCAGTGTATTCTGAGGGACATTATTTATTTATAAAACGGGTGCATACCGACAAGGCGACCCCCTCACTATGGGAAGGGTGGATTATCCAGAACGATGCATCGCGAATGCACTCTGCCGAACGTATCGATTCGACCCACGGACATATTTCACCAATTTCGATTCCTGAATTATTCATCGAATCAAATTGATCCGGCTTTTTGTTTGTTTGTTTGTTTCATTTTTTTACTGCGAACAACCGTTTCGGATGTATTCAGTAACTTTCGTATAAAAGTTAGAAATCCGTTTTATAGACTTGTTCAAAATAAAAATAGCTATTTTAAATATGGAATATTCATTTGTATTTACAAAATCTAATTATTGTGTGTCCATATAATTTTATGTTGTAATATTGGAGAGTTTCGGTCGCGGCTATAAAGTTTTATATGGCAAAATGTCGGGTGTACTACGGAACGATGATAGGGATTCACCCTGCAGATAATGGGGGAAAGATAGCCGACTTAATTGGGGTAATTCCGCCAACTGTTCAATGTTTTCCGTTCATGGAAATCTGTTTCGTACTTAAAATCCATTTTGATTGCACTTTGGGGCATATGAGCTGATGGTGAACTTTCGACGCACATCGATGAACTTGGCCCATATTGCTACCCCATCGAATTCGTATCTTCTTGTTATTTCGAAGATCAATCATATTCTTTCTACAATTGAATATGATTATTCCAATCAATCAAATTCTCAAATTGTCTCATTTTCGATTTTAAAATTTCCTATCCCTAACTCAACAAAGAGCTCGAATCTCTCAAACGGAAAGTCGGTCCTTTTTAATTCATCTCCAATGAATGACGACGACCCCGCATTGCCGAAGTCGTCTGACTCCGTATCCCGGGAAAAACCACCCCGCAATTTTCCCGACGCCCGTGATTGGGGATTCCCCATGGGGATGAAAACTACTAACTCCATCTACAAATGAAGCGGCGTGACAAGGCCCATAATTCCCCGCACTCTCGCGTTCTTATGTACGTACGTTTTCGTTCATGAATATATTTTTTTTGTAGACGGTTGTTGGTTTGTATATATTTTACGTTGCGGGGCCGCATTTCTTTTGTTTAAAATTTGATCGCGGGACGCCGCCATAACGAAGGGAGGAAAATAGAGAAAATGCGGAACAAGGGCAGAACGTGGGGGTTTATTTACAGCTGGGAAATTTCGTAAAGATGCATACGTAATGCGCGGCGGTTGATGCAGTGTTGGTCTAGAACAAAATTCTAGTAACTTGTTTCAATTTATCATAAAAAATAATATTGTGATTCCAGAAGGGATGACCATAAGAGAAAGAATGCCAGCGACCATTTTTTCATAAAATTGATGACAATTATTATTATTTGTACTCAAGTTAAAGTCCTAGAAATCACAGAACAGAAAAAATATCTGAAACTGCACTATAGTATGTTCAATCAGATTATTTGAAAAAGAAAACAAAGCAAAACTATTCAATTTTTTGAAATTTTTTGCACAAGTTAATTTTTATTTGAAAAGTTACGATGTTCTCGAGGCGAATAAGTCTCTCTAGCGAAGAGTGTAAGTGCAGTCGTTTACAAATACTCCTTACATAGATTTAATGAATATTAAGTGGGAACAAGCAGTAAAGTTATTTAGATAAGGTGAGCACACACCCCGGCGCAATCGAGACGAGCAATAAATTCACATCACACACCGTCACACCTCATTTCATCATTGCACTTTCGTCGTGTGTCTTCCTAATAAATACTGATGGAATCGCGACGGAATTTTCTAACTTTCACATAACAAATATGCATCTATGCACCGAATTTGCATTGCGGGGACGAAGAGGCGATGATTTATTACAGTTTCGCAACAGTTGTAGTGCATTCGCGGAATACGTATATTCACGAAAGGGTCGACCCTTCGGTCAAGCCTTTTGTGTCGGACACCTCACGGGAAATTCACTATGCGGAAAGTTGGAATATTTCATATTATTCCAGCTGTGAGTGCTCTTTGTGCCTGCATTTTTCAACTTGTCGGAATTTTCAGACGAACCGCGTGAAAAATAAAAAATCGCTTTCGTCTGAAAAGTTTCCGCGTCCTTTGTGGTCGGATCGCGTATTGTAATTTTGCTATGCGGATTGCGCGTTTATTCCGGTTTGCTCAAATTGGAAAAAATGAATGGAAAACTTTGCAATGTAGAATTTTCACTTATGCAAATTTGAATAATTCACAATCTTGCTTGAACCAAGCGATAACTTTCGATCTCAAATAAAAGTATTATTTAATCATTCGAACAAGTCGGAGCCCAATTATGACATTTCAGTATAATGAAAATATGAAAAATTAATAATAAGAAAAAAATAAGAATTAGAGATACATATTTTTTGTTTGAGAATCTCGGAATATGCGGGATAAATTCGGTTGATCTTAATTAACATCTAAGTACTTTAACTCGGCATTTCTCAAGACTTACTAATGATTCTGAACTAATGCAATGATTAAAGTAAAACTTATCCAAAAACACATATACATAAATGTGGACATAAAAATCAATAACCAGATATAATTTACATATGAAAAAAATAATAAAACATTGAATTAATTCAAACAAATTTCAATTATATATTGTGACATGCATAGATAGATAGATATTCACGTCATCTTTATACAAATAAACCGATCACAATCGCCCGAAATAGAAAAAAAAATCAAACCAATCCGCATAAAACGAATCCTACACACGTCTGTAGACAATTTGCAAACACGTCAAGACAAATAGAACGAAACCAATTTCGCATCGGATAGGTAATTTGGGTCGGCGAAGACGGCTCGTTTGCGAGCCGAGTCCATCTCGAAGCGGAGGGCTTGTGTTGCCACCCCAAAGGCCCGTCTGATGTGCGGGGGTCGTTTGACACACGAACAAGGTAAATAAAATGAGGGAAGATCTCATTCCGTGGTCTGTTAAACATTTACATGTCGGCCGCGGAGGTCGCCAGATTAGATGCGGCCGGCTTCGGTTACTTTGCGGCGGCCTCGGGAGGACCTTGTGGGACCTGGACCCGACCCCCGAAATGGGGATGATGTTCGGTGAGATGGTGAGGTGGTGAGGCTGTGAGGCTGTGAGGATGTGAGGATGTGAGGAGTCGAAGGGTGGCCGAGTCTTCGAAGCGTGCAGATTCGAGAGGGCGGAATTCGCTTCGAGGGCGGTCAGATAATGCGGCTCGCTAAATGTCGGGTCCGTTTGAAGGTTGTGTGTTTTGCGAAAGTTTCGACTGAATTTAAATTGGTTTGTTGATTGGGATTTTAGTGTGATGTGATGAAAGTGTATGTCGTGTGTTTTTAGTTTCAAAATGCATGTTTGATGTTTTGCATTGGACTTTGTTCGGTTGGAAACGAAATGCAACACGCTGATTTTTTTTCTAATTCCAGAAAATTTTGAAAAATAGTATGAATGTGTACTGAAAGAAAAAAATTATTTCATTACATTTTCACTGTTGGACTAACATTATAATTACAATACAATAAAGAGCTATTGATTTGTTTTAACGAAAGAATTAAATATTTTTTCTCGATTGGTACCCCTTTTGACATTTTTTCATGACTTTCTTAAATATTTTTACACACTCCGAAATCTAAGCCTATAAAATATGAATACACTCATAAAAAAAAGCGAATTTGACGGACAGATTTTTTCCTGCAACAATATCATACAATAAATATCAATGCGCTCGTAATAAAACGCGCGCCCCTTCGCTTGTTAAAAAAAATAGTACCTACGCGAAAAAAAAAAGCGACGCGATTCTCCTCACCATGACGCATTACAATCCACCATAAAAAAAGACACTTTTCCAATGAATAAGCAATGAAGATTTCCCCATTACCATATTTCGCGAAAACACACTCCCGCATGTAAAAAATTACGACGCGGAGAGGTTGCTTTTTTTATCATTCCCGCCTTTTCCTCCTTAGTATAAAAACGCGAGAAAGCCGAATAAAACTTAAGCGCTCGCATAAAGCACGGTTTTTTTCTCCCAACCTCACCCCGATGCGGTTTTATTTAATTCCGTCTCGTGTAATAGAAAAGCGTTTTACCCCATGAAGCACCCCTGCGACGTATGTACGGCGAAGTGAAAAGAAACGGCGAACTTGAATAATTAATTCGAAACGATTCTTTCTCTTGCGAGGTCGGACGTGTTCTAATGAAGTTCTCGAATTGTTCGAAAGTGTCTTTTATATTGAAATTTGCGTATCCGAGTATGCTATATATGTATATGAAAGGGGATTTTTTAAACTATCGTCGACTAATCGCGCAATAATCGACTGTCCGTCGTCCTTAATTACTTTCGGAAGGGTCATCCCTTCGGAGCCCTCGGGTTGCCAGCATATAGAGATTAATGTAGGCTCGGTACGTATTCGAGATAAGGTAACTCTGCGGTGACCCAAGGTTCATAATATCTGGGCTTAATAAGTCCACCGTCCGGTTTAATATTGAGTTTTCCTCTGAGTATCCATCCGTAGACGGATTAGACCGACGAATCTCAATTTTCTCAGAGAAATGATACATTATGGTTTTATTTTCTAATGATACAAACTTGATGTTTAATATTGATAAATTGTGATTTTATTAAGTCATTTTTTATTATTACAATGAAAATTTATTATGTTGCTGACTTCTACATAGTTATGAGAACTAATTAGAAATGGTCAGACTTGAGTTATGCAACGAAAGAGTCGCGATCAGAAACACGTCACATTCATAAAATCATACATTTTTTCAATAAACTGCAATGATATCAACATTCAAATACTATCACACAATAACAATAATTCAAAAATCATCCTCAATACAAAAACCAATCTACTATCCTTGACACATACCGAATTCGTAAACCAAAGACAAATCGTCCATTCTAACCAAAAAATAACAAATCCAACAATCAAGAACCTTCTTAAAACTAATCAAAAAATACTCAAACATTCCAAATACCATAACAGAATCAAACTAAAAGAAAGCACGAATATTCGAAAGCGCACATTCCGCCTAGGGTTGATGTACCCTCGTGGGCTGCCCCAGAGGGCGGCCGGCCAAATCAAATTGAGAGATAGGATTTCAGCCTTGTCCGCTTCAGATATTCATATTGCGGCCAACTTTGCTTGCGAACGTAATTTCGTTATAACGAACGACCCACGACCGCCCACCCGCCCACCCACTCACCTACCCCCATATGCCACTGACAGATTGCGAATTTATGCCCCAGACGTAAGCGGGGTTGTAGCGACGATGCTCCTTATGTTATATTTTAAAAATTCGACGGGGGTTAAGATGGTTCGTTTGATATTATTAGTATCGAATTTTTATATATTTCGATTTGAATATAATTCATATTTCATTACTTAAATTTTCATATAAATTCATGTGTGTATGACACTTATAGAAAAAACTTTAAAACTGATTTTCTCGCTGTGAAACTTTTCAGGATTATTGTATACACATTTAGATTGGTTTCTAGATAGCAAATATTATGCATTGTTAATATACTCAATGGGATTTACTATAAGAATGGAAATGAGAACGGAAATACTACACAACAGTTTACAATCGGATATACATAAGTAACAAAAGCTAGTATTAATAAATTTATTTTAACAATCGTGGTTTAAAATCGCGTTGTCATGTCGAATTTTCCAATTTCTCTTTATGAAGCTATTCGTGTAAAACTGAATATTTTTACGCCAAATTTAAATTCGTTTATACGCTTTGCTTAATTTTCAAACGAGTCAATCGAAAAATTGGTTTAAAAATCGTTTTCAGTAATAGACGAATGTTAATCAACAGTTAAATGAGTTAAGCTGACGAAGCGTAGTCATTCTATAATTGGTAGAATGATGAAAATAAAAATTGATACGTACATTTTATGCAATATTCATGTGAATATTATAATTTTAAAATGATACTTACTTCAAACAAAAAACAATTTTCATCATTGAAATACATCAAACTACAAACAATGAAATCTATTAAATTCAAAAGATATATAGATATAAATTAACACAATCAAATGACTTTCACCAATTTATGCATTTAGGATTATTCGAAAACCAAACGACCCGAACAACATTGTACACCAAACAAAACAACATTGAACACCTCGCATCATTGGCTCATCAAATCGTCTAAATTGGCAAACACTATTCAATCGGAATGCACACAAATCTGAAATAATGAGCGAATCGTTTAATTGATCGTTCTGGCTCGCACAAATCGTCATTACCGTGTTTTATTTCGGGTCCCACGAGGCAACGAGACAAATCGAATTACCGACCGTTGGCCACACGTTAATTATATCCCTTTTTAATCTGTATTGAATTATTGTTTGGCATTGATTCGAACCCTCGAATTCGGCTTTGTTTTATGGTTGTGAAAACCGCGCTATGTGTGCGGCGCAGTGATTTTCAACTGAACTGCGAAAGTTTGTACACATATGAAAATGTAAATAAATCTAATAAAATCTTTTTATCTTGAATTTCAGAATGTAATTTAATCAATTCGTACAAAAAACATTGAAAGATTTCAAGAAAATCAAGTCTTATATAAGATTTAAAGAAAAACAATCAGATCATAAAAATTATAGGTATAATTATTCGTTGTGTTGATGAAGTGATCAAAATAAATGATTGATTCAAGAATGATTTTTTGTAATTATTATGCATATCATGTGCTGAAAAAGGTTGAAAATCGCTCTTTATATAGACTCGTATATAGGGGTGATCGTTTTTATTTACGCGCGCATAAACTTGACGGCTCGATGATCGATATACGTCGAAAACGATCATGAAATCGCATTAGTCGATGGAAAATGTCGTAAATTACTGTTTATGCTCAGTACGAAATAATGTTTTGAATATTCCAAAATTTTCATTTAGGGAATTGATCGATTCGTTATTTTGATGTATGCTAATGATTTTTCGAGTTCCATTTTTGTGGACATGGAGTAATTGTAATATTGAAGAATTTAAAATGAATTATATTCAGAAATAAAAAATCCTTTGTTAAATAAATTGAAAAAATATTTTTACAATGTAAACGAATGGTTTAATTTCATTTTTCATACGAATCTATGACAAATCGAACAAATAATCAATCAATTAAAAATTTATCAATAAAAAAAAATGAAATGAAAATCAATGTAACGGATAAACATAGCATTTATTTTAAGATAAATGGCTATAATTTTGTCACTGTATGTAACATCGCCAGAATTTTTCAAAATCAAATAAATTGAGCAAACTCGAATGCGTTAGCAATATTTCTCGATTTGAAACAATTTAAACACCTTTTATCGTGTAAATACTGAAAATACTGATATTTTGAATCAAAAGATATTGCGAGATTAGTTAATTTATTTAATTTTAATTAATCATGATAGTGTAAAATCAACGAAGTTGAAGTAATGAAGCCATAGCCAACTATCTAATTCAACGGTCATTTGAAAAATAATTTTGTGCTATTCGAATAGCTGAAAATATCAAATGACCAATCGTTTCCCTATACACATACGCCACTAATCAATAAATAAACATAAAATATAATTAAAACAACGAAAAATACACAACATACACATCCCAAAAACATATTCGAACATATACATATAAACACACACGTGCACGATTCGTTCGGCGTTCGCGCGGCTAATCAAGTGGTATAATCATCTGGCTGGATGGAATTAAGCTTCAGCGTCTCTGAAGACTCGTCTAATCCCAAATTCTATTCATTTTGTATTCTCTTCGTGGCAAATGGGCGCCTCGCATACAGGTACCCCGCATAAAGGTACGTACACACCGGAGCACGGCGTCTAATTTACGGCGATGCCGGCGCCCTTAATTAATTACTCGTTAAAACCGAACCCGCTCCGCGAACCCTTCAAAGTTAACTCGAAATCGTGCTTTTTTTTTTGTTGCGACACTCAATTTGCATACTCGATTCGGCGTTGTCGTTTGTGCCTCGTGACACACATAGTAATTTTCGAGGTTTTTTTTCATGTGCAATTTTCAGTGAAATATGATAAAATTGAATTTACATTGGTAATTTATTTGTGAATATGTGTTATAGTGAAGTTGAAAATTGAATGTTAGAATTAATTTAGTGAAAATAAATATTTATCTGAATTTTTCCCATGAAAATATATACATTTTTCGTATGTCTACATGTAAATTTTTGCAAATATTTGTCGTCCAACCTTGCATTATTCCTCATGACTGATTTTATTGTGTTTTCTCTGCTTATTCAAATAGGTAAGGAAGAAAATCCATTGTATACACAAATCTTTATTCGAAGGTAAAAGTTTTGATGCTATTTCTATTTCCGTTATTTTATTTACTGAAATATTCTAATAAAAATATTATTTCTAGTTTAAAAAATGATAAAGTTTGTTGTTTTTGCATAAGAACGTTTAAAAACTTTAAAGAAATATGAAAATCTTTACTGGAAATTGTATTGAGATGAACTAATTTAGAGAATTCAAATTACATTTCAAGTTATTCAATTATTTTTTATATTGATACAACAACAAATTATATTAAACTGGAAAATTCAAAAGTAAAATATGAATTTTATTTAAAAAAAAACCCTTTGGAAATTTATAGTCAAACGAAAAACCTTGCGTCAAGAGATGGATATTTCTTTATTTGTGAGAGGAAACGAACTCGTACCTCCATTGTTTTGTATGGGGAATAGGGGACTTGCTTTGGAGCTCACCCAGATATTTTCATATTCAATGGCATCAAACACCGCAGCCATCCGAACCTCGCAAAAATTTCCACCTTCCGAGAAAATGAACGCGGCTGTGTTTTTTTTCCTCTCCATCTGCCGTTTTTCCCTTTCCGCTTTTCCGACGGGCAACGATGCAAAATGTATATTCTCCTTGTTATGGTGTCCCCTTGATTCAGAAAAACGAGTCAGGTGTAGGGGGATGAGGTTTAACCTGCCGAGACTCGCTGATTTAATTTGCATGTGCTCAATTCTTGTGGTCGTAGAGAGAAGCGTCCCGAAAACCACCCTTGGCTTGTACGTTATTCGCGTGTTTCGAAAAAATCTAGAAAATGTTACTGTATATGAAATGAAAGTATATAAAATACATATTTAGAAGATAAAATATTGTGAAAACTATGTTATTATTTTTTCAATCGATTTCATTCTAAACCAATCTCAACTAAGCTTGCCTCAAAAATTTTCAATTAGGTATTAAATACAAATATTTTTTAAAATAAATCAGTTTTTATATATTTTCATATTGCATATACATTTATATCAGTTGTATTAAACAATCCCACCATTACCATAAAACAAAAGTTCCATACGAATTCACAGTAACGAAGCGAACGAGCATAATAACCTTCCACTAACTTTAACCGGGGCGGAAAATTTAATTTTACTTGAACACCGCTTTGAATTTTGTAGCTTTTTAACCGAGCTCTTTGCCAGTTACAGTTTACGTTCTGTAAAACATACGTCATTTCACGGGGGCGAGCTCTAAATTATTCATTATTAACAACGAGCCGAGCCACAACGAGTTTTTCCAACGAGGAAAATCCGAAGCGGAAAAGTGCTTTGTACGTAGGTGCAAAATTAGACTCGCGAATGCATTTTACATACGCCGAGGTGAAATTTTCTTCGAATTTTCCCGGCAGATTTTCCGCCCGAGGTATATGCGAATTTTCCACTGAAAATGGGCCTCGTGCAATACAGCCCCGATACAATTTGCTCGAATGGAGAAAAGCCGGAAAATTGGCAGTGCAGAAGCGACGGGGTGTGTTCGTTCATGAAATAATTTATGGAGGCAATGATTTTCGCGTAATGGCGCCTCCTGTTGGTGCTTCCTCTCTAATTTATTTCGCTTAATTTATTATAGCTGATTTTGCGGGAATTTCGTGATAAATTCTGAATGATGTTTCATATTTTCATATACATTACTCAAAAAAAAACTGAAGTAATATTTAACTTATTTACTTCACAGTCCAATCGCACATTATATTTTTTGTAAATAAGGAGAATGTGAAAACCTTAAAAAAAATATTTTCTTTCTTTTTTGTTTTTGCTTATCAAAGTATTGACCCGTTTTTGAGATTTTTCTGGGAATTTTCTCCCCGCTTTCGGAAAAACGGGAAACTCCCATGGGAGGAAGCACCTTTGGGTGCCGCCCACCAACAAACACGATGTTTCGAAAGTTTGAATGTGTTTACGAAAATACATACAACAACATTCATTTATATGAATTAACAAAGATTTTACGAAAAGGAATTCACGAGAAAAAAAAACAATACTACAGATTTTTCAAAACGTTTGACACTATTTTCATGTAACTCGATCAGTTTGTTTCAATTGCAATAAATAAGATACTTATACGAAACACTTAAAATATCAAAGACATATCAAAATATAATATTTTCTATCATTTTCATCGAACACACATTGTATCATCTTCATTCATATTCATCAATTTCGATATTCAGACAAATGAAGACATGCAAATAAAACACGATTTCAAATACTCACAGCGGAAAACCTCAAACTGAAAACGAACTAATCGAATCGATTTTCCAACAACCCTGTACGCACAAACGGGACGAAGCACATAGGAGCAAAGGCGACAGAAATATTCAATATCGGACGTTATACGAATGTAGGCCAACCTCCTTCGAAGTCCGTCCTTTATACACATCCAACATATACACGAACTTGTGTATCCAAAGAAAACGCTAACCAATAAAATATCAGACCTCTGCGAGGAAACACCCTCGTTTTGTTAAACAACCACCGCCACATAACCGACTTTCATATAAGTATACGTCGTTTGGATAAATCTTCCAGTTGGGTGTTTCTTCGAACCTTTGTCGTGCTAAGAATCGGTGGTTTCATTCTCTGTGTTTGTATGTGATTGTTATAGTTTGTACGCATTAAGACTTTCAATGCAAGCAAAATTTCATTAAATTAGTTGACGTTTCAGTTAATTGAACATTCGATTTGCTAGGTGATTTGAGATTTATCAAAGTCGTTCTGCTCGGATTGAACTATCGGATGCGTATCAACTATCAGAGAATGTATGCCTTTACTAGGGTCCTTTGTTCCCCTTTTCTGTTTGGTCGTGGCCGGAACAAATTGACGCACTGGGGTTGTTAGGCTTTATGACAATTAGCCACCGAAAGCTCTACTGTGTGCAGAATTACATGCGAACGTATATTGTGGTTCAATGTTCACGTACGTGGACCAGTTAATTTATTTTGTGACAGCACCTTAATAAATCGAAAGAAAACTCCTTTCATTTCACTCAGAAATCAAATTCCACTAAAACCAATTCAAATTTCGTGTCGAATTTCAATTTCAATCATAATAAATACATACAATCGAAACTTTTCGTCCTTCAAATCTTTTAAAGAGACAATCATCACAGCTGTTAGGAATTGTTTAATCACATAAAGTCAAATTCAAAATATTAAAAGCTTTAAAAATTATTCAAATTCAATAAAATAAACAAACAAAACAAATCAATACGTTAATTGAACACCACGTCGCAGGTCATACGTGAGGGCATCGGTCATTATTCTAATTGGTCGCAATGTGCAGTTTAGTTGATCGGACATGCAACGCACATGCATATACATATTATGCCATTCGTACATGTGTGAAATTGCATATGAATATGTGCATTTGTAGTTTGTGCACTTGTGTACATTGCACGTCTAGTGCGGTGGCCCTCGATCGACTATGATGCAATTATAAATTACGTGTCAATGCAGCGTGCGACAATCCCACCGGTGAGTGCATCTCTTGCACTTACATTGTTACGAATCGGAACTCGTCTTTTGAAGTTTGTTCATGATTTGAATACATTTTAGACAGATTACTCATACACGATTGATTTTTCATGGGAGAGAATTCAAGTACATCAAGCACATAAACCGTTCAATGCATAAAGTGATTGTTGAAAAGAATGAGAAGAAAATGTCAAAGCACTTGATATAGTCATAGCTTTTTATGTGTAAAATATTTTTTCGTAATAATTAGGATAAATACACGTATTATAAAATGACAAAATTCGTTTTTCCACCCAATAATAATACATTTATTTCAGAAGGTATTTTGACTAATTCTTTACCATAATTTAAATCAACCACGTTAGTAGCTTCATATATGAAAATGAATCTTCATAATTTTAGATAAAGGTTAGATTAGGTTAATTAAGCAAACCTAATTAACCTAAATTAAGCAAATTTTTAAAAACGCAACAAACACGTTTCATAGTTTTTCTACTTTTTGTTTTATGGAGTTCACATTATACATTGAACGGCTCTCGTACCTAATGCTAGTTTTAGGTTCTTTTTTATTACTCAATCAGTGCGATATTCAAAAGATTAGGTTTGATAAAATTGGATTCAGTTTTAGGTTGAGTTTAGTTTTTTAAATGTTATTACAGTCTAAAATTAATTACACTAGATTACTTTTAAGTTCTATTGGGTTAGATCGTATTAATGAGATAGTACACGAGTACCCAGTTTTTATATTTTCACGCAGCTTTTAATAAAAAAAAATCAAATTCAACAATACATAAAACTCATCGCAAAAGTAAAATAATTAATCATAATGTCATATTTAATCAATTCTACAATCAAATTACGAGATTTAATCGAACAGAGCACCATTAACTAGATGCGCCCGAACGTTGCCGCATACTCAAGTTATCCCACTAGCACTGTCTGTCCAACTGTCAATGGTGATCTATGAATGCTTCGAAATGATGCACACGCCGTTAGCATAATGCCGTTAAATTATCGCTCAAACAGACCGTATTCGAAAGCTCCACAACCGCAATTGTGTATCTAACATTTCGACGAACGGAACGGAAAATCATCGGCGGAGAGAAAGAAAAGAGTCCGCCGGCGGTAGATAGTTTTAATAACACCGTCGGGGATGCGACCGGGATCGACAACCACCCCTACTTGTGTACAGTCTGTGTTTTCAGGTCGGAAAAGGTTGTAAATGTTATCCCTACTGTGTTTCACCCCGCACATATCACTCGGTGTGATTAGACGGTCGGTTGTGTGGAAAGTCTGCTTTGAAAGAAAAGGGAAATGTATGTGAATTTAAATTTGAAAATTATATTCAAAACATTTTTTTTTATATTAGATTCGAAAAAAATAGAGAAAAAACTATGCCATATAAAATATGAGAAATAATTAGAAGTCTATAATTAGTAAAATTTTCTTCTGAAATTGCACACTTGTGTATGTTTCAACATTGCACTAAAATCATAAGTTAAATGTAACACGAAATAGAGAAAACAAAACATGTTGGTGTGCCATAAATATTCCTTTGCTGCTAACTCATTCAAATTCTATCCCTTTTAAATTCAACCCCTTCGACTACTTTATTTTCATTATTAAATATAATAACAAATTACATTATCATATGCATAAAGTATCATCGTGAAACATCAAATAAAAGAAAATACATTAATGTTTAAAATAGATCACTTTTTGCAAAGCCGAATTGGTTATTAAATTTTGTAAAAACTAATAAATATAAATACAACAAACCCTTAAATTTTCATAATATACAATTTTACTTTCTCTTCTTAGAAATTTTACATACTGTGTACACGGGATAGACAAAGTTGCATAAATACAGGGTGTTGTTTTTGTTTGCCGTGCGTGTCTCTGTTCGGGTGATGGATCGTAGCCGAGAGACCTCCCGTTTCAACCTTACTTATCCTGCACCATTTACCGTAGCTTACCACAACTTATGGTGGGGAAAATGGGAAAAAATACACACAAAAACACCACACACATAGCAGCGAAAAATGCAGCATACACTATACATATTCAACATCAACATACTATAGAGATTTAAAATCTATAATATAAATACGCTAAGCGTATTTGTACGTCTGTCCGGGATTTTGTATGGAAAATCTTCAAGCATAGCAGCTTTGCATCTTTTGCACCGCATTTGATTTGAAACGAAACAAAAATACGGTAATTTGGATCTTACGGCCGATGCAATAAGATCTCTTTTCGTATCTTCTGGATATTTCGGAAAAAAATCTGTATATAAATACCTTCATACAATTCTGACCCTTAACGCTGATTATCGATAGGTAGCATTTTCCAATATCAAGTCAACGTCGGGCGCGGCGCTCGCTTTGTTTACATTTTCAAATATAATAATTAATTTTTGAAAACAATTAATTTTCGGCCATTTTGTTTTCGTCGCGTCTCGAAGCACGAATCGGATCGGATCGACCGGAAATTCGTTTCTGACCCTTCAATGACCGAACAATTAACACGTTTGGAACCGATATATTTTTAATATTTTTTTTAAATTATATTACGAAATTTGAATGGCATTTTTTTTTATAATGACTAACGAAACTTTAAATTGATCATATAAATTATATGGTTTGTTTATAATAACCGAAATATAAATATGTATTATTTAGTTTTGCAGCTCAATGAATGCTGTTCCAGAGGTTTATTTGATTTTTAAACGGTTTTAATTAGCTCAGCCCGTTTGTTTTCTTTTTTCTTTATTCTTTTTTCTTTCTTGGATCAAATCTAGTAATTCAAATTTCACCCACTTCCTGTCAACCGATTAATCTGAAATTTTGTATACACTTTGGATTTTGGTGACAATACAATTATGTTTATTCATTATCATTATAAATTCAAGATGGCCGCCGCTACAAAATGGCGGATCATTTATGTTTTATTAATTCCATAAATATGGGTATCAAATGAAAGGGCTCAACAAGCAGAATACAATATACTATAAAAAATTGAAATCCAAGATGGCGGCCGCTACAAAATGGCGGATCATTTATGTTTTATTAATTCCATAAATATGGGTATCAAATGAAAGGGCTCAACAAGCAGAATACAATATACTATAAAAAATTGAAATCCAAGATGGCGGCCGCTACAAAATGGCGGATAACGTAGGTTTTATCAATCCCATTAACATGCGTATCAAATGAAAGGGCTCAACAAGCAGAATACAATATAGTATAAAAAATTGAAATCCAAGATGGCGGCCGCTACAAAATGGCGGATAACGTAGGTTTTATCAATCCAATCAACATGCGTATCAAATGAAAGGACTCAATAAGCAGAATACAATATACTATAAAAAACTAAAAACTAGAAAATAAAAAAAAATAGGTAAAAAAACTTTTTAAGTTAAACGGTTTTATGTTAAACATACATTGCAATGTTTAAGATAAATGTACTAAAAACCAAAAAATAATAAAATAGACACAGTCGTAGGAATTATAAACATATGCATAGACTAGACTAAAATTAAACCGTGGGGCACGTCAATTGTCTACAAATTATCGACTTAATGTGCGATAGAAGAATCGTTTAATTCGTCGTTAAATTCGACGTGCCCCACGGTTTAATTTTAGTCTAGTCTATGCATATGTTTATAATTCCTACGACTGTGTCTATTTTATTATTTTTTGGTTTTTAGTACATTTATCTTAAACATTGCAATGTATGTTTAACATAAAACCGTTTAACTTAAAAAGTTTTTTTACCTATTTTTTTACTTTTTGAGTTCATTTTAATTTTGTTTTTTATAATAATTAATTTTTCGGAAACAATTATTTTCAGTCTTTTTTTTATCGCATCTGTAAATATGTAAATTGACCGGAAATTCGTTCTTACACATTAAAAACTGGACAATATTTTAACTCATTCAGACTTGATTTTTTTTCAATATTTTTCATGTATGTAAATTATGATTACAAACAAAGCCCGAAAGTTAAAGTTGAAAATTTTCGCGGCAAACGGATCAGCTGTTTAAGAATTCTTTTCAATGATGTATGAAATCAGTACTTAACTATTATAAACAAAAGATATTCAAATTATTTTCAATATATTAGGTACGTCAATTTCTCTTACAATTAATATTAATAATTTTCGAATTTTCGAAATTGTGAAAGAAGATAGATATAGATCGCCTCAAAAATTATAATCTTAGGTACTACTGCTAGTTTTAATTAAATAAATTTCAAATAAAAAATCAAAGTATTTCAATCCCATTTCAACTCTTTTCACATACCGCTTTTCACACTTCGCCTACCTCGCGTCTATGGTGTGCGAGTAATGAGCGAATGCTGGGGGTTGCCGTGTCACGAACCGGCACACTGAATCCAGGGGGTGGTTTTTGGGGTGGTTTTCGGGGTGGTTTTCGTGGGTGGGTTGTCGGGAACGAACTACATGAGTTATATCCGCCGTCAGCGAGTATGGCGTTCATTTGTAGATGAAGTTTCGTGCCCCATGGGAGTACAACCAATCACTGCGCTAGCGAGAGCCCGCCACTCTTTCTTCCATCAACAATAATATATTATATTTACAGGAGGCCTGATACGAGAATCGGTGAGGTACGCAAGGTAGGTCTTGAGTCGAAAATTGAGTAAATAAAGCCGATTGGTTTTTAGATATCGTCGAGACAATTTTGTCTTTAATACCTTGGTGAAGGCAGAAAATTTCGAGAAACATCCACTATCAAAGAAAAATTTTCAGTCATATAAAAATTCAAATAATGCAGAAATCTGAAGTTTGAATCAGATCTATATAAATGAAACTAATTTAATTCTAAATAAATTCATTTTTTTTTCTCCATGAAATAGCAATGAGTTCGAAATTAGGCAATATGCAAAAACGCTGATCCCGGTCCAGAAAAAAAGGTCAAATATTACACGAAATCGGAGATCCCAGTCACGAATTGTTAATTTTATATGTAAAATAACTGAATACTGAAATGAAATAAACATATGTTTCTACAAAAACTGTTTTGCAAATTCGGATGCCGTTGCAGGTGAACGCTGGACCCCAATTGCACACATAAACGTCGAATAAAGAAAGGGCTTTATTTGTATCGCCCCTTTGGTTTATCACGGGCAATTCTTACCTTCTTTCACGGTCCTCGATTCTCGTTCGATTTTCATGAATACTCTATCAGCAGGCAATTGACCCTCGACTCTAGAAACGAAACACGGAACATGACCGCATCTATTTTCAAGCTAGAAATGTAAAGAAAACGATTTCGAAAATATTCCTGCTTTATGATGAACAGGAATTTCGACAAATATAAAAAAATAAATTAAATTATTTAATTTGAAATTCTAACAGTTCATGAAAATCGAATCTATTTCAGGGTGAAATCAATTCGATGTGAAAATTTCTCATATGTTTTCTGAATAAAGTTTACAGAGAGTGCATCACCTCGTATGCAAATGTGTCTCTATTTTCGGCCTCTTTCTGTTCAGTTTTCAGCTGTAAAGTGGTTGTTTCTACCCCTTGCGAGATACTGTTAGTTGCATATTTCATTGAGATGGGTGTCAACCCCCTTCGTTTTTGAATAATTCAGTCGACTTCACGGCTTTACACCGTCGTCTTGTAACTTCTGCGACCGTTAAAAACTCATGAAACGACGCGAAGATGAAATGAAACCGTCAACCCGGCTATTAAGACGAAATCGAAAGTTTACGTCTGACTTAAAAAAGCGTGAATAATTCAGTGCGAGGCTCTCTTTATTAAGAGATGAACATTTAACGAGAAATATCCGTCGATGAGTTCTCTCTTATATTATACGCGATGTGTACGTTGAAAATAATAGATGAATCCATTTCCCTAGACGCTTAGACGCCTCTCACAAATGAAAAAGCGTCTGGCTTCTGAAATAAAGGTAAAAAATATCGTGATGAAATATCGCCTTTCAGACGCCGCGTTCTAATGAAACCATGGGCGTCTCGCTCTATAATTCAAAATATAATAAATGAAAAATATATTTCGCGAATAAATTCAATAGAAAAATATTCGATAGCACAAACGAGATTATGCAATTCTAAATTCACCCTCGCGATGGATCAGATATCAGTTATTGCCGATTATAATGTATTCACATGCGAATGGGGTTGGTGCATCTTAATCCCATAATGCATCCTCCATAGTGTATTTTTTATAATCATTTTGTTCAACACATGTGAATTGACGAATACACAGAGACTTTATTCAGGAGACGCGTCGGTGAGCAATTCAGACCAAACAATGCAATGTGCAATTTCCTCACCGCTCATCTACCTCAACATTCACTAACGGCAATACTATAAAATCTCTAGGGAACTGTGATTGAGCAACCCGTGATTCAGCACACACTCGTTGAAGGCAACCGAAAATTATTCATCGACTTAATTTTTAAAACAATATTTTAAATGAGAGTCAAATATATATTTTTAACATTCGAAATTAAAAAAAATGTATAAAGAAAATACTAGAAAAGTTATCATCTTTGTGTAAGTTGAACGAATATTTTTGATCAAAATAAAAACCCAGCATTGTTCAAAAAGGGATTTTTGCTCTTTTCGTATGCAAAAGTCGTCCATTTGAAAGTGTGCCCCATAAACAGCTTGAATATTGAATGTTACCGGAGTGAAAACTCGCAACAGTCAACGTGTCACCGAAGTTTTATGGCATTCGGAATACACGCCGCGGTTTTCCCCGGAGGCGGGAAAAAAAAGACATTTTCAAAAGCAATCCTCGACTTTGCCGCTCTTTTTATGATGGAGAGCTTTAGGAATCGAGAAGAAAACCGGTCGATTATCTTCGAATTTTAAGATTTTTCCCGACGAGATTGGTTCCTCGTCTCGGAATTGAATCGTGTCAGAAGTGCACCATGATTTATATCGTGGCAAAAGGAATATTCGAGTCACATACGACCACCATTATTGCGATGCACAATGTAGTCGGTCCCCAGTGCAACCCCGAAAGATCCCTCTTCCACTGTCCGGCACAGCATGATTTATGGTAAATATTACACTTGAATGTGTTACCTACAAGATTAACGAATTTCCAGGAGGATTTTCGGATACACTCATATATAAAACATATCCAGAATAAACGAATACAATACTGCGAAAAAATCTATTAGAATTGAATCAATCATGAAATGCATGTGTTCTAGGAAAACGTAAAGTTTTTCCATTATAATTCGATCATGCAAATAGAACTTGGCGAGTTTTCCTGCATTCGAATACGAGTGCATTTTCCACTTGCAATTTTCACCGCGGATGGAAAGTGGGATGAGGCTATCGGGTTAAAACTTAGGCTGCGGTCTTGTCGTTTTTCCCATATTTTATCCTTTCGAATTGCTGGAAACTTGCACGGGACACTACAGGTAAACTCGCAAATGCGGATCTGGAAATGTACGTTGGCAATGTATTCCATTTGGGAATTGCTTACACGTTTGTGGGGTGCAAAGTTTTCTTATACTTCCATTTCGAATGAAACGTGATGAATATGCTGCATGATATCTTTACACATTAGTATATAGATTTGTATTTTCATAAAATAATATAAATGACGATAATGGATTAATATTTACCTTTAAATGCATTATTTTTCAAATTAAAGTTCATTATTTTTCATTTATAGAAAGTGTTTTACATATCTAATATTATATTTACGTTCTCATAGAATTTTCAAATTTGAATCTATTCAATATGTTAAAATTTTTCTTCAATAGTATGTCATAATATTAAGAAACATCGAATCGAATCGAATCGAAACACCTGTACCTAACATTTATCGCCTCGTGAAAAATTTCTAGAAATATGACAAACGTCACACATAGTGGTCAAGTTACGTATGAAGGGGGGTTCGAGAAAATTTTACAGCACCCTTGGGAAAATGACCGGACGTCCGACGCCTAAACTTGGAAAATTTTTCATTCCATCCTTACCCACACCGTTAGACTTTTCCGAATCCCACGAGAATAAGCTGGAAGACCGACATCGTCCCTCGATCGAATTTCCGAAGACGTCCCGATGACGAGCCTATATAAGAGTTTTTTCAGGAAAACGCATAAATCTAACGTTTCCCTTTCGCGTCACGATCAATTGATTTCATATTGCGATAGGATTGTGAAAGAAAACAGGGAAAATCCATTAGCTGCGCGGAAAATCTAGATATGGAAAAAATTGAAAGATAAGCACAAATCATACAATACTCCTATGTAGACAGAAAAAAACGTTCAATATGATGAATATTCAAAGGGATGACATTCCACAAATTTTATTATAATAAAAGAATGTGCGTATATACGGAAGCATTTTACGACCTTTGGGTGTGACCGTTTCAATTAGGACTAATTCATTATTTCCGATCCCCGTACAGTGATAGGGGTAAGTTATTTATGCGGTTGAAAAGTTTTCAACTTTTCGCACACGTTACGATTGCGTGTCTAACGATGCATAACTCGCGTTAAAATATTTGATATTAATAAATAAATGAAATGTTCGTGTCTAATGATTCAATACGAAATAAAAAACATTGTATCACTATCTATGGAGAGTAATTAAAAATATTATATGTTAAACAAAAGCTTCAATTTGTAAAATAATCTGAATATTTTTAATGCTTTCTTATTAAAAATCGTTTACATACCTCTTCTATTTCCGAACGAGTACCGATCAGATTACGCATACATACATATTCATTAGGCAAACTTCAACTTAAAATAGCGTGACGCATTTCCGAACTAATTAGTATATTGAGCCACTGTTTACACTGTGAGTTCTTTATTCATTTGTTAATTGTGTGACTTACCTAAACACGAAACGAACTAGAAAATTATTTATCGACATGAATGAAAATATCAACCGAGCAACTTCACTATCGTGAAAAAATTCGCGACGAAAACTTCTCGCTTTTTCCACACTCCTACCATTTTCTTCGACGAAAGACGAGATCCGGCGCCGAATAAAAAAATAGAGCACACGGTGTAAATTGAATTTGCACCGAGCCGTTTTCAATTTATTTTATTTTTCGCCGACGATATGTATGTTTGTTCAGAAACGAAAACTGATAGCGCCGCCATCTTGCCGCGCTAATTCCCGAAGGTGCTTCCGTTTCCTCTGCGCTGAATAAATCTACGTTGTATCGCAGATACGTGAAAGGCAAAAACGAACAAAAACATCTCGCAGTTTCCCCACATACTACGTACGTATAATAAATTACGTACTCGTATAGTGTTTCGGAGCAAAATATAAATAAACTAGACGATTTTATGTGTGCAACATTCTTACAAATTTTCAAAAATAAATTATAAGCAACATTAAAAAATCGACTCGCGTGAAATGAATAGACTCAAATCTGCAACTGCACCCGGAAAAAGTTCGAATAAAAATAAAAATCACGCAGAAAGTTTTGATAGCCACGAAACAGCCTCGCGATCAAAGCTTCACACATTCAGCCTCAACAAGATTACTTTTGTCCTTTTTGTGTATTCAAGTCGCGTTCGTTTCCTACAAGCAATCGTCTCAAACACGCCAGCAGACGTCCCGCGGGTTATTACGAATTGATTTGCCCGAAATAAAAAAATATATACACACAGATCAGATAAAACAAGAAGAAAAATCATCTTACGTACGAGAAATTAATTCGAGGATATTCCGCGCACCTAATAGACTTTCGAGTTGTGTGACAGTTGGCTAATAGCGACAATAACATAAGGACAGGTGAACTGCAAAACCCCGGAGACACATCTGGAGACAAAGGATTATACAAATCATACTTAATTTGAATGGAAACTGAAACGTTGCAATTTCGCTCTAGCCACCACGACAGTGTTTGAAATAAATATTTATCAAGTTCTATTCGAATACAATGAATGTTCGAGCGATAACATAAGCAACCCCCGAAGTTTTCTTACGTCCGGAATCGAAACGTCCTTAGATGTTTATCGAGTTCGATTTAGTTCGCGTAAAAAGCCATACTGGAGATAGTACAACGTGTCGGCGTTCGAATTTATTTGCACGTGCACGCGTGCAACGACCATGTGGGAAAATCGAGGGTAGTTCCCACACACGGATACGTGTAATGTAAGTCGAAACGCACGGAAAATGGAAAACGTATCGGGAAAACGCTGATCCGAATTTCAACGGAATTAGATGTTACGAGCTGCGGGAATTGTAGCTCGCCTGGGGTACGAGTTTTCAGGCATATGTATGTATGCTGGAGAACACGAAAACTTCATATATCGGAATATATAAAAAAATATAACAATATAAAAATTTTTAAAATAAAATATTTGATGAAAAAAGTCTAAAAAACGAATTTTATCAAAAACTTTCAAATATATTTTTTTTGAATTTCACGTCTGGACACAAATATTATCATTTATTTGACAAATTATTTGAAAAATAAACTTTTTTTTCAAATTGACTCATCCATTTCATTTTTTATTTATAACGAACACAAGTCGTTCTTTTAATTTAGTTCCACCCCCACACTCGAGCGTCGGCTGACTAAACACTGTTTAAACCCTTTTCGCCGTATTTTCCACCCTATGCAAGATCCTGTGGGATTGCAAGAAACAGGCCAATATTTAGCACCATCTTGGGATTGCGCCGATACAAAACACGCCATAGCAGTACCTAAACAAGAAACGATATTCTTATTGCACCAGCCCCCTCGTCTATCACAGACTAACGCGATTATGAAGCAGGCGCTCCATGCCAATCAATATGACCCACTAATCTAATGACGAAACCAATTTATTACATTCAAATTCGCGTTAATCGAATTTATTGAGTATTATTTGTTATAAAATCGTAAAAATATAATGAATGATTGTTCGTAGATGTATTATCTTAAAACCAAACTTTTGTATATTATTTATTGAGTATATTCAAAGTCATATTGCATTCTGAGATCACAATTGTAGCTATTGTATAAAATATATCAACCACAGCACACACCGCTACCGATAAATGAATCAACTCAATTCAAAATTAACCATCCTCATATAGGAAATGCAACTCGCGTCGATTTTGGTTCGAGTTCACGTCACGTATACGTATTGTCTACGTCAGATTCTGCATCAGAAACAAAGATAAAGATACATTTAGACATTAATTTTCAAAACATACGACAATATTTAATACAAATAGGGAAAAATAATCTACAAAAAGTGAGCTACTGATCGGTATTACAAAAAATAACAATTGTCCATGAAAATACCCATAAGAACTTACAAATAGACATAGTAAATAGACATGCTCAAAGACAATTTCACATTCAACTCGAGTGATTTTTTTATCAATTACATTTCTTAGCTTCTAGGATCTTCATAATTACACTTTCAATCATGAACTATCACAAACATCGCTCTCAACAATCGACTAAAAATAAGCAATCAACACACACGAAATCATACTCAGATCCAAACTGATCCCTCAACGAATCTATCGACTAGGCATTCGAGTGAAAACCGAGCCTAATTCGCTACTTAGGGCCAGTCGGCGATGGAATTTGGAAATCTCCGTATGCCGATGGCGTGTTCGCTAATTACGCACCTAATGGACGGTGATTAGCCGGCGGGGACGTGAGACGTTTACGTCATGGATGCTGGAAACGACTCTCACCTACACCCCGAATCACGTCCTGCATGGGGTTGAAACGTTCCTAGGGTTAAAGTGTCCGTTTTGCACAAGTTATGGAGAGTTTATGTGTATATGAGTGCTAAATTGATCAGCCAGTAGCTTCAAATCGATCGAACTTTGACTATACAGAACCGCGAATGTTAAATTTAATATGTCAAATCTGAAAAGATTTTAAACCTTCAAGAATGCAGGTTGACTATTTGAGCCGTCCTTTTTCGTTTATAATAAGTTACAAATGTGGATAGTTTGTTAAAGAGAACATAGTTAATAAAAATGGCCTTAGAAATCAATTATTTATTATTCGGTAGACGATCGAATTCTGTCATATATAAATATTAAAACATTTTTATTATTTAAGAAATAAATTTGATGCAAAAAGATGGCTAGACAAGTGCTTAACATTTTATTTTTAAAAAAGTAAAAATAATCAATTTAAGTACTGAGTGACTTATTTAACTTATTTACTGAAATCTTTCACATCAGTTCACTGAAATTTTGGTTCAAATTAAGAGAAAATATAATATCATTTAAAATAATGACTTCACTGTAAGATGTAAAATAAAAGTCAAAATAAAATTGGAAGCTGAGTTATCAGATATTTTATACCGCTTGTGCACACGGTATCGATTTGTCTGAAAATGCTTATATGATTGCCATAATTTAAAGTCCGTTTAGTTGCGATTCGTCGAGCCTTAAACGTTATACTGTCAATTAGTTGAATTAGTTTCGGCCTAATGGCGTTTATGGGATGTTCCCAAAACGGCTGCGATGCATAATGTATTATTCACAATGCAATACTGACGTACTTGTCAATCAAATGTGCAATTCGTAAATCATTCCATTATAACACGTTCTCATATTTCGCTAACGAATCGCAAAAAGTTCAACTATGAAAAATATATTATACATACACATAAATTTTCGAAATTGATCGCTTCATTAGCTGATGAATCCGAGCTGGGAAAAAAATGGCCAGCCATAAAAACGCATAGATCGTTGACAAATTGGCATCCCCTCGGGGGGCGTTTCGAGAGCAGTTTCTCATCTGCGAGAAAACTCTAAAGTGCCACGACGACGTTTAATGTATCAAGGAAAATTGAGGCTTTATATAGCCACTTCGTCACTTTTCCGGCGGAAAAGCGGGGAGCGCGCACTATCCGCGGGAATATTTGAATATTTATGCGCGCGAAGACTCCCGAATTGGGCTGTGCGAAAACTTTTTTATGGGAATTTTGAATTTTTGATGAAAAGCTTCGCGATACACTCGAATGAGAGCTGAGATTTTTTTTTTGGGAGTTTTTAAATTCGTTGAGCTTCGAATGTGTCAGTTTATCATATAAATTCATGTTATAATAATGAAATATGCCTACTCAAGTCAGATCTACATGAATTATTCTTTTCGAGATTTACGAAACAATAATACATATCCACATGTGAATTTTTCAAAATATGACAAGCCATAAACAAAAAATAGATTATAATTGAAAAACTAACTTGAAACTCGGCGAAACAGCTGACAATCCAACGATGTTATGATGATTTACTCGATTGAACTATCGAGCTGATTATGAGCTCCCATGTGACAGCAACGACGCACTTACACATTCATTTTATTCACTACGCGAATTGACTATGTATTGAATTTTAATATTTCACTTTTTCACTAATTATTATTTAAAATCTGAAAACAAATGAACGATCCACTGAACTGCTTATCACGCGATCATGTGATTATTTTTCTTTTACGATATTTCTTCTGCAACAATAATCAAACTTCAACGATATCGATCGCGCATTGCATCGATAAATATAAAAAGCATTACACACATGAAAAATAACGTGCATTGCACCGGCATTATTTTTATATTAGATATCGTACTAGTCTATATTATTCGGCGTTACCTATAATTCTGAGATTATAAACTATTACTAATTGATCACATGAATAAATTAAATATGATTTAATTCGTAATTATGACAATTATGATAGAGTTTTAATGAAAAATAAACCAATTGTAATACCGCGCGTTGTCAGATTCACGTCCGCTGTCACTACTGGCATCAGTCGGCAATAACAACACTAAATACGGCCAACATAAAAAATATATTTTCTCTTTTTTTACGCAATTAAAATTATGAAATCAATAATTATAGAAAAATATATTTCTTTTTCAATAAATTCAAGGTTTAAATGATAATAATATTGAAAATAAAAATCCAATTGGTGGAAATATTTCAATATCGAATGTGTAGGGAAATAAAATCACTATTTTGAACGTTTTTGAGATGTCGGCATGTCAAATGACTTTGCGATGATATTTTATTACAATTTTATGATAATATTAGATCATTTTATTTAAAAAATTCCAAAAATAATAAATAATATCATCAACAATACTAAGACGCACATACATAAAATACTCAATTAGACGAAACTCTTTGTAAAAATTACGTTTTAATATGCGAATATAAGCCGAAAAGAACACGATTTCTCATTTTTCATACATTTTCAGCGAAAAAAGGTATAGATAGGTTTTAGCGAAATTTTCACCTGCGCATCGGAAAGCCTCGGCAACGTCCATCGATCTCGCCTAATTTAATAGGGAATTTCCTTTGAGAATTGGAAAAAAAATCCAGCGGAGAGAGACGAGCGGCATTTTTACATCGCCCAACCTCCCCCTCGTTCTAATTAGATAATACCGTTAAGTATTATTTACTGCCGCGGCGAAAATATTTTTTTTCTGCCGAACAGAAATTAATTTCGTGCCGTGCGAATACCCCGCGGTCTAATAAAAATATTTTACTAGAAAATATTTTATCGCTTTTGTTTTTTTTCGCTTTTATGTTATTATATATATCCCCCTGAACGCAATTTGTGAGAGTTTCATGACATATTTTTTCAGAAAAGTTTCAGTAATTCAATTTAATTTGACATGAAGATGAATATAATTAATGATTCGATATGAAAATGTGACGCTATTAATTTTCATAATAAGAATCGAAACAATGTTTATGTTGAGTATTATTATATTGACTTTTAAACGAAAATGAAAGATAAATAAATTAGGGAATATATTCGAAACATACAAACATCATCCATTATCGTCGCTAATCAAATTATTACGAATATAATAGTACGACCCTTGTCCAAATTTTGTTCTATGTCCACAAAATAGACATATTTTCATATACATATAATATATATACAGCTCGTAAAATGGCAGTTTTCTACGATAAGCCCTCCGAATAGGCGAGAAAATTTACTGCGCAACCCTTTTTTTACGCGGCTCTATTCCCGAAGTATATTATAAAATATTACCTTAATGAAAATCCATACATTTTACACTTGCTGGGATTTTTTTATCCTAGGATAAAGGGGATGGAGTCGATTTGAAAATCTGTATTTTTTTCGGTCGAATTGTGATATAATGTAAATGCATGTGTTCGGTGGTGTAGAGTTATTAATCCCTCGGCTTATCCCGAGAATCTGAGTATTGATATATTTAATATGAGTTTTATTTACTTTTCATATATATGTACTGATCAATGAATTTATCGTTTAAATTTTTCAATACAAAAAGCTTGTAGTGCAATGTGAAAATATTAATTTCATACAATTATCAATGAAAAAAAAAATGCATAGCAATAATAGACATTCGCATGAATGCATTAGCAACAAAGGCACAAATTTCAACATAAATCATTCGTTTAGCAAAAACATAATTATAACTTTTCATAATACTAAAATGAACCACAAATACGGCGCAACTTTATGCATATAATAATTAAATTAAAACCAAACTAAAATTCATATCGCTTTTCTCAACTTGGAGTTAGATTACTTTTGCCAATGCCATACAAAAGAAAATGTAAATAACAATAATATAGACAAGTTTTCTTAAAATTAAATAAATGAAACAGTCGCAGAGACCATCGATTCGAAATATCATCAAGAAATACAGCCATCATATCAGAAATTACTTAAGTTATTTAATTTCAAAATTTCGAACACCGTATTAAGAATCTTTCGACAGGATTCACTCCACTCAACTCCGATCGGAAAATTTCCCTCGAATAAAAAAAAAATTAAAAAACCTGCCAAAATTACAATAACTGACGAGGTTCCACACATTTACCTCACGACATTTTTTCATTCACATCCGTCCCAATTTGCATACTAACACACAACCGTGTCGTAACAGTAGCCACAACCGACGACATCCTCATGAGGACGCGAGTTGCGCAACGCCCGGCGACAATATCCGAAACTTATTTTAACATTCATAACTCTCGCAGGCGCCGTTAAATTTCGCAAAACCGCGCACCATCCGACGGTCTCACTTCCGCCGAAGCCTTCGGACCTGGAGACGAGAGGGAGAGGACTTCCGGTGCAAAATTCGGGAGCGAAGCCTTTCATTAGGCCCGTAGTCCGCGCGAGGTTTATTATAATTTACATATTTAGGCGGAATTAACCTCGCGTTCGCTTTTGCGTTTTCCGCTCGAAGAACGTACGCGGGATTAAAATCGAGCGATGCTCGATGGGTTGAACGAACAATGTGTATGGAGTTTCCGATTTAAAGTGAATTTATATACGTTGAATGTAAAATGCAACACATAGAGAAAAAAATCTTTCTCTATGATGCTACCTGACGATGAAAAGTTTATGTTGCATCTATAAACCATTTCCATGCGCAATGCAACTTATATGCAAGACATTGGATCGACTCTCGTCAAAATTACACAAAATATTGATTTGTCTGATCTAATATCAAATGTACGTGAATGTTTAAGTATACAATATTTAAAAATTAACAAATTTTAAATATATCAGACATCATATTATACATTCTGCGACAATGGCAATCATTCAAATGCAAATATACATATTTCGAGAATTTCACTCTCTCCTCGACATCTACGTCTGTTTGTTTTGGAAGTGTACTCTCGACGAAATGAAAAAAGTCTCCGGCCCTCGATTCCTCGGGGGCAATGAATATAATTTGGTAAAACTAAAGAAGTAGGTAACAAAGTCTACCACTGGGACCGGCCGACTCCTAATGAAATTATATCAACTTGCAATGTGCGAACAGCCTCCCTATACAAACGTCGCAGGGCAATTTCTTGCATAATTTGAATTTTTAAAGCGCCGAAAGTTTCTTTGTGACTCGCTTTTATTTTCACACTCAAAAATTTGAATATGCAGCAGATTTTAATTCAATTGTCAAAGAAAAAACTAATTTTATTATAGCATCATTTATACAACTCATCTTTAAAAAATGAAATAATTTATTTGAATATATCTTATTTTTCTGCAGCTTATATTTAAAATTCATCTAAGCAACGCAATGAATATTTAATTTATAGCCCATTCCAAATTAACAACTAATTACTTGCCACAAAACAAAATCAAACTTCCATAGCGAGCTATGCGAAACTCCACAGCGCCATTTTAACATTTTTAACAGCAAACAACTTTTTAACAATGATTAGTGGACTATCGCGTTAAAAATACATACAAACATCGCCTAGGAGATAATTAACCGTAATAAATGGCGCATTCAACCCCGTGCTTCAACCCTTCGTTTCGTTGATTAGACGAGCATTAATAATAATCCGATGCACACAGGAAAGATGGGGGGTTGGTATTTCGAAAGAGCCATCTTTTGAACCCCCGAAGCTTCTGTCTGGACTCTGGAGAGAAAATGGACAGTGGTCAGTGTTAATTATGAAGAACAAGGGAGGAGGTCAGTATCGGAGGGTGACAGCGCCCTTTTGCTCTATTGTAATACGTGATTTCAGTGTCTAAATTTAAATTGATATCTATATATTTAAGGTGTGATTGTATAGAATTTTAATTGGTAAATATTGAAATAAATGAAAAAAGTATAATATGAGTAGATAATTTTCAAAAGCATCCATATTAAAATCATATTCATCATAAGTTTCATGATTTTTTAGTAGGAAAACGATTTTTACATCATATGATAATTTAAGCACCTTGGCGATGGCTAATGATTTCAAGAGACATCCACATGAGGCGATTTTTTAAGAAAAACTTCAAAGTTATAAAAATCTCCGAAATGGGATTCAAATATTGCAGGGATCAACTTTGAAGTTAGAAAGAGTTCTACACAAACAAAACTAATTACATCTTAATAAATGTTACTTTTTCCCCGTGAAATAACATTGAGTTTGACAGTATAGTAGGCAAAACGCAAAAACATGGGATCTGGCTTAGGAAAATGGTCAAAAATAACCCAAAATCGGAAAACACGGTCACGATTTGTTAAGATAATAATACCATTCTATAGATAGGAAAAAAACTTATAATAAGAAAAAACAGAATCAATATTGAATCTTCTCGTACAGAATATATAGCTAGTCTCACACGTCCAAAGCTTTACAACGAAGCAATAAATCGCGCATTTTACGAGACCGAAATAGTTTCGCTCCGTAAATTATCAACAAGCACATTCCGAACTTAACATCCGCCGGACATGAGTTATTCACCGGCCTGCGAGCATTACGAATAAAAATACATAAAAGCGCATTTTACAACGGCCGCCGTTGTCGTAACTTTCGCTTTCGCGCGAATTATTCGCCCTCGAGGACCACGAGGGTGTATAAAGCCTATATCCTGCGGATTCGGCGGATGCCCGCTTCAGGATTTGCGATGCCGAAGGTCGAGGGTTGAGGTGGAAAATCCCAAGGGCGGGAAAATCTTCGCGAGCTTTACGCGCCCGTTAAACCCCGCGAATTAATGCTTGATGTTAACGTCGGTCGCGGTCGTAACGGCGGACCCGTGTTGGATCATTTGAAAAAAGGTCGAGATGGATGTCGGTTTGGTCTTTTGTTGAATTGAAGCTTTGTATGTTTAGATTTCAAATGTATTTATGCTTTGAATTATTCAGTTTCATATCAATAATTTCAAAATAAGTTAAAACAGTAAAAAAGTAATTTGAAATATTGTTAAAATAAAATGTGAAAAAATATATTTTTCATGTCGAAAATGTGTACGTATCCGATGTATGTGTGTTTTATGTAATATCATCGTATCGTTCAGTGTGTTGCGTTCGCGAGTTTTCCTCGCATTTTCCCGGAATTTTCCCGTAATATTGCAAACACATATTGGCGACTTATTTCCCGCAGGACTAAAGACCTTTCCATAAATTTTATCTCATACGGCCGTACATGCGCTCGGAGCACATGCGAACATCCCACCTTTTTGATGTGTATTTATTTATCGTGTATGCTTACACATATTTTTCGGACAATGCGCAAAAATGATATTTTCGCTTCGTTCGCGTGCTTCGGCAGCCTTTGTAAAAATTAAAATTTGATTTGCGACCTGACCGAAGACTTCGAGCGCATTTATAACCGACGTAAAAAAAAAAAAGAGTGGCACTCTTTTACAGCGCCAATAAACTTTATTGCGGGTCTTACGTTTGTTTGCAGCCGAATCACCGTTTGGAATCGTATGTTTACAGCACACGCGATACACAGCCGAGTATTATTTATTTAGCTTTTGTTGAATTTTCCGCGTGTTCGAGCTTAATGGCCTCGCCTCGTACGTTCTGAACATATCCGCCGCTTCATATATGCATTTATGAAAAGTAAATAGAAAGGACAGCCGTGTAGGGGCAAGGTTATGGGGCAAGAGGGACATTAGACAAGGGGTGTTGGGATGATACACCTCTATGGCCAACTTACCACCCCCACATCTATGCAGCGGTGCCGAAATATAACAACCCTCCGACAAACGACAGCCTTGCATGTACAATGATGTACGAAATATATTTTGGATGAAAATATGCATACGCTTCATGGGAGAGTGCCATAATTCAAAAATTGTACATTACGAATGATAATAAAATGTTTGAATATATCCAACAGTCGTGTTGAATACTCTCTTTGGTTGTAATTGGGACTTTTCAACTCTATTCCACTCAAAATCTGATTCAAATAGTGAATATATGCGATTTCGAACTAATTATAAGACTCCCTGAAATATCAAAATATAGGATCTAACTTTAAAGGTTGAGTCTTCAGAAACATTAACCACAATATGTACTAGAAGTTTCATACAGATTTTCTGCTATAAATTTAGTAATAACTATTTCAAATTGAATATTTTTCAATATAATTTCAATCGTTTTCCTCAAAATATTCGATAAAAACAACTGCACTCGAAATGAAAATTTTCAACACAACAACATAGAAAACTCACATTTTCACTAAATTAAAAGGCAATTTTATACTCATGAGAAAAAAATTATACTGAAAATCATTCAGATGTAAATTTTTCATCCATCGACACTCAAAATCAACTACTTTAACTTGAAAAATTCTCTTCGAAATCGGCGATCAATTTCGCGATACGTGAATCGAACCCGCTTAGAAATCGGTGCTCATTTCACGGTCCGGCTGCTGTATTTAAACGCGCCGAGATGTGGCAATAGACCGAGGGCACATCCACAATGTACATATATACAAATACGTATTATACATATACGTATATACAGGGTGTATCCCGTGGGATGGCTCCCGACCGTCGTACGGCACGTCGTTATCCAGACTTCCTTTGTTTTCGCAAACGGTCGCATTTCCATATTTGCGAACGCGAGCTAAATGCGCACGAAGAGCGGGAATGTGTTAAAAATTTCAAAATTGTCCTCCGATGGTCGTCGGAGCTTTCTCAAGCCCAGTCAGAGGTGAATGCGCCATAATTTTCAGAATATTTTGAAAGCATAGAAATCGTGGTGGGAAATTTAGATATTTTGATTGAACTTGTACCTACAACGTGTGAGGTCTTAACAGATAACTATCAGTATTATCTAATAATAGTAAAATATTGACGAGAATTGTTTCATTCTTGTGAAAAACAAATCAATCCAGATTTTATTTCGTTCAAAAAAGTGTATGAAATCAAAACTTTCAAAGATTTCAAAATACGTTCCCTAAAATACACGAGCACAAAAAAGAAGAAAAACTGTTATGTATTTTCATAAACTTTTCACGCTATAAAAACATCTTTTTATAATGCGACAGTGGTCCCTTGACGTCATTATAATTTACATATCTCCACCATATAACTTAAGAATGGAAAATAAAAAAAGACACATTCTCTAGATTGAAATCTAGCTAAAAGCTAAACAGTTAAATAATACAATTGAATTCGATAGAAACCAGAAAAGTTTACCTAGGTGATCTCGAAAGAATTACTTTTTTCTTTCGGACTTTATTAAATAAATATTCAACGACCGCCCTTTCTTCGAGTTAAACGACTACCGATAAATAAATATAAGAGAAAGAGAGGGTAAGCACGCCCCGTAAAAACATTTTGTAAAAATGTCTTTACACAGAGTTTAAGTGCTTGAAACTTCGTTGTGCTCGAGTCTCGCGAGATTAAAATTTTAACTGTGGAAAACTCGAACCCTCCTCGTCTCGATTTCGACGAGTTGAAAAAACTTAGCGTGGAAAACTCTGATGGAGACACTTTTCCGCGAACAACCCCTAAGAAAGTGGGGGGGAAATTTTTAATTGACCTGCTCGATTCGCAAAATTAATATTCAACAGGCTATAGGATTTTTTCATAGGGAACGTTAATTATTCATGAACGAAATAAACGTATCCAATACTTTTGTGAACCTTAAAATCTTGATTTCGAATAAAAAATATAACGTAATTCATACTTGAAAAATCCCATAAACAAAATTGTATAGGAAATGCCTTATTTGAATCTTGCAACTTTCCGAGAAAGTCCCAGATCCCAAGAGATTACATCCTCTAAGTTTCAAGATACGTAGTAAATAATTAAAGAAACTCACTATCTCAACTCTAGGAAGCCTTACAACTACTATTTTCGCAATAAATTGATCGAATGTTCGCGGTAATAAGGATAACTCCGGGTATAAGTATATTTCCGCGAACGCGTAATCGAGTTACAAAACTTCGTATATTTTCATTAGATTTGCTTTGCACTTTTCCCAAGGGAAGTTTCATGTGTACGGATATGTGATATGCGCTAAAATTATATAGGGAGCGATTCTGAAATAGAATTTCCGCGATAACTTCGATTTTTTTTCATTACAAAATTAAATATTTATTCAGTATTTTCGAAATGCCTTCTAAATTGAATCATAGTCATATGAGACTAGTATGAAAATATATCATTGAAAAGACATAGTCTTGTTAATTTTTTTAACGGTATTATATTTCAATATTTGAATTCCCTAGAGTGCAAAGACATCAATAAGCGGAGTAGAAAGAAACCTTGCAAATAGTTAAATAATTTTAATGTGATTTTTTTTATTTCAATTATAGATTTGGAAATGTGCTAATTTACATTTCTACATATTTAATTCACATAAATATAATTCTAAAACATTTAAGTAAAGAGAATTTGAAAAACCTTCAGATATAACAAATATAAATATATGATTTTAAAATAAGTTAAATTTTAATGAAAACTTCAAGTGATTACCTCTATAGATATGTAGGTAAATACTTAATACATTTTTCTATATTTTATATATTTTTTATGTCTTAAGCTTTTCTTTGTAAAACTTATTTTATTTCATTGATTAATAAAGTAAAATTAATATATTTTATAAATATGTTTTAAATAAATATTTATTTTGTTGATATTTTAATATAAATTCCCGAAGGGCATCGGCCTCGGTAGCGCAGTAGGCAGCGCGTAAGTCTCATAATCTTAAGGTCGTGAGTTCGATCCTCACCCGGGGCATTTATTTTGTTTTGTTACATTTTATATTCATTATTTAATCTAAATCCAGTACAAAATATAAATTACTTTATAAATGTTAACCGTAAATATAATTGAGCTTTCATTAATAATTTTGTTTGTTCAATAAAACTCATCTATAGAACGTGAGAATAATCTTTTTGCTCAACGACTTGAGATGCCGGTCAATAGATGTCTATTCTATTTTATGAAAATATTTTTCAGAAAAAAATTGCTCAATTAGCTTCATAGCAAATTTGAATCTAATAATTGCCGAAAATTCTAATTTTTGAAACATTTATGCATATTTATTGAAAATATCTAATTGTAAGTCAACGCATTTGAACATTGACTGTCAATGCTCACATGCTCATGAAAAATATAGAATTTAACTAATTTCAGTTTGTGAACCTTTGCTAAATTCTACAAGGCTGCATTATTGATTCACTTTAAAGCACAAAATATATTTTTAAAAAATGAATGACATGGTGTCACTCTTCACCATAAAGTGCAATGAACAAGGATAGAAATTGTCATTTTTGACTATTTTTATAACATAATTTAATAGAGAAGAAATCATCCAGGAATGTTGAGGAGTGGATAAAAACACTATTCTGAGTAAAAATTTAATTTATTGATTACCATAGTAAAATGGGATTAAAAAGAACTTTTCTGAATTTTGACAATAATTACTATTATTAAATAAGAGAAATAAAATTAACACCATTTTGATTTTTGTGCAAAAAAGTCGACCTCTTCACGAACTATGCTTTCATTCATTTCATTATCATTACATATGTATTCGAATGCAGCTACATTTCCGGTCACTCCTGTCCTTTCATCATCATCACATACAATTTCAAATGCAGCTACATTTCCACACTCAGAACATTCATTATCTGTATATTACTACTAATTGGATGAAGGATCTTTATAGTCCTCTGTCATTTCTTCAGCACTTGAAAAACTCAAAGTACTTTCGTTTATCTGAAGTTCTTCGGTCATCTCTTCAGCACTCGACACACTATCCCGTTTCACCTGAATCAGGCTTTTACGTTTCTCTTTAACAATCTTCTCTTTTACTCTTGGGACACTATTTTGTTGATTTTTCTGAACCAAATTTTCTGTTTGAGATTTATTTTCTGCTCTCAAAACTTTAGCCTTTTCTTGTAATTTTTGAAGTCGTTTTTTACGCTGTGGTACAGTTTCATTTCTTCTTAGAAGTTTCATTTTCTTACAAATCGGTCTCACTTGTCCAATTGATTTATATTTAGTTTTGGGCATTCTGAAATCAAAATAACAATTTTTACTAATAGACTTTTTTTTATAAATAATTCGGAATTAAATCTAATTTACGCATATGGATCCTAAATATTTTGAAAAGAAAAATACAGAATACATGTAGGTGTATAATATTGAAATTGTTTTGTTTTTCGATTTTGAAGAAAATTGAAAAATGCAGTTATAAAGAGACTCACTGTAGATAGAGGACCACAGCGATAAGATCAAAGCTCTCGACAAACTAACGGGAGCAGGGATATCTGATGAAGGAGGCCAAAACACAAATGGTGCTATAGTACCAAGAAAGAAGACAAAAAGTTCAGATAGAATTGCTAGATGTCCCAATTAACCAAAACAGTAGCAGTCAAACCGTCTTTGGAAATCCCAAAAAGAGACGCCGTAAAATCTAGCTTTTAGAATCAGATAATTTCACACTGCAAATAACATATGAATATAACGACCACAATTTTAGCTAGAACCGATTCTTTGAACTAATAAAGAAATGTAAATGAAATTGCCGGAAATTTTACATCCCTATGATTAACTCATTTATTTTCTTTGTAAATACATTTGTATTTGTATACAGAAATACTTATAATTCAGATGAAATACAAAATATTTTCATTTAAATGTGAAATCTCAAATAATTAAAAACTTCGCAATTACATGCTTATTAATAAAATCTTACATAAGTACCTACTTTCTTATTTGTTAGTCAATAAATAAAAATATTTCAGAAACGTCAAACTTCAGCCGCGCTTTTGTTTGTCAGATCTTCACAGATAGCCAACCGATCAGTGGTAAAACTAAATAATATTACTCAATTTTTGTAGCTCTCGACAAATTCAAAATGAATTAATTTGTTTATTTTAGCAATAAAACTATAACGTTATCAATTAAAATAATTTATTTAAAAAAAAATCATTAGTTTTGATTTTCAAAACATTAGATTGATATATAGAAAACATTGAATTTAAAGCACCTGAAATATTAATCAAAATAATTTATGAATAGTTTTCATATTTTTATTGATTTGAATAATTTTGATAACTTAACGAATTTGTCAATAAAAATAAAAATTCTCAAGAAAAAAATGTGTAGTGCCTGCTTTACATATACCAAATTTTATTTTATCTTGCAAATGGTCAACCTGTTATTTACATACAACTGTTTTTCAATTGATTTGATCAAAGTTGTCATCAAAGTGATATTGTAAACTATTAGTAAAGTGAACACATATAACTTTGTCAGGTTAGTTTTGTGGATACAATTTTGTCATGTGTTATATAAATTGAGCAATCCCACTTTCTTTTTATTTGTTCAAAATGTTAAATTGTTGGATATCGAGAAACATAGTCAATATATGCCAAGTTGCATCATTTTATTAAAATTTAGGAAAGCCTGACATATAAGCTTAGCCATTTTTATTCAAAACTGTGTTTTTACATAATCCTTGAAATCCTTGGTCGCTTTTAATCCTGATATATTTTTAGATAGAAAGAGTCATTAAAAACATTACCCGTCTCTTTTCACCCAACCCATAGAGTGAATATGAAACACCATTTTTTTATTTCTTCATAAATTGTACCTTGCATTTACAAAAAAATAATAAACTGGGTTCGTAGAGCGCAACAAGAGCAAATAGGCTGAAATTTGTTTCAAAAAGCATCCCAATTTACCCAATTCAACGGTATCTATTTTAGAATTTATACCTTTTAAGGCCAATAACTTACTAATTTTGTAATAAGTTAACTACAGCAGAGAGATGATCGGCTCTTAATATAATGCTGATTTTGTAAATATAGAAATATGAAAAGGGGCTGGACTTTTTTTCAATAATATTTTCAATATTTTTTTATACAATTTAATTTGTTAAGAATAACAATAATTTAGAAATATGTTTTTGTTTCATTATGAATAAAATAAGAAATTATTAGATCGATGATCATTTACTGTAAATATCTCTAACAACAAGATCTTGGTTAAATTTCATTAAATTATATTTTGGATTTTTTTCGATCTCTATTTAGCTTGAAAAAATAATAATTGTAATGTTTACGAAAATATCTTCTATACGAGGACTGATGCACGGGTGTATAACCATTTTTTTCAGCATGTTCTCTATACAGGATATACATTTTAGCGAGAGATAAATTTGAATCCAAAAAGTATTTTTTCTCTAAATATTGCGAATACACAACAGGAAAACTTTCGATGTGAGATTTTATTTGTTTTATTGTCATATCAGAACATTTGTTTTTAGGATCGTGTCTACCTCTTTTATCAACGCCTTCAAACTTGTTACAATCACTTCTTTCCTCAAATGCTTTATTAACAGGTCCATTACTGATGCACAAAGTGTCCAGAAAAAATTTTTTACACACGCGAATCAAAAAATCTTTTTTTGCAAAAGAATAGATTCTAGATATATTTTTAGGGCTTTTTGTATTCTTCATTTTACGTTTTGGCTCTAAGCCGTATACATGATTAAGAATAAAATCTTTTTGTTTAACGTAATTTGTTAATCCCCAATACTCTTTGCAAATTTCTATTCGCTCATCTATTGAAAATTGATTTGTACAACCATATCGACAAGAACACAAATAATCTGTGTTTCGAGGTAACTTATCTAGTCTTAGATTGTTGGGTATTTCATTTGAAATACTTTTACTATGTTTCATTTCTTCGATATTTTTTTTCCACTTGGTGTTATCACATAATTTCCTCAATTCTAAAGTGTCTAATTTTTTTTTTATTGTATTTGCCTCGGGTGGTTTAGATTCATTTGTAAATTCGGTTGTCAGAGTCGCATTATTTTCATTTTGATTTTTTGGAATTTCTTCGAGGCAATAATTGTGATCATTTTGTATTTCATCAAAAGAGTCTTCTAATTCTATAACGAGAATTCCAATATCTTCAACTTTTGTATCTTCTGAATTGGTATTATTCATACAATCCATCTTGGTACTGAAATGTGAAATTTAACCATGTTAAAATGAAAAAGCTGATTTGCAAGGTAATAATTGAGTCCATAAAAATCAATATAAGTTAAAAAATAAATAAGACATTGAACATATGTATTGATAAAATTTGTTAGTTCACTCATTGTCAATTAATATTGTATTTGTTTACTTATATGAGAGTTACAATTTTGTAGACAAAACATAAAATATACAAACTTTTTACCATTTATCAAACAACTACTATTTCTGGTTTCAGTAATATTTTGACAGCTTCATATTCAGTAACCTAAATAGCTTCAAATATCGTTCATGTAAAAGAAAAATGTTTTTAAGAAGATATGTACCTACAGACAATTATCATTTCAATTATAAAATCGAATAACAGAAAAAATATGGTAGATAAAATGAAATGGGAAGGATTTTTTAATAGGATCAGAAATCTAAAAAAAGCATAAACTCCGTAAATTATAAAATAAACGGAAATTCAAGATGTAAAGCAAAATTTTGCAGATAGATGTGCCTTCATTCTTTAAAAAAAAAACACGCTTTTTTTTCAAATTATCATTGACAAAAAAAAGGAAAATTAAAATTTATTTCGCTTACATTTTGTTATGGACATAATTTTTGTTGTTAATAGCAAATAACTGTTGACATTTCTCAAATGCCAACATCATAATATTTTATGACAGGTTATTTATTGTTTTTAGCATTAATTTAACTATTATCTTTATAATTCGATGAGATTTTTATCATATTGCCTATTTTTTTTCAGTCATATCAATATTCAGAAACCCATTCATAAAAATGTATCCATCAAGTTCCAACACAAGCTCTGGGTCCAGAGATCATTACACACCTAGACAAAGAGGTTATAAATCTGGAAAATCTATACCTGATAGGTGAATATATTATTTTCATTTCGTATTCTATTTATCATAAACAACATTCATTAGCATAAAATGAAGCTTACAATTTTACCATTGTAACATTGTTGTGAGCCATCCATTTTTTGAATATAAAAAAAAACTAACTAAATTATCCAATGTATGGTCTTTATTTACTAAATATTGGATTTATCACATATATAAGCATTTTAAAATACCTTTCCTTTACTGAATTTCAATCACTTCAATAAATTTTTAATATTACAACGTCACACACGATGCAATATTGGACATTTCATCATTTTAACTCTTAACGGTTCAATTTATAATATTTGCTATTAAATAATGTATTATATTCTTGTTATAGTAATATGTATTATCTGAATAAAAAAAAGTTTTTTTTTCAGATGGTTGGACTATTCAAAAATAGGAACATGCATTGCGGGAACAAGATTTGTATGTTTCAAAACTCCGTTGAGACATGTAAGTATACATTTTCATGTAATTCATCATAAAAATAATTTTGATAATAATAATTTAATAAAAAAAGCATATTACAATGCAATCGCACTTAGTTTGTCTCGTTCTGGATAGATTCCATTTGGAAATCACGCGACTTCGTATTACGGTATTCTACAGCACACAAAATAAAGATAAAGGATATTAAATTTAAGAGATTGATATTTTTCTATAGTGAGTGTCCTTAAAAAAACATGTAGCATATTTACCAATTGCATCTAGCTTACAATTAGACATACGCTTCTAATTTTATTTTCGTTATTCCACATTTTATAACAAAAATACGTTCAAAACTATATTATAATCTTAATAAACAGTACTAGAGTATTATTTTTTGGCTCGTATGACATGTCAGTATTAATATTAAATTGTAAGTATATATGTATAATAAATTTTAAGTTATTTATATTAAATTTTAAGTATTTAGAACAACTCAACCTAACTTTTTTTTGCAAAAGGAAAGAGAAATCATCCAAGAACCGAGCTGTCCTGAACCTTACCTTACCTAATCTTAATACTTACAATTTAACACATATAAATACATAAATACTTACATTTTAATATATTCATACGTAGAATCAAACATTTCAATGCTTTCAAATTTTTTAATAAAATACTTCCAAATATTTACTTGCCTCAAAAAATGATAGAATGGTTCATTACACGACTATTTTCTATTTGCATTGATACACAGATGTCTCTAAAAACCTTTTCTCACCACAATTCCAATCGATAAAACTAATTTCCCACAATATGAACTAAATGAAAACCGACTAAAACCCAATTTTCAAAACTATCTCGCATAACTTCAACGCGAATAAAAAACCTACATCGACAACCGAAACCGTTACAATAATAAATCCAATAAATCTATCTTCAGCACGACGTCGGCTTCCCTTTGACTCTTCGATCGATTTATCATTCATCATCGATTTATTCGATTGCGAAAATAACCCGGCAACGATATCGAACTCTCAGAGACATATTTATCGGTTCAATTACGAGCGAATTCGGTAGTCGAAGAGTGGTAAGTCTCGCCTACGGCCACCGTACATCATCAGAAGCGAAAATCGGTACGATTTCGATTCGATTCGATGTTCGATTCATTTGATCGATTCGCCTTTTTTCACCGATCGTACATAAGGATAATGAATCGGAGGCTTTCGCGCGCCTTGTACTCGAGTTTTCGACAACGTTCATTAGCGCTTCGGTTCTTCTTCGAAACGGTTTCAAAGTCGTCTTTATCTTCGGGATTATGCTGATAAGTTCATGGAATTGACTTTTCGAGTTGGTTTCGATTGAATTTTTATACTTTGTGCCGTTTTACGATCTGATTCGATAGATTTTTTACGGTCGATTAGTAGCATTATATGTTGCACCCTCGTCATCTAATGTAACAGCTTATAAAAGTCTAATGTTGTTCTTGTTAATTTTCACGGATTAGCTTTTGTAGTTTGCCGCTTCTTAACGAAAATTATTTTAAAAGACCTCAAATTTATACAAAGTCGTCAATTGATTAAATGTTAATATTCCAATGAGACTAAACAGATTTCTTCAAGAATCAATTATTAAATTCGTATAATTTATGAATCATACTCATCTTCTGATTTAAAATTAGATCAATTTCACTAAACTTTTGAACCGTTTTCGTCCAACGAAAGGTTCAAAGAGCTCCAGAGCAAAACGAAAACGAAATCTAAAGGGTTCACGGCAATTCGTCGAAATGTTCCGTGAAATCGTTTGAATTTGTTTTTTTCACGTTTGTTTCATTTCATTATACTCGTATGTATAATGCGAGAGTTCTTTAGAAGCATTTTATTTTATTATAATATACATATAAATAAATTGAGCGGTTTTCTAAACGAAGCCTTTTACCTATTGTGGGTCCTACCTGTTCGCAGTTCAAGTGTGCACTTCTCCGTTTATATTTTTTTATTCGTTATTGTGTGTTCTTTGTGATGTCTTGAGTGAGATGTTTTGTGCAATTTCAGAAATTAATCGAATTTGTTTTGTGGATTCGGAATTCAGTTATAAGTCTTCATTGTAGAAAATAGTGTCAAGTTTTTTTGCGAAATCGGCAATATAACCATCTATTTTCGTTATTTTCTTTTCATCTTTCGAACAACCGTGCTTCCTCGAGATTCGCCTTTAGCGCGTTTCACACGTTCACTTTGAAGATGGGAATGCTAACATGCATACTTTCACAGTCGTTAAATTATATTGATATTTAGCATACCTTTCTGAAAATCTTATATTCGCCGTCTTTTTTTTTTAGAATAACAGCAATATTTTCTACTTTTTCATATCGAAATATAACTTTTCCACGAACAAGTCGTAAAATTTCCCATTTCATATGCGAAGAAAAATTAAACATGGCAAATTTTCAATTAAACTTTCCCCAATTTTTACAACGCATTATAAAACTTCACATCGTACGTAATATACATTTGATAACAACGAACGCTCGAGGGCATCTTTTCAATATAACAACCTCCACGTCTTCACCTCATCGGCAAGAAAAAATGACATAATATGCACTCCCCTAATACGTACCACGTATAAAATGTGCATTACGTATAACTTTTTCCCACCTTTTATATAATAGAGGCATCTTTCTACTTTTTTCTTCGAATTGAAAGGGCTTGACAAATGCAGAGCGGCTTCGGCTCAAAAGCCTTCGAAGGTCCACGGAGTCCTTTGACGCTCTCGCGACGATTCTTCAAAGTCGCTCAGTTTCCCAATTATGCTCAGTATCTCGCTCAGGTGATGAGAGAAAGAAGTTCGTTTTATGCTTATTTTCGTTTTTCATTTGGAAGCGCGTGCCTTCACATGGGAATCGATGGGAATGCGATGTTTCGATTTCTCGTCGGCTTTTTATTCGTTGTATTCGAAAAAACCGTGACAGGTGTATGACGGTTGGTGCTTCGCTCAATTTTTATGCTTTTCATCCTGCGTTATTAAATTAGCGTTTTTATTGTTATTATTCAAGGGTCGTGCTATATATTTTTATTTATCATAAAATGCTTTTGTTATTAGTACTAAAATTATTTTATGCTTTTCTATTCGAAACAATCCATTTCTGAATACATACATAAACATTCCCTTTTCAATTCATTAATCTATTTATTCAACAATCAACTGAAAACTTCAAACCATCATCCGAAAACTTAAAACCAAACAACCCGCATATCTCTATCGCCTCTCGAACGATTAACTCATTCTACAAACACTTAAAAAAACAAAGTTACCATGTACTAACGAAAAAATTAAGCCATCCACGGTGAGAACGAGCAGTCATAAGCTCAGTTCGGTCAAATTGACATATTTATCATCTCCGAGTTCTCCGACCGTGCCTTGGTAGTAGAACATACGTATCCATTACGACCGCGCATATATCAATCCTTCATATCTCGAAGATCTATCCGTCTGTCTGGCTAGGTATGTGACATCTTCATAGGGCACGAGATGTTAATTATTACAGAAGTCGTGCTACCGTTTCGCAAGATCGTGGATTTCGTGTCTGAGGCAGAGTGGTTTTATGTGCGATCTCGATTTGAGAAATGTGGGTCGTTTATTTTCGATCGATTGTCGTCAGAAAATTGTTTCATTTCAGCAATATTTTTCTCAAATATAGTCATTTGTCATGACTTTATTGTACTTAAAGGTATAATGGAATGTTTGATTGTGCATTTTAGTCTAATTTAAATCTTATCGAATAAATTAACTTAACTGAAGCCTTAGATGTGTTTCATTATAAATTGTTCCTTTCGTGAATGTAACTTCACTACGTAGCAATTCTTCAAAATCTCGTTTTAATTATAATTAGAATCATTTTAAATTTCATAATTGAATTGCGAGATAATCATATAATCATCTTTCATAGAATTTATTTCTGGTGAATTCAATCATCACAAAATTGTCGTGATCATTAATGTGAAGTACCTAAACATGCCTTACGGCGTGTCCAGACTAGGGCCGGCGGCTTCCAGCGGCAAAATACAAAACATGCCATATATTTTTTATCTTCATTCATTTTATATTTTATCTCAATCTATTCCAATTGAAATCTTATTTTACTTGAATTAAATGAAAATGAAGTGATAATGTATGAAAATATAAAATATATGGCATATTTTGTATTTTGCCGCTGGAAGCCGCCGGCCCTAGTCTGGACACGCCGTTAGAGTTTTCCAACTACTGAATTCCATCATTTGGCAAAAGTCAAACCGATTCGCCTCCAAGTCGAATCGTACCAGATTCGAAATCGATTCGGCGCTATTTTCGAAAACATGTCGAAATCAATTTTCCCATATGCACGGTGACATGTCGCCAGACTTACCGGATCAGATAGTGTCCGATCGGCGGGGGTCCGGTAGTCTCACTGCCGGTGTAAAATTACCGAAAGGGACTTTATATTATTATCTCTGAAAACGACCGAGGTGCAATAAATATAGAACGAGCATGGCGATTGTCATCAGATAAGAGAGCGCACTCCTCGAGAGCGAAGGTAACTCGTGTGCTTGTACGAACCGAGCCGAGGTGTCGTCTCTTATTGGTACGAATCTTGAGATTTCCGAGAATGTTCGTTTCGTGTTAATGTAGGTCGATTGTGCTGTTTTGTTTTTTTTTTTCCGATCGTCGATGTCTTTTTAATTAGATAGGCTCTTGGGTATCTTTTTAGGACGGAAATTGGAGATACTCGCGCTAATCGTAAAAGAGGTATTGTTATAGATTGTGGTGATTTAGATAAATTATATTGAACTATTGTTGATTCGAATATTGCTTATGTGCTATTATTGAAATTGAACGATTTTTTTTTTATCTGTGAAATAATCTTGAATTTGTGGGAAACCCTGTGTGAAGTAAACAATCATACGTAGGTGTATTCAAATCGTATCTATTCATGAACAAGCGTAGATAAAAACCTTCAGAAAGAATTCGTATACAAAAACTTGTATCATTCATAAATCGACTTTTCAACAGAACAAACCGAATACTTCTAAACAAATCAATATCGACAATGCATCGGAATGCGCATTCGAAAAGAGAAAATTGCAGCAATTAATCCTTGCGTCATACGAAAATGCCTCCGAGAAAACACACACTTTCGAAATGCATTTTGAAAAAAAAATCCAAAAACCGCCTTTAAAAGGTCTTTCGTACTCGTATATGTAGGAAGCTCGTCGTCGATTTGTCAAAATCGTGCACCGAATGAAAAACGTCATTCGCGCCACAATAGCCCATTTATAAGGGCGAGATAAATAAGCGCTCGCGCCCTTTTATGCATTTTCATATATTTATATTATTATTATTATGCGTTTAGGCATTATTCGGAGGCGAAGAAAACGACCTGGCCACAAAGCGACCACCCCTTAAATACGGAAAATTGACAAATTGCGGGGTGTCGCTTCAAAGATAATGGGGATGACTGCCGTTTAGGATTTTTCAAACGTTTCCATTTTTTTTTTGTGCATTATGAATTAGTTTTGATGTCGAAAAAAATGTAAAATTTGCGAAATAAAATCGGAAACGTTCAATTGAAGTTTCGTTAATGATTATATTGAGTTAAGAGGTTACAAATCATGCTCGAATTGAAGTGTGCGCTTAAAATTATAGGTGCATTTATATCAATAACTTTCACATTTCCTTTACGTAATTTATGTATTTCACACCTTACATCAAATAAGATCCAATGGAATTCATCATACGATATCTCTAAATTCCTGCTCATACGAGAAACCCTCGTTTTTCGGATTCGTGTCACGATATAATAATATATGGCGTGGCGCACCTCGATACTTTTCGTTGCCGGGGATTAATCTTTCATATGTAGCCTTTTTATTCGATTTTGATATAAAAAAGAAAGAAAATCGCTCCGTTCATGCCCGCCTTTAATAAACGCTACTTACGCCCTTTGATGACGAGGATTAATCCTCGTGTTCGGATCAAAACATCCCGATTCGTGCGCGTTATAAATTTCGGGTTTGTTGCACCTTGCTTTTGATACATGTCTGTTATTTATGGTCATTTTATTTTCAGGATATTATCCTTTGACGCCTTTGTGAGTTACGAGTCCTCTATTGATATAGGAAATTTGGGTTGTAATGGAAATGTCCGCGTAAATCACTGCTTAATTCACTCCCAACAATTTAATTTATTTTTCGGTTTTGATTATTTTTTTTTGAACGACATTGCTAATTTTCATATAAATCATTGTTAGTTTTGTGCGTATGGGATATATTTTAATTTCGATCTGAATCAAAAATGATTTTTATTCGAAGGATGCATTTAATATAGGAATTTTCCGCATTCGATCCTTATTCGATGTGCAGATAAATATAAGGTGTTGGGATAATGATACCTCGTGCATCATTCTTGATAAGTCACCGAAAAATTAATTCGGTACGATTGCGTGTTCGCATCGCATATTTCACCCACTAAAATCACGCTTCCATTTCACATGCTTCTCACCTCTTACCATCAGAAAAGTGATAGCAAACCTTTTTGGAAGAATTATTTTTCACGGTCGAAGCAATTTTAAATATTTCATAGTGATAAAAACTTTTGTACTTAGGTACTAATATTTTTTCCCATATCATTATACGACGACGAAATATGCCAAGGAAGCCATCTTACATGGTGCCGTCATATAAGATGGCCCTCTTAGCCTATTTCGTTGTCATATTATATTCTCTATTGTAAAAAGCTTTTCAAAATGTTGACTACAATAAATTTTAATTAAAATGAATCAAAATGTTGTCATTTTCTGAGTTTCGGGTGGCGCGCGTTTTACGGTGCATCTCCCTTTTATTGCATGACCGACGAAAATCATAATGCACCATACTAAATTATCACCTCGAAATCAATTCGGTATCGTGCACGTCCATTATTTTATTCTTGTTGCATTGTTTCTCGAAACACCGAAAATCATAAACGCACACACAACGCCCGAAAACTCAACGCACTATCCGAATTACAATTTATCATCGCGTATCCGATGAACTTTTTATTCAGATTGATGATCCTGAGTCGCTCTTCGGTAGCTCTAGTCGTATATCTCATACATCGTGGAGTGTATGAAGATTGGTATTTTATATGAAAGTCATGCGGGGTTCGCTTTTCGTTTATTTCATCGGCGTGGACTTTTACGATTCGCATTAGCGCCGATGGGCTTCGTGGGGTGTCGTACGTGTCTTCGATTTTATATTGTGTTCGATGTCTATTGAATTGATGTTCTATGAGTATTGATGGCACGTGGGGATTAGGAAAATTTAATATGACAGCGAAGCCTATACATATTCTAAAGGTTTTAATCAGAATTTTGCAAGAAAATTCGAATCGAATGCCGTATTTGACGATCCAAGAAGTCAGGAGATATAAGGGACGTTCAAATCTCTAGAGTCGAGTACAATAAATTTAATTTTTTTTTCTAGATTGAAATTAAAAATTAAATGTGAATTCAATTATATAAACGATTTACGATATATCAATATCATTCTCACACAAAAAAAAATCTATTCAACATAAAATTTTCCAAAGACCTCAAACCGTCACACTCATCACTCACAAGCCCAAACCGACTCACGACAACCTTTAACAAAACACACACACACATCCAAAAGCCTATTATCTAAAATTCGACATCATCGTAAATTAATTGGCACGTATATACGTCTTTCGCGGGCCAGACACGCGATCCGCGTCGGAAAAACAACAAAAAACCGCCGCGAAAATCGTGGGCGCGCTAGGCGCCGCCGATTACCCACACTAATTGAGATCCACAGCCTCTTTTGTGGATCTTTTGTGCGATTATGTATTCGATTTTACTCGGTTCCTAACATTTACATACTCGGTAATTTATGTCGAATAGTTATGGCAAAGGTCGCCGCCGTTGTGTGTTGCGGGCGCCGCGAAAATCGCCGAGGAAAATCGTTCGGGAAATGTTATTTGATGGCTTTTGTTCAGATTATTGTCGTGTTGATGATATGCGAGAATGGAGATTGAATTGTCTGCTGTGATGTTTTGTGTCGTTATCGATTTTTTTTGAAGTCGAGTCGGTAGGATGATTTTAGTTCGGTTAGATGTTTTTCCGTGTTTGGTGGCAATCGAATTCATTAGCGGTTTTCTATTCATTTTATAATATTTCGATTTGAAAAAATATCTTTTATATTGGTGTTAATTGTAATCGTTTATGTTAGTGATATTCATTGGCTGTTAAACGATATCGATTACAGCTCGACAGTATCATTGGATGCAACCAGATATTCTTGTCATATTTACTCAATATAACCGCGACCTTCAATTATTATACAAATATTTATTGACGAAACATAATTCGTGACCTTTTATCTTTTATCGATGCAAAACTGCAATAAAAATATTTATTTTTCGAACGCCCAAAAACATTTCATAATCGCATTTTTCTCCGAACGTGTTGAATTTATTGCATTTCCCATTTTATTATTCAAATTTACAAAACATCCTTACGACTTTATACGAAAAAAAAACCAACCAACCAACCATCAATATAGGAATTACCGCGTTCGCCGATTTGCATTTCAAACGCGCTTTATATACGAACGTCACAAACACGAAACGAGCACCGAACCATCCATCCACATTATGCAACTTATATGTCGACTGAAAAGGCCAAAGGGTACAATTGACATTTTTGCCGAAATCAAATTATGTACAGGAATCGCTTCTACGTACGCTCATATATTTGGTGGTAAAAGGATATAAACGAATTCGGAACGTGTGCCGAGATATATCATAAAATCACTCGGCCTTCTCCTAATACGTGTTGGTACACGCTTAACTTTCACAGATTCACTTGTGCCCTTTGGCCTTTTCAGTCATCATATATCGCTGCACATTCCCATCGATTAGTTATAAAAGCGACATAATATTTGTTAGCTTCCACCATTATCATGTTACATCCTCGACGACATATTACACGCCAGTTTATGTCCGAGATGAATTAAACACCTTGCCGAGATGGCGAATGTGTGTAGTACGAACATTACACGCAGATTTATCACTAGGGAGATTTTATTGTTGTACGATGCGAATCCTGATGCTAATATTGCATTGATGGTATTTTTATTGTTCGCTCGGGAATTTCATATATGAAGCGGCTTCCGTTTTGATTGATCGTCTTGCGAAGGTTAATTAATACTTCGTAATATTCTAACTAGTTAATGATAATAAAATGCTAGATGTTATTATCTTATTATTCCATTGAGATGTGATTTAATTATAAATCAACCTTCTGAGCTCAACTATTTGCTGCTAAGCACTATTTTCATCTAATTGGGAGAATTATTTTGTATATTTTATCGACTGTTGTTATTCCTATACAGATATTGTATCAGTTAAGTCAATAATTAATGTCAATTAGCTTATTTTTTTATCTTAAAAAGAACATTTAATTGCTTAATGTAGAAAATTTACTTAAAATGTTATATCCATTAAAATCAAACATAGTTGCAATAAACCTAATGATTACAAATATTCAAAACTAAGTGCATATCTGAAAATTGTATTAATTTTTTGATGTAAGGATCTTAAAATCCAATGTATTTGTATGGCCAAAATCACTAGAATTTAGTACAGAAAATGTCTCTTAATATGTCAATTTATTTGTAAACATATTCGGGATCTTTATTTACCTATCACTAGATCAATCTTCCAAAATTTATTTGATTATAATAGATATTCAACTTTGAATATCTTCTTGGTACTTCCTCCCCTTAAAACCCAAATTGCTGGAATACGACTTTGAATATTACTTTCTCAAAATTTGTGCACTCGCACGCCTTAGCTTCTAGGGCTCTCGCACAAAAGCTCCGCATCAGCCGCTCTAAATACGTCACTCCTCACCAATTCGCACAAACCCAATCCCGATTCCATCTTCAAAAAACTCTCACCTCAATCAAAATCTCTTAACATCCCGACCATACAAGTCCCCAGGACCAATTGCATCACATATTATACATACATTTAAATCGTGATCGGCAAGATGTGTGTCGCACGAGGAGCTGGTCTCGCCGAGCGCCCACGCCGATGCCGCAGGTGGCGCCAAAGGCTCACCTCGTAAATAAGCCTTGTGCTTTTCGTACAAGACCATAAATTGTGGAACGGCGGACGACCACAAAGGCGTCGTCGTCTTCGTCGTGCACAACGACGCCGATTGATCGGTGATGGGCGCCCTTCGGCGAGATGTCGTCGGTTGCTTGGTGGATTCGTTATTTTTTTGCGATTCGAGCGCTATGCGGATGTCTTTGAACGTGTCTGGCTCATGATGGTCCTGAATGATTTTTGTGAAATTTTGTAGAAATGCAGCGCAAGTGTTGGCATGAAATAGTTGTAAAGACGGGAAATGTAATTTTCAATATTTTTTCAGTTAAGTATGATCAAACTGTTTCATATGAAATATTTTGAATTAGGGATATATTTTGAACGAGGGAAGTCCACCATCCCGCTTTTTAACTGAACCCCAATTCGATGTCAGCTTGTTAGGCCGTCCTAATTGGGTTCCAGCAAAACTAGGCGAAACTACATGCGCCACATTTATAGGAAACTACATTTAATCATTATAAAATCTATCGCTAAGGACACTGAAGAATGAAGGCTACAGTTAAATTTATAATTTAGTGAACAATATTATCAAAATATTATTCTTGTTCGTATATAATCTGCGAATTTATGAATTATTTAGTGTTGCATATACCGTTTTCATGTCTAAACTTATTCATTTCTACAAAATTTCTTGAAAATCGGGACCTTAAAGAAGCCTCTCATTGTTGATAATGTATGCGAAATTAATTGATTTGACAACCCTGGTCGTGATCAAAGAGTGGCGCCAACGTCGCTCGATTGACAGTCATCAGTTTTCTTCCTTTATTATTTTTCTAATCGGCGTACAATACTAAAGAATTCCATGTATGATACGTAAATTATTCGTTTATTTTTTATTTTTTTTACACAAAACGAGCTTATCTTTTTATGCTCGTGTCGATTTATATCTTTTATTTTTATTTCGCACTAAACACATTTGAAATCGTGAATTATGCAAATTTAAATTATTGAGATTTTATCTCGGTGACAAATTCGAACATCCCAAACGATCGTTGTCAAAATTTGTATTATGATACAACGTGAATTATCTTTTATAATATATCAAATACGAAAACGTTTAATTTGATCCATTCCATATTCGCAAAACATGTAGGAATCATACACATTCATCGATTTTTCTACTTCAAACAACACGGAAATAAACAAACAATACCTCTTCAAAAATTTCACACCCTCTCAAAATTTCATATTACCTAAGTTAATCTATTTTGATTTCATCAATATCCATATATCGCACGATTGAATCGCCAATTGTAAAAATTTTGATATGCGTATCAAACATTTTTCTCTCCTATTTGTATTTTGGAGGTATTTTTTAAACTGATTCTAGTACTAAATTTACACTAGACAACCAGATTCCTAGATTTTCACACACGAGATATTCTCCTCACGATACACATACATATGAAAATCCTAGAGGCTGAGATACTACACATCAAATTTCAATCAGTTCACGCACTAAACGAATCAAATATCAATCGAATCGAGACTACATACACACAACTAAAGCCCCATTACAATATCAATAACGCATTTCGTAGAACGTCGACCATTTCGTACGTGCGAATCGTCGCATTTCACTCGTTTCGCGCCCCATTTGTCTTCGAACGCGCCCTTTGTCGGCGCCCGGTCGACTTGCATAAGTGCGAAATGCAAAAATGCACGTTCTTATATCTATGTGTATATGTATGGTTGTCCTCGCGGTGTAATTACGCGGTCGTAAATCGGGCTCGCGATATATTCGTACCGAAGCAATATTTTAATTTCAATTATCGACCGGACGACAGCCGTGCGACGAGAGGAGCCGAGAGAAATTTCCGCGGAACTCGTGTGAAAAATGCGAGAAAATCGCCTTGCGATGGGTGATAATTATCTTTCAGGTTTTGAGTTTCAGTGCTCTGAATTTACGTTGGTGTTTATTTTTTAATGCTTTAAATTTTAATTTATGAGATCGAAGAGTTAACAACTCGTGACCGGGACCCGCGTTTTTGCATAAAGCCTGCTGTCGAACTCAACGCTATTTCATAGGGAAAAGGGCAACACATTTATTCAGATTTATAGATCTGTTTCGATCTTTAGAGTTAATTTCTGCAACATTTGAATCCATTTTCAAGATTTTCGTGGCTTTGGAAATATTGAAAATTCACCCGGCCCAGGATACCTCTTGAAATTATTTGTCGTTGCCAAGACGTTGACTTTTTAAAAGAAATTTCGGAATTTTCACTAAAATAAATACCATCAACTAAATGAATTTATTTTTACCCTAATATTGAAAATATATTTTTTCTAAACGTTGCAGAATTACCGCTTAACTTCAACTAACTTACAGAAAGTTCTGCTGTGAGCATTTCTGCAGACTCGCTTCGACTGATATTAATGAAATAAACGGTATTACAAAACTAAGCATTCCCACGTTCGTTCTGAAGAACGACCATTCATTTTCAGGTCGAGTGTACCTATATATTTTTTTGTTTTCAATTTTCATGTTTCGATTTCTCGTTTCACGTTGAATAACGATTATCGGTCGGCTCGTTTGTCCGCGAACGTGTCCTGTCCGATTTCAATTAGTCCTTTTCAATAATAATCGTTAATTACAGCTTGTGCGCGATGTTAAATCACATATTTTTCAACCCCTCCCGCTTCGAGGGCCCGAGTGGAGATTCGAGACTCGTTATTTAGGAAGTTATTAGAGACGATTACCGACCGCGTAATAACAGGGAGGCGATCCGAAAGTCTAACGAACCCTCCTTCGTTTTGTTGTTTCGATTTTTCAATACGTACGTGTTTTCCTCATTAACAGTCGATTTACTTTCGCAATAAATTCTAGATCTTCGACAATACATAAATTCAAAATTTAAAATAGCACCGAACCAACTGTGACTTTTATCTGACTCGAAGTTTGTTTTCTACTCTACGGTGGTAAACTTGCTTAAATTTATCGATTCACTCGAGAAGTTTTGTACGAATTTTCCGGAGTGTCTTAAATTAAAGATTTCTCGCGTTTTAAAATATAATGACACACTTCGATATTTTGAGAAAATCCTTATTATATTTCTCGAAGCACGCCCGAGCCTTAAAAGGCTCTCGTTTTCTGAGAAACTTTCAGTTCGCATTTTTTTTCAGCGTCGTTTTATTTTCGTCCGGCCGAAGCATCCTTTTTAATGTCTTAATGTTTCCGAAATGAATGTGTCGTAAAGTTTTTTACTACTAAATAACACGTATATGTGCACGCGCGATTATTCGTTTTTGCCGCGCTTTTTCACCGTCATAAATACGCTACAATACGGCCAGGGCTTCAGCTGACCGTTTCGGATTTTCTCGTGATTTACATACATATCGACTTGGAATTATCTCCGGTTGTTTGTGTCGGTTTTATTTTGTGCAACAATTTTGCCGGTCGTGTTGGTTGGTATGCATTTTCTAAATTTTATCGCAAAAGAAAGTATTGATCGGATATTTTTTTGACTCTAGTTATTAATAAGATTTTGTTTAGTAATAATAATCATTGAAACATGTGTGTAGACTTTTCCCTTCAAAGTATACAAATAACTCTCGGTGTACCGCACGCTAGTTACACACAAGCATTTCCATAGATGGAAACGAAATTACCGTTCGTAAGCATTGTTAGTCGAACAAAATGGATTTGTTTTTAATTTCAAATGTACACGTTTCACTATTTCACGTTATTTATTGCTTTATTTTCGTTCACGACTCTTCAATACAACAAATTGCTTCGAGTAAATGCGCACCTCGCTTTAACTTTAACCGAAATTGAAAACGTACAAATACACTCGATTACAATGAGCGATCTCGGTGCTTCTCGAAGAGTGGTTAAAGCACTCATCATCAATATTGAAAATTCGAAGCTACGATTGAGTGTTCATTCGGCCACTTTCGATCTTTTATAATGTAACACTATGTATGTTGTCCGATTTTACTCTTTTTTATTTATCAAAGGGCGATTTGCATTTTTCGAATATTAATATCGGCTCGCGACCGACCACGTGGACAGGTAAAAACGGTTTTCATTCGCTTATTTATTTATTTTTCATATTTTTTTAAAACTTTTTTGCTCGAAATTCAATCAAGGAAAATGGGCGTTTCTGCTCCCGGTGCGTGTGTGGTCCCATTTCGGCAAAACACTATTATTTTTGCTATATTTTTATCGAAGTCATATTTCATACGGCGAGAATTTTTATCGTAGCCTTAATATGATGTCTTTTTATTTTGGAAAATAAATTGAAAAAATGTTCCCCTTGTTAATTTCTATCGCATATAGTTAACTGGTGCTTTGATATTCTTTTTTTTCTTTTCCAGGAAATATTACAAAAAATGGCACAATCCGAAAGGTATAATTAATATTTAATATTATTTTTAATCGATATTGAATACATGTTTATTATTGCATTTACAATTAGATGGAGCATAGATGACTTAATCGATTGCGTTCCTAATCTCGGTTTAGTAATTGATTTAACTTTTACTAAGAAATATTACGATTTTGAGGTGAGAACTTTATCAATGATATAAATTAAAAAAAAAGAACACTTTTACGTGATCTCATGATATTTTCAGACATTTACGAAGCACGGCGTTGAATATAGAAAAATATATTGCGAAGGCCACGTAGTACCTAAGTCTAATGTATGCCAAGAGTAAGTTAAACAATTTTCCACTCAAATCACCCTCGAATGATATTCGCATAAACCAACAATCACTTAAACGTTCAATCGAACAATTTTCAACCACCCGAGGCGAAAAATGATCGGTCTTCCACCGTCGAATTAAACGCCCAACGCGGAACGATTTAACCTCAATAATAACACTAATCATTCGCTAATTCAACAATCTCCGTCTGAGGTCATCGTTGCGAAAATTGATAGCTTCCCGCCAAAAACAATCGACTTTTTTCAATCCGAACTCAGAAGCCGTGGCGCCATCGCAGACAGACGCCTCCTCCGACATGCTTCATTTTACATTTTATAATATTATTATATACGGTTTTTATATATTTGGGATTGTCGAAGATGAATTTTTCGCGGACGTCCCACGCGACTTTTTGCACTATCTCGAAGCACGTAATGAAATTTATCGATGCGACTGTTTCTTTGCAGCCGTGAGAAGATTCGTCTCACGATGAGGAAGTCGTGCTATATCGGTGAGCTTGGAAAGCGGTGATAAATATTCGAAATTACTCAATTACCGGTTCGCTCTTCGGATTGTCTTCGTTGGCAAATTGGTGCTCCAGTTCGTCAATGGGAGAAAACAGTTGTCTAATATCTATAAATTTTAAATGTTTCTCTCACTACATTGCACCAATATATAGTCGTGAAAAAGCAATGATTTTAATTCAATTGCTTGTATTCGTGCATCCGATTTTTATTTAATAGAAAATTCCAATGCATTGCTCCGTAAATCCAAATCAACTTTTCACCGGCTCGTATGAAAATTCATCGTTTATACTTCATAAACGTCATTCGCATCATATTCACCTAAGATTATGCGACTCTGATGCGTCGTTAACACGTGTTCGACTCCTCGTAACATCACAATATCGTAATAATAAAATAATACAAAGGTGCGAAACGCGTGGGCGCTTCACGCACCTCTTACACCATCCGAAACGCATAATATTCCCATTCATAATCGTTTCACGAAATTATTGCATTATTAAAATATATAAGGAAAAAAAAAATCACTACCGCGACTCTTCGCCGTGCCATATGTTCGGTGATATTTATTTTTTTTCAATTCAAAAGTCGATAATCGAGCTTTTCGTTTTAAGCTCACCGAGACCACCGGTTTCGTTCGACCGGTCGAGATTTATTTTCGGTTCGATTTTTCCTTTTATTTCGACTTATATCTGTCAAATGTATCGACGCACCGGTAACGATGCGTGGGGCTTTTTGTAAGGACACGTTTGTCTCATGTGATTTTTAGTCCTTTTGCTTTTTTTGTCTTCGAGTTTCGTAAGAGGGAAAGTTTCTGTTTCGACGACGTGTTTCCTGGTCAAATCGGATCGTGTGTTTGTTTTTTCTCAGTTTATTATTTTTCATTCATTCAATCAATCTTGTTGATGATTTGTAGAAAAAATATGTGATTTCATTCTTTAGATTTGAGATCTTTATAAGAAAGTTAGTTAGTTAATGAATTCAATAAAATTACAGCTCAAAAATATGAAAAATCAATTGCAATTAAAATACATCATTTTATTATGTTTTCTACCAGATTTTTCACAATTTATTATATTATATGCTGTGAAGCTTTGTTTATCACTTAATCATAATCACAATCGGTCCTTTCGTTTGCTTCTAGATAAATAGATATCTACATATATTTTGAAGCATTCTATGATTAGTTGAACTTTAAATAAAATTCATTTCATTACAAATTCAAATACTTATCATTTCCATAAACAAAATCTCAAAATTGTCTGACAATCTACTGTTCAATTGTCACAACCCTTATTCGTCGAACTGAAAAAAACTCTTAAAACTCACTTAGCGTCCAATTACACATACAAAAATTAAAATTCCACCGCAGTTCAAATAAACAATTGCACAATCTCGGGCACTTTATTACGCTCGATACCGAATAAGGCTCCATTATCGTTATTTATTCGACGGCCGCCGCCTTCCGAACGAGGTTAACAGATCGTCAAATGCGCTTTTACACCGAAACTTCGGCAATAACTCGCCTTCGATCACGAAACTTTTTCGACGATTTACATTTTTATAGTCCGTACGCGTGTTCCCTTCGATCTACGTTTCGATATTTCTGTGTGTTTTCGGTGAAATGGCGTGACGGAACCGTATCAATCCGGGAGCTTTCGACGCGAACGGATCGATCTCGATCTATGGCCTATTATTTATCGCATTGTGATCGGAACGATTTTCGAATTACCATTTAAATCAAATTAATAGGTGAATATCTCAGGTTTAACCCTATGTGCACCGTTAAACGAGAGAGCGGCTCGCTTTAATTACACGTGTCGCTTAACAGGTTTATTCGAAATGTTCACACGATTTATAACAAATAAGATTCGACCCGCATACATTTGTGTTTCGTTACGATACTCCGTGTACTTTGAGGGTCGGTACGTATTGTCATATAAAGATTTTTACTTGAGACGTGAGTTACACATCCTATGAAAGCTTTTTGTGTCAGATGAAAATATATAAATTTGTCTTCATAAACTATTTTCTTTTATTGTTAAGTAATAAAAATCGTGTTTATTAGATGATATGTCTTGTCCTTAACGTATTCAAATCGTTCATCGAGAATCCTTTGATTTATTCAAATCGCTCGAGGCGACCGGCCTTTAAACTGATCTCTCTATCGGAAAAGCGTTTCGCGGGTTTTTATTTGAATACGAAACGATCGGTTTCTGAATCACTTTATAGGGGTAGTCCTTTTTATATGACTTCATTATTCGGTTTAATAAATTACGTGACCGTATGCGGCGGGACGTAACCGATGTTAATGCAACGCCGTTTGCGACGATGATGACCACCATTAAATACGAATTTCGTCTGATTATAGTTATTTGGATATTAAAGTTCAACGGTGAGCTTCGAGGATCACACACTCCGACTCCATGTGCGGTAAAAGCCTTAATTTCTTCATGTAAGTGCGGCATGAATCGTTTAATTCGACGCATTTATATCGCATCGAAAGTACACACTTCCCAGATTCAACGTGAATGATTTTTTCAATTTGTTACAAGACATTCAGAAATTGTAAATATTTTCCTAAATAATCTAGTAATCCCGCATATATTAACTTATGCTTTTCGATATCGAAGAATTTGAATACTTTTGACTGACATTTTTAACAAAAAAAAAATCATGGGAATGCTCAATTTATCCAATTTAAAGAACATGTGTGAAAATTATATCCACAAAATTAACCTGACGATGTAATATCTCTTTACATTATTTCTGTTTGGTGCATTTTTAGTGACGGTAGGATTCGAAGCTGACAAACGAAAGGAGCTCAGATAGCACACTTACTAAACTTCGATCTGATTTTTCCTGAAAATTATTAAAAATTGTATCTTCGATCTTCATCATAATTTCATATCTATAATCAAACTACGTTTCTACAAAATTTCATCAAAATTGATGAATACAACTATCCGCACTCTCCTCATTAGTTCGAAATTCATATGAAACGGCTCACTTTAAGCGGCTCGTGTCTGCGTCCAAAAATCGTAATCTTTTCGATATAAAAACGCGCCCTTTCATCGAATAGCAATCGAAACGAAAATCGTCCGATATCGCCATAACAACATCGGACCGCCCGTGAAGGGCGCTCCGCCCCGGGGCGTCCGCCCCCATCAATCAGATTCGCGGCGCGGCGCTAAGACGCTAAGAAAAGTCTCGAAAAAACGCCGACGAAAATTTACATAATATTTCATTTGGTCGTAACCTCCGTTCGATGCGCTAACCGACTGTTAGCCCTCGGGTGATTTATCCGCCCATTGTTGTGTCGCATGTTGTGTACAGTGTAGTGTTTTTTCTTAAGCCGAAGAGAGGCTTTCGCGCCGAGGAAACTGTTTTTCGTTGTGTTTCGGCGGTAGCGGTTTGATGGATGAGTCGTTAATGTCGTATGATTTTAATTTTACATATTGAAATTTCAAAAGATATTCAGCCTAGGATGGGCAATTTAAATAGAAAACTTTCAATCTTACAAATCTTCGAAATTGAATTCAAATGGTACAGGAATTAACTCTGACGTTTGAAACAAATATGTATAACGAAATCGATTTAATTCTGAACAAATGTTGCTTTTTGTTACACGTTGGAAAGAATTTGAAGTTAAACCGCTGTCATAATTAAGGACACAATTCAATATTGTATGTGTTGATAAAAAGTTGCATTTCATTCTGAAAAATCTCACATGTTCAAAAATAAAAATTCAATATGTTTCATTATGAAACATTCGTTCGATCGAAAAAAACACGATCGTCTTTCTTTACATTTTGATAAACGATTTCATTAAATCTCCGCTGCTTCATTTTTTTTTTCATATATTATTATTATAAATGTTCAGATCATTAAGTAAAACGCCTTTCGTCCGCCGCGGCAAAAACCAAATTGTTACGTTACGTTTCAACTTGTTAACGTCACAATTTTTGATATTCGCCATTCGTCTTGGTCCGAAAATCGTATAGCTCGCGCACACAACGTGAAAAATTACACTCGACCTTCCCCCTTTCAATCCTTTCCCGAGAACTTTTTTTTTTTTAATGTTCCCGAATACAATTCTCAATTCTGATAATTCCCGAAACGAAACCCACCCTCCGCTAAGTGATTTTAATTGCGTTTGTTCGCACGCACGTCAGACCCTCGTTATGCTCGCGATCTCTTTTCGATTTCGCGTTTTTGATCCGTTTGAAAGCCTTTTTTAATTTAACCCCCACATCTTTTCGTTTTTCGTCGACGACCTTTAACCTCTTGACCGCGCCTCGAAGTTCAAGGGTAATAGCAAATCCGAAATGTCGCTCAAATGTCGATCGCGATTTCAGGCTTAAAAAGCTAAACCTTAAAACTCCACTGAACACGAAGTGTGTTTTTTGCATGCATTTTTCAAATTTTCCTTCATTATTCAATTTTTCCTAAATTGCTTACAGCTGCGGATAAGGTCAATTCACATTAGAGTACAGAATTCATTGAAATGGCTTCTGAAATTAAGTGGCTAATCATTTTTTTTCATTTAATGGTATTTATCTTTATTATTCAAGAAAGATATTTCACACATAGAAAGGTATGAATATACTAATTTCATCCCATATTTTGTCAAAAATTTAAGTTAATCAAGTTTAGCTCTGAATTGCTCAAATGTCGATGGCGATTTATCGCGCGCCATATATTTTCAATTATTAGTTTCGTATGCTAATCTATGGCGTGACGTATGATACTTTTCGTTTCAATTCCGCGGTTGTTAATAATAAAAATTACAATAAAGGAACGTTTTAGATTCGAATTCCACGGATGACTAATGGCTATCTAACGCAGCGTGTCGCCGTCGATGTTTTAAATAATATATAAATTTGTAACCCTGTCGGGATGGTCGTTGTATATTAAAAAAAAAAAGTTTCAACCCTCCGCGTACCGAATCTCGTTATATAAATTGGATCCAGTAGAAAAAAGTGGGTCAAAAAATGTCGATAGGTGTCATTTCGATGCGTTTTTCGGCTAACCGCCTCATCTTTTTCTATTTCGAATTTATTGCCTTGAAATTGTTTCCATTTTTTTCACAGGTTCTAGTTTATGTTTGTTTGTTTTCTATTCGTTTAATGGTCGTAATTAAAAATATATTTCTTTTTTTTATATTTGTTTAGCATTGCCTTTCGGTTATTTGCAGCTTGCGTCATAATTCAATATTTTTTTTATTAATAATTATTCAAGTGAAACTCTCAAATTGTCGAAAAATATTAAAATTCCTTCGTACACGCTTACAATGTAAATGGCTTCGGCAAAAAGTGCAAATAAATCAGTGCACGCCCCACATCCTCAAATGGCAATTCATAACGACCGAAAAGTGACGAAATATGCATATAATCAATCGAAAACTTAAATTGCTCCATTTTCTTTACCAAAATCGATACGCGAATATGCACTTTCGACAGCATATCTCTTAAGATCATAATCGTTCGCTATTCTATGCATCCGTTTTGCATAACTCGTCTCGTTTCGTTAAACTGAAAAAAAGCAAATATTACTCTGAGAAAATTATGAAAAATAAAATATCGCTGTGATCATTCTGATAGTATTTTCTTATTTCATTTTTTTAAATATCAAATTATATTCCAATATCAAATTTTTGAATCATCGAAAATTCTTTCTAGTTTTCTTTAACAAATATCAATATAACCGAAATGAGACCTCTCTATAAATATTGATTTGCTTCAAAATCGCCATCAGATCTTTCAAGGCGACCCTCGCGGACGTAATAGCGAAAAATAAATTCAAAAGACCGAGCACGCGCCCTCGTGCAAAATCTGCACCGTTTTTCGGACCTCGACCGCTTTTCGTACATCGCACGCTCGTAAATCACGGCTTCTACCACTTTGGGCATATGGCGCCACGGCCCCTTTGAGAACCGCCGGTTAATTTATACCCTATATTTTATATGCACGTATTCCGCATTTTATACGTCGACCAGTGGTGGGACACGTTCGGAAATTTTCGCATAAATTCGGATCGCTACGTGCGAATTTTCCTTCCACGTGGTTCCGACTATTCAAAAACACTGTCAAAGAATGAAAATTATATCGCTGAATTTATATTTAAATGCTTTTTATGCCAATTTCGATTCGATCCGCCACTGATGCACTTTCAATATAATTCTCGAACGGCAATCATCTCGCACTTTATCATTTAATATCATCTCGGTGATTCGCGACAGATTGCCAAGAGGCCACGAGCCATTGGGTCGATCGTATATTTTTCAAGATTTTAAATTGACTTTTCTTTCGGCGAAAATCGACGAAGAATTTCCGAATGACTGTCGATAGAGTTATGTGAATCGTGAGTCAACGTTTGGTCGTATTTTGTATGACGATGATAGCTTCATTTAACGATGTTTCTGGATATTTACTTTGCACAATTGCATGGTTGATAAAGCTTGTGCATTTCCCACTTATAAATGAATCAGATAATTTTGTAGTATGGGTAATTCCATATTAAATGACTTTTCCTTAATAGCATAAAGATTATTTTCATTTCGTTTAAGTAAAATTTTCATACATTTGTGCTGTCTCATTAATACAACACTTAATGTAAAGCTAAGGTGATCGGAAAGTACTTACATAAATACATGATTTTTTTTCCAAATTTTTAAATTCGAGCGATCGTTTCATGACATCTCCCAGACATTTTCCCTCACAATACATACACATACGTTCAAGTCCGAAGGCAGATTGAAATTTACGTGTTAAGGGTCGCCGATGACATGTACAAGAGGGTCGCCAAAACAGAGCTGGATCGTTCGTTGTTCGTCTCACGACCCTCGCGTGCGAAAATCTCAACTCGCGTGGGCGAACACCGAAACACACGTCGACCTTTGACCCCTCTCGGTATACACAGGCTAATTGTGTTATATACTTATGTTACGAGGGTTATTCGGCCGTATTATTGCGTTTGATCGATGTATTTTTCATGCCATTTCCATTAAAATCAGTCTATCGTGGATTTTATACAATTCAATTCAAATTCAAGTCCAAAATTTTATCGATACATGTACGTATGTCATTGAAATGATATTATTTTCAACGTATGTGATTTTCCAAGTTGGTCTCTCTTGTGCTTGTGTCCAAGTACCACTCGAACCTTCAGCGAATGCGTGTCCATCTCGAGGACCAGACGTACGTCCTCGATCCTCCTCGATAAGTTTCCGAAGAAAACCGCACACGTTCGAAATATGGTTTTATTGCGATTTTTACGTCTTTCGGTTCATTATTTATTTTTTTCGTTTAAAGTCGGCGGCACGACTTCGCAAAGGAGTATTTCTCGGAAACGCTCATCTTTCTATCTGGACCGTTTATTTTATATCTGTGTATGTTTCCAATGCGAAAGTTCTTATTGTTTCGAAGCGTATTATTGATATGTCGTTGTTTTACGGTTTTATTTTTCGATTTTCGGTTCTTATTGTTTTCGTGTCTACGTGTAAATTATTAGCGTCATAATTCACACGTTTTATTGTTGATATTCTCGCGTTATTTAGCATGCATATCATTAGAACAATGTATATGTTTCAAAATTTATCACTTTATTATTATTGATTATCACTATAATATAACTTTCGTGCCACATTTATGACTATAACGAACTTATTTACTGTGCCATTTGATTTATTTTGTTTATTTTCATTTACAGATTCAGGGACGTAGTGAACGAATATCGCAGATCGAGTGCAAGTTCAGGTATTTTTCTTCAATAATCATCTCATAACAATGTGAAGTAATTCAATAAATCACCGAAACGCACCTACAATTTTTCCCATGTTTCCGATTTTTAATTGAACGTGATTTATGCCTTCGTCGTATTTACATACCGAAAGACGCTTTCGGCCATACTAGCATGTTTTATGTCACTAGACACGTAAGCTATTATAAATATCATTGTAGGCATAGCAGTGCATCTGAGAGTTTATCTCGGTGAATCGAGCGAGTCTCATAAAGCCTAATTATATTACGCACGGCGGCCATCTTGGTAATTGAAGATCATGTCGGCGTAATTTACTTAATTTAAAAAATGCTTTAGATTAAGATCGGGATTCGGTTTCGTCGTTTCGGTTATTTATCGCGCACGCTCTCGTAGAAGATCGCCTATTTGCCTCCGAGGCTAGTTTCGTTTTTATTATGCGTTCGATAACAGTCTCAGATTTTTGATACTCTGATGTAATTGAAAATGAGTAGATTGCATTTTTCCTTGGAAAAAATAACTGGTACATATTTCAATTTTATCGAATGATAAAATAAATCGATATCTAATAATTTTTTATTGTTAAAAAACCTCAATTTCGTTCACAATGGGCTTAGATCGTTTTGTAACCGTTAGCTCATTACAGATCTAAACAGTTTTCAAAGTAACGTTTCACATGTGACCCTCCCCCATAAACAAGACCTCAAAGGGACGACCGCTCGCCTTTGGACCTCGAAAATCCTTAAATCACCCACAAGAGTTCTAAGAGCTCCTCCTTTGTGAATCCATAGTTAATTGTGCATTCCTAAATCTTCCATTACGTTCATTACGCTCGAGATATAATTAAATTTTGTATATTGATCTTTTATTTTTTGGATTGCAGGTAAAATTATCGGGGTGCATTGTACACATGGACTGAACCGCACAGGATACTTAGTGTGTCGCTATATGATTGACGAATTGCGCATTCCTCCGTTAGACGCAATAAAATGTGAGTTTGGAATGTTTCAGCAATTAAAACATAATCAATTTTTCGTCATCCTCGGAATTCATTTTAATTTTTCGACGAGCCCGTGAGAAAATCTCTTCGTTCCGTTTACGATTTCACTCGATTACGGATCTCCCTAAACTATTTTTCATAAATAATCAACTGTTCCCTGCCATATACGGCGGCGATAATTTTCCCGCGCATTTCGAAATTTCATTCCGACGCCTTAATTGCAACCTTTCGTATCGGTATTATTCATTACTCGCGTTTTGTTTATACAACGGACGCTGCGTTCGTGGACTTTGAATCAGAATGGCCGATAAATAATAATCGGATTCTAGGCTAATTAACTGCGTGAAAGAGTCAGTTTCATATTTTGTCTGAAAACTGCATTAATATTAAAATATATCAGATGAAAAATTGATACTTTCGATTACACGGTCGGCTCGTTCGAAACTACATTTTAGCATAATTAGTATAAAGTTCATATTTTATTAATCAAATTAAAACTTTTATGTCAATATTAAATCGAACACAGTTTAAAAACAGTATTTATTGTGTTTTTGCAGATTTCGAAAATGCCAGAGGACACCGTATGGAGCGTGAAAATTATTTACAAAGCTTACTCAACAAACGCTGGTAATTCGAAGAAACGACTAGCATAAAATTAAACGACTCATCACTTGCATTCTACTTTTACTCTGATAATACAAATAAGCGTTCAAAACTAACGACGTCGCAGAATCCGCGCACCGGGGTCCATGAGAACTTCCTTCATTAACGTTTCGTCCTGACGCGAGTGAACGCATCACGTATAAAATCTCAGGTAGCCTATCTTTATAGCTCCTTAATTTCTTATCTAGACTCTCGATCGCCCCCATTGTTCCAATCTAGCCGCAGAAAGCCGTAGAAAACTTCTATCTCTCGCATTGTGCATGAAATTAATTGAATACGCGAGAAGCGTGCCCGGAATTCTAATCGCGTTTTACAAACTCGTATAAATCTCTTATAAATTTATTTATATGGGGGCAGTGTGTCAGCGTCGAAGTGTTGAAACCGTATTTTTTTCAAGCCTTATCTCGCTCTTATATGGCCCATAATAAAACACCGTGAAAGGATCTCCTTAAGTGTGCGCGACGTATTTGTCACTGGTTTGTTTAACGTCTCTCTTTTTTTTCGACAAGTCTGCAAAATTAGATCGTACGATCGTTTAAAGATAAGTCTATATTAATTGTAAATTATTTAATAAATAAATAAAATTTATACTTATTTTTATTTGTGTTTTTTATTAACATTTTTCAGATGATAGATGGATCGTGCTTTCGACAGATGATTTTGATGCGAAGAATAAAAGATTTTAGTGCAATCGCGACACAGTTGTTGACATATTTTTCCAAATTCAAATAACCCTATTTTATTATTACATCTCATAAAAATCAAACTGCACAATATAATTTGGTCCGATCGAAATCAATAGCGAACAATCGCTTCCTAGAATTTCCGACATTTCCGCAAGCGGCAATAAAAATTCGTCTAGCTTTTTACGACCCCACCGATCGTGGTCTCCCTTCACAAAGGACATTTATACGGTCATCTCCAGGCATCCAAGGACATAAAACCTCAATCAGTCACCTGTTAAAATTGTATCACCGGACCCGTGTTGAACATAAATCAGTAGCAACCAGATAAGCTTCGGAGGAGAGAAAAAAGTTTTCTTTGTCGATCCGAGCTTTCGCATATAATGCATACGCATTTGATTCTCAGGTAAGGGACGTTTGAATTCTTCTCTGAAACGTTCTGACCTTATTCACACGGATCCTTAGATCGATCGTATCAGGTGTTACTAAACTACGTACTCTCGGTGCTACTATCTTATATTTTAGAAGCCAGCCGCGTTATCGCATTAAATTCCGGCGAGCTTGAATTGGAATTTCATCGAATGTTTTGTAAGAATGTATCTGAATTAGATAACTTATCTCCAACACGCGTCCACGTGAAACTAGAAAATCTGTGAACCGTTCAACTGCGCGTTCAATTAACGTCCAATCATATGAAGGATACACGGATTGGGCTATCTCTAGACACGTCGACGAACGATGGGAATTTTACGTATTTCTTTTTGTAAAAATGCGTGTGAAGCTCCAGGTTTTTGCCCTTTTTACCTCGTGGTGTTTATACTGTTCGAAAGGGACTCTTGTTTGGCAGGCGCCGCTCGGTTATTTGTTGACATCGAAGGTAAATGTTGCGTGGGCGGTTGGTGGGTCCGATGTTAATGTCCATCTTCAAAACATACAGGTTTTTGTGCAGTGGCACTCAATTTGTGTGATCGTAGGATGCTGCTCGCTTTGAGAATTGCCCCTTAAACCTGAACTTCGATTTTTCAAAATCAACGCCTTCATAACAAAAACTTAAACTTTCCGTATCGCCGATTAAAACCATACTTTTTTTGTGTCTGAATTTCAACACATCCAATAAATTAGACGTTTCCGTTTTCCTAAGGATTCTTAGAAGCCCTATACACTTATTTTTAGCCTTTTCCTTATCGCCCTAACCAATTAAGCGCATCATAATTCGATCCTTCCATCCCCGTTAACATCGGGTTGCAGAATCCCATATACGAATGCGACTGCCACAGGGCGGCACATAATAAAAGCTCGAATATTCAATGAACAGTTTAATATCGTAACAGTGTGTAATCCGAGCCCGTTATTTAAATTTCTAAAAAGCGTTTATGGTGTACATAACTGAGCGTTCCGTTGTACCAACAAGTGAGTAAAACGAAAGGTACGAGTCCGCCATAAAGGCAACATACAAGATTTTACAAGGTGATAAACATCGGATAAACGCAGTCTTTTGTTGCGTTTATCATCCCGATTTACATAAGCTGTGACCACGGGGGCAACTTATAATGTTACCGAACTTTTTCCCGTTTTGATTGTGGATATTCTATCCCTCATATGTGACTAGAAACAAATATTTACTCTTCTGGCTGTTTTTTTTTTATCTCCAGGTTGTATCTGATAAGTGTATGTTTTAGATAATTACACGCTAACCGAGATATAGCATTGGTCGTAGCACGTGACCCAATTTTCATCTTTGGAAATATTCGTTTCGGATTATCCGACCGGTGAGTTTTGGAATATCTATGATCTTCGTGTAATAAATTACGACGGTCGTTCATGAAAATAAATATTATTCTTAATGCGAGTTTATTCAAAAAATATCATCGTACGTCTCTTTGTTGGTAACGAACCCAGGATAAATGTATTTTATTATTAAAAATAAACTCAAATGTAAGTGCGTTTCGTTATATGAATGGAAGGATCTAAAAGTTCACACGTACTTAACTGCACAATCGACTTAATTGAAACTTGTTTATATTTTCGGTACAGTCGGTGGAAAATTTTCAGGCGTTCCCGTACAAAGTGTAGCAAAACACACAAATGACAATGTTGTTAATTGGACGAGAAGTATTTTTAGCATTCAAAGATACTTAGCACTTGAATACAAACTAAAGTGCTAAACGTTGGCGCCTTTTATATTCGCACGCTGTTTGTGAACCAGACATCGCAGATTTGAGAAATCCACAAAATTTTCATCGAATATTCAAAGCATTATACAGAAAAATTCTTCCTAAACTACACACTATCAATTCTAGACCTTAAACGGTTAACGACCCGAAATAATTCATATATCAGAAATCTTCGATTAGAATCTACGTAAGAGAGCCCACTCAAACTTACCTACAGCATTCGGAGGCTGAAGTGTGCTCTTTAGTTCCTAAAATAATATCGAAACAAAAAGGGAGCAGTGCTTCTCAGAAGTGGCACCTACTTCTCTAATTCGTTGTGAATCGACAAGTCGTCGCCTACACTTCCCAGATGAGAAAATAACCATTCCTAAAAATCAGTTTTGTTTTTATTTTTTAATAATTTTATCGAACATCGAAGACACCCGTAGAAGTCAGTGGGTCAATTTTTGTAATAGACTCCAAGACGACTATCCTGCACATAAATCTGTTTAATTTTCTTTTTTTGAATGTTCGAATATTGTTATTGTGCGCGGTCATAAGGTCGCTATAAATTCACGCCTTTGATTCGAGATTTTCAGAAAAAAAAAGTATCAAATACATCGTATTATTATACTGTGGAAATTTCCATTTGAAATAAAAAAAAACTTGAGTTTTTAACGCTTAAAATTCTACGATATTTCACTCGATCGCAGAAATTCATAAATCATAAGAGCACCTTCACATTCACCGCATCTACAACGATTCAATAATTGTGATAATCAATTTCGATCTTACACGAATCTCATCTCAGAATCCATCGGTCGAAATTTCCTCACACACGACCAACCATATGCCGCGACATTCTTCAGCATCGCATCGTCGATAAATTTGACTTTTACCAAACTTCGACGTTATGACATCGACGCTTTCCCATATTCGGCCACAAAATTTCCCGCGTGTAAATATTTAAGTTTGTCGTGGGTTTTCGAAACGCGCTTTGCGCAAACGACAAATTTTTCGAATTTGTCAAAGTGTAATAGTAACGCGATACTCCGAACCCGTCGGTGGTCACCTTATCTTCGGGTTAATTTACGTTCGCGGTCCTCGTGTTAACCTCGTCGCGATTCCTCGTTGGCAAATCTGTGATTGTTTTGACCTTTCGACCCTGCGATCTCCTTTGTCCCGTGTATTAATTCGAATTGTCGTGAGAATAGTTTCTATGTACTTTTTTTCGATCGAAATTCATTACGTACATAAAAGAAAAATTGCTTATAGTACAATTTTTCCATTTATTTTTCATAAAATCGCACATATTGCATATTTTCAATTTAATTTTGTTTTTCTGTTGATTTTCTAGATTTTTATAAGAAGAGTAGAAAGATGTCGATATGAATTGAATCTGTTCTCATTTTTTTCAGTAATAAAAACTCATTTTTATATTTTGTTTTTCAATGATATATGTATGTATTAGCAGCTAGCTGTAATCGTTGGATGTAGCTATCTAATTTTATACACAAAATACTCGGCTACGGTACAAAAAAAATGTCGACGAGTGAAAAACTAACTCTTAAATATCAATAAAAATTACAGAAAAAATCAAAATATTTTCCTTTAATGCACAACACGTACATTGAATCAATCCCATAAATTTATACCATAATCAAATAATGCATCTTAACTTATCGATCAAATTTAATAAACAATTAAAAATATGTATTTTTTTTTACATTTCATACATGTAACACATCATATTCTTTAATTTTAGATCATCACATTGAGCACACACTCACAAAACAATTTCAAAAAATTTTCTTCACACACACTTACAGCAAAACGAAGAATGATGCAACCACCCGAATCGTACAGATCGTCGAAAAACGAAGGATTCTCTCACATCGAGACTGCAATTATCGCCGCAATAAAACACGAAAAATCACAGGTGTGTGTACAATATATATTATAAAACATTCGTTGCACATTAGCGGCTCGACCCGCGTCGACCTCACGATGATCACGACCGCAAACTGCAATCAATGCGCAACGTGTAATTAAATCATCCTCGATGCGGACGTCTCAATTAACCGTTTTTGTATGACGACTGAAACGACCAAGGGGTACAAGTAAATCGAGAAAAGCGTGTTCAAAGTTGACCATGTTTTAGGAGGAGGTCGACTGATTTGATGATATATCTCGGCACACATTCCAAGTTCGTCTATATCAAATATATGAGGGTACATAGAAGCGATTCTTGTACATAACTCAAGTTCGGCAAAAATGTCACTTGTACCCCTTAGCCTTTTCAGTCGTCATATATCGGCCGTTTCCACAGATTCCGTTTTCTTTCTCGGTGTTTAGAGGTGTCCGCTCTTGACCCGCTTTGAGCGGATCGTCGATCATCGTATCTCGGCCACGATCAATGATCGAGCGATCTGGAGTATCTTCGTCGAGCTGGATCTAGCGAGGTGTTTACGATTCATCGATCGGTGTGTAGTCGATCTTATTAAGATATTGCTCTCGTCGAGGGCGATGGCCCACCTGTAGGTTGAGGCTGGGGTGATAGTGATTTTCGTGTCTAGTCGGGTTCGTTGTGTTTAAATTTAGGTCTTTTTAGGATTTTGTCAGTCAAATATCAAAATGGAATTGCTACATTCAAAATATTCGTAATCAAACTGAATAATTTTTGAAAATCTCTCACGTTCAGCATGCAGAATATCTTAAAATTTTAAGCTGTGTTCGAAACGTCAAATCAAAACAATGCGATGTTCATTTATTTTACCTAAGCCTATAATTCAAATTGTTTTTAAAATTAAATTTAAAACGATATATTCTGGATTATCACCCTACTTATTTAAAATATGCAGATACCGCCGATCTAAAAATCGATTGTTGCTCCACAGTTGTGATCTTTCCTTATCACGAAAGAGTAACAAGATAAGATTGTACCGAAGTGTGTGCGTGTCCGACACCACGAATTATCTATCATTAGAAATAAACTATGAAAATTCGAAACCCGTATACAGTGTCGCAATACGAAACGAAAATTTCAATCGAACATAACCGAAGATGAGTGCGCTATTTTGCTATATTTTTATATTTTTACCGTTGCGGTTTATTTGCGACTTTTCGGTCGTTCTCTCAATTGATCGATTCGAGTGTTTTTCCGATCCGCCAGTTTTGCTGAACACTTTATTTTCGAACTAGTTCGCTATCGGAAAGAAAACAGTCAAAAGTTGAATTTTGAACCCCTCAACGTTTCAATGGGGGTGGGTATGGGGTTGTAAGTTTTTAGGGTGTCGCGCAATGCGAACGAAGTTGTTCGCGTAAAAGTGCTCGGTGTGCACACTTTACCTATCGCATAAGTTTCGATTCTCGTTTATTTCTATGTGACGATAAAAATGCACAACTTTTTACAGTTATTCCTGTCTATATTTTATTCCATTTTTCAATATAAATTCAGCATAGATATCTTTCATTCACTGTTTTCGATTCGTATGAATAAAGTTTTCGTGAATCGATTCTTTTTGTGAAGTCATTTTTATAAATATTATTTGATCTGTTAATTCTGAATTATATTTTTTATAAAACATTTTTTCTTATTTTATCTCGATCTATCTTTTTCGAAACGTTTCCATATAAAAAAGTCCCTCTATAAAAAAATTGCTTTCTTTGAAAGATTTTTCAATCGCTAGTAGCTTTCAAAAATATAATATTATCTACATTGCTTTTCCAATATACACTTTGCTCTATTTATGTGACGGAATACTGAAAACTTTTTCGTCTCTTCCGTACCGATTCCTTTAAAACTTCCGAATTTCCAATTTCTCTTTTTTGGAAAAGGCTATTTTCCGCGCTCTCGATCGCAATACGAAATTTCAAAAATCTGCACAGTATTGTTTTTTGTTTTCTTCCATGTTTTAGATGTTTTATATAAAATCGAAATTTCACATATGATTTTAAATTGTGCATCTGTTACATGCGTGTATGTCCACCTGTATACTTATTGTTAGAACTATCACATAATTCATTTTTTACCAATTTTCGATAGCCATTTAATCTATAATATCTACTTCTAGGAATTTTCTTATAAGTTAATTGTTCTATCTGAGTATTGTCATTTTTATATCACGTATTAATAATTAATATTGATGACCATCTAGTAATGACTTTTTAACTTATCTTATTCTTGGAATCCTCTTTTTAATAGACTTGTCAACGATATATGTAAGCATCATTCATCAATCGAATTGAAAGATAATAGATTTCTTCTACTAATTCGTAGATGTTTATTGCTAGAATTTGATGATAAAATTTCTTGCTGATTATTATCATTCTTATTTTAGACATTTTTCAGCGATTTCTAAATGCGTATAACGTATATTTTCCAATCTAACGATACTTCAAAAATATTTGTAACCATTCTATGTATTATACTTGAATACAATAATTTTTCAGCATTGTTTCAGCACACACATAAAATAACAACATCGAATATAAAATCCGCTTCAACTTAAATCGAATTAACGAAACTCCACCGTACGTATATCCGTACTATGGACGAGCGCGCAAAATTGTCAAAAACGGCGAGATTTTCCACGACTCGGAAAAGTTTCGCGTGGAAAATCGGAAAAACAGTCCAGTCAACGGCCGAGCACAAAGACCTCCTCCATAGATTTCCGAAAAGAAAACTCACCTGTACACTTTTGTGCGACGGCAACTTTTACAGTTTGACGTTCGACTGCGACAACTTCGGCTTCGGTCGACGACACCACTTCCCGAAAATATTTATTGCGTAATAACACTTTGCTCGATATTAAGTTTTCTCCTCTTACGAGCTTTTTTGCGATTTTCCTCCCTTTTTTTCAATTTTCAATTTTTCTCTTGCTTCGAGTTCTCGTTTGTTCAATCTATAAATACGTTATCTATTGACTTACAATACTTATTTTTCGACTTTGATCAGAATTTCGTTATGTTTTATTGTTCATGTTAAATATAGAATTTACATTTAAAATATAATACTTCAGGACGATCTTTCACTGCTTTAGTTAACTGACCATAGATTCACAATCAGTTCCCTCCGACTACACATTGTCTAAAAAGTGCAGAATAGAGACTGATTTTCGACAAGTCGCAGTTGATTGATTGACTGCACCTTTATGGTTAGTTAACTAAAGCAGTGAAAAAATTTTGGCCCTTAATTATGCAAATAAATCATTTGCATCAAAATTTTCTTAAATTATACACACCGTGTTCAAAAAAAGAACAATTCGACCTCTCGCAAGCCATTTAGCGAACTTTCAACCCACAACCCATTTCCACGCCGTTCAAACGCGCATTCATAGACTTAACACACATAATATGTGGAATAAAAAAAAAGAACAAAACGACATATTTCAAACCCACCAAAGCATTCATCTCGGTGCATTAATTTTTATCACATCTATCAGTCAAGGCGGATCAAGCGCGGGATTATAGGCCGATTCGTTGCTTTTGAAAAATTATCCATTCGATGCGCCGGTTGTCTCTTTAGTGCGTCCACACCATCCCCGCGGAGTGGCACATCATTATATACACATATCCCAGAGCTTTAAAAAAAAGCACTAGGAGAATACTGGTCGTGTGGTAGATTAATCTTCACAAATGACCCGCGGAGAGTGTCACGTAGTGCAGCCTCCCGATGATGAATCGTCAGCGATGAGCCGCTCTAGATCAATCGCCCTTGCCTTCCAGACTTGTCTGTTGCTCTTTTCTGTTTGTTAGTTTCTTGTTTTATTCCACGTTCGAGGCTTGTGTGCGCGCGTTTTTTGTGACGAAACGCTTGTTAACGCCTTTTAAAAAATGACGTCTGTGAGTCCGCGCGCGCGACATCGAGGAATTTCACGCTAGTTGTGTGTCAAGCTTTATGTTTTATTGTTCTTATTATAAATCGATTTTTCATATGTTCTAATTTAATTATTCATAATTGCCTTGATGTTATTCGATTTTTAAATAAATTCGAGAAATGGTGATACTGTTAAGATGACATAGATACTGAAATCATTTGAAAATCATTGTGATAAAATCATTATTTTATATTGTATGTATCATTTATATACTTGATACTTATGGTACAGACCATCAGTACGATATTCAACCTTACCTAATCATTCACGTGTTTTGCCAAGAATTTGTTCTATTAAATAGAATTCGCTCTGATATATCGAATTGAATCTAATTTAAAAATCTTTAATAATTAAATTTGTACAAATTTATTATTTTTCCATCTATATACGACTCCATTCTTAAAAAAGATACAATGTCGCTCGGAGAAGACATCATTACATCCTAATATCTTAATTTGTGTCGGTTTCGCAAAATGTCAAACATCTAACCACCGAAAGCTCCTCGTACCTCTGTGGATGTTGACTATCCCCGTTTTACGACCTGCCAAAGCCAATAAAGATACACCGAAGACTTCATTATTTTTTCAATGGGTGTCATTCGGACAGGTAACACAAGCAGAATGCAGCAATTCGACGAAGAATGCATTTCGGGACGGGCGCACTATGAGTTTGCTCACTCGGACATTGGTTTTATTTTCCGTATTTTTTTTTCCCTCCTATTGCTTTTTTGTATTTTCTGCGAACAGTTACCTGGTCAGTTGTGACAGGAGTTTCCAATTGATTCGGTGATTTTTAAATTGTGCTTTTTGGTTCGATTTAATTGTAATAACGTCGTGTTTAGTGAGGCGTTTTTAATGTGTTAATTTTCTTTTTTTCTTACATTCAAAGAATGTTTTTCAAATTATATGCTCAAAAATTGTATTCCCATATGATTTATGGCACTTTAAACCTTATTTTCATAAAACGTGTAAATCTAGTTTTAAATTAATCGAAAACGGAAATTTCCTATTAGTCTTCTTCATTGGCTGTTAAGCAATAGTTGATGTATTATAAAAATAAACGAGATCTTGCAAAAAGATACTTCAAAGATGAATGAAAATAAATAAATGAAGAAAAAAACTTTAATCTCAATAATTTTCGTAAACATAATTTGCTTACGCATTTAACACCTTTTACGATTGGTTTAACAATATTTGCTCTGCAAAGAATCCGAGGTTACAACAAAATCGATTGTTTCATTAACCTTCTCGCGTCCGACGCGATCAAATAAGAAATTTCACAACATTCAACATAAACTTTTCCATTGACCGGATTATAATATTTTCGCTCCAATTTCCACATTGGCTACGCCTGAGAAGAGGCAATATTTAACGAATGAATTATTGCAGACGCGGAGTCAGTCTGCTGAGGATGTTACCGCCAGGTAAGAAGATTCGCCTTTTGTTGAAGAGAAAAAGCGAATCTTCTGCACAAGAACCACCGGTCGACAATCGTCCCTCTGTCAAATTTATTTGTCACTTGCAACGCACGCGCTTTATTGAGACGTGTGGTTAATTGCGCACAACTCGCAAAGAATAAAGTCCCATACAGGGCCGACTATTCCATAAGTTGAGATAACTAGGGACGCTATGTAATGGGCCCCTAAAAATTGATTAGAAGCTAAAAGTATTTCAAATCTTTCGATAAGCACAAAAATACAATATTCCTAAAGTATATTTAAAACATATTCTTCATTTTTCAACTGATCGCATTCATTCAATGAAAGTCCGATTGCGCATTTTCATGTCATTCAATTTTTCATAATGTTCAATGAATATTTTCAAGTGATATAAAATATAATGTATTTAAAACATGGATGAGGGGCGCATAAACATTTTTCCCAAATTCGTCTTAGAGTTCCAAATCGGCACTGATCTCATCCGCATAAATAAGGCTGTATAATCTCGGACATGGGACATTATTTTCGTTCCATTGTAAAGGAGGTTCGATTACGATCGGTAGTTTCACGTGGTTTTTAATAAAACTGCGGGATGTCTCTGTTTTTTAAAAAAATAAGTATGTATGTATATATGTGAGGTTATGTGTTTTTTTACGGTGCTGCGTATCAATTGGTCTTAAACATAATAATCTGTACGTGAATGGGTACGTTTCTTGCGGTCGATAAATAAATATGTATGTAGATCGAAGATTGTTATTAAATTATGCGTTTCATCTATCAATTGGATGTGGTTTACGTGAGCGTTCTAGGCGCAAGTCTATTATAGAAGGGTTCAATAATTTCGATACCTGTATTCTTTGTTATTAAAATTTAAGTAATATTGTAATTAATTATTTTCAAAAATATTTTGATTTCAATAAAACGAATCATTTTTTCATTTCAATTTATTTCAAATCGTTTTGATGAATAGGTATTAAGCAAAATTTAATTTCTCAATGCATTTATGTTCATGAAATATCATTGCACCATTAATTTGAAATATTTATTTTAGATTGAACTTATTTATTTACACAGCAAATTTTCTGAGTTTATATTTTTGGTACTCATCGTTGGGGGTCAACAGTTGTATATTATTAACAGTTGATCCCTTGGGGTATTTGAGCGTGGGTGGGTATTCTGGAACCGGGTTCACAGCTCTTGATTTCAATCGATTCGAATTTATTCCTTTCCAACCGGATCGGCTACCATACTAGAACAATCACACAAACTCAATCGAGACAAAACAATTAAAAAAACTCGAAAACCCATACGATTGTCCGATAGAAAGCAACCAGAAACCGTTTTCTGTACGTACTTCCGATCTTTGAATAATTGACGACCGCGTTTCGTAATTAAACGTCGAAAAGTCGAGATGCTTAAACGCACTATTGTATCGGGAGAAAGTAAAAATAATAAATAAATGAAAAGAGCGGCTCGTTACGGCGCGTGTAGGTCCAGCTTTACGAATGCGTAGTTCGTGAATTATCAATCATTCGTTACGAACGTGTCGTTATACGACCCCGCTTGTGATTCGACACATTTTTTTCATGCGTTATTATTTTTTTGATTAATCATAAATACGTACATAAATTATAAAACGCGAGTGGAAATATTCTTTAATGAGTATTTGATCGTTTTCCGATAATTTGTACAGCTTTCCGTGATGACGAATCGGAATATTCGTAGACGATTTGTTGTTACGCTTGTACACGATAATTTTTGTGTACTGTAATAAATCATGCATTATTTGATTTCCATATCAAATACATACGATATATAGATCTTACGATTATAATATACATAAAAATGAATTATCGACATTCAAAATATTGCAGAGACTAATTCATCATATTTATATACTAAATTACACCTTCCCAACTAGCTAAGTTCTTCTTCTGAAGCCATCAAATCCTTTCCCAGCCATTTGAACCCCGGACAATAAAAATCCTCCCATCATCCCCGAAACGACCACTTTTCCCCATCTTGCAAGCTGGAAAGGATCCGTCTCGTTACGGGTCTCGTCACAGCCAACGAGGCGGATCATACACGGCCTACGACGATCGACAAACCCGTGGCACTGGTCCAGACAAAATAAAATTCCCAAGTGCATATCTGCATCGGATTCTGTTCGAAACGATGCACCATAATGACCAGAATGAGGCTCGAAGTTCGCCCAGCTGAGACGGAAGTTCGCCTCGATGCGCTTGCAGTGCAGAGTTTCGCGAACTTTTCCTATGAAATACTTTATAAATTCATAAAAATCGACAAATTGATATTCTAATTCTCGAATTGATTATATGACACGTGGATCATTGTGTTTGTATTGCTCAAAATATAAGAATGTTTTAGGTAGAGCTTTGTCGTTAGGTCGTTTGAGTAGTTTGGTCAATGTTGAAGTTGTGAGTTATGTCTACTTTATTGTATGAAATACCGTTTTATTGGGTAAGTGAAAATTTTAATTGCAGATTCAATCTGTCTATTTCGCTTAATAGTTTCACAATGTGCATTTTCACATTGGCAACAGGAATTGCGTCTAGACGAGACGCGTTTCGGGGGTTGTTAACTTTTGGCCCACATTTCTGTTCGGAGCCATCTCGTTTTTCTGGCATTAGAGCCGCTCGAGTTCAAAACTGTTCAAAATGCTCTTTTTACCGTCAGATTCGGTTCTGCCGCAAGTCTTTGATGCATTTTTACTCGACAGTTTATTTTGATTTGTGGCACTGGCTGCGAGACTTCAACCGTGAACAATAAAACCTCTAGAGATCTCGGCGATGGGTTATTTTTTTCGCATTTCACACTCAGCCAAATCTATGGTAAATTTTATTTGGCAAATATTCATTCAATGTTCGTTTCAAGTTCGCTCATGAATGGTTGCGATAATGGACTTTCCCATAGTGAGGTGTGACATTGTTCTTAGTTGTGAATCGCACTTTTGTCACTGAGCAAGTTGCAAAATATTCTATCTCGTTTAAATAATACTCACCTTAATCTCCATTGTTGAACATCGGTAGGTTTCCACGGGCATTAAGTAGACACTTTGACTTCGTTGGGCACGTCAATATATTTCGGCGGGATCAAAGCCCGAACCAAAGTGCTAACCATTATTATATTATATACCTGTTTTCCAGAATTACAGGTGAACCTGAAAAAAACGGCTTCGAAACGGCTCATTCACTCACTACCTGTACGCACCTTTACCGAGCACTTGCACATTACGAAACGCCATTTTCAAACGCGTAAAAATGTACGATACATTCAAGAGATTTATCAAATCCGCGATAAAAATCAATTCTCATTTTTATATGAATTCCTCATAAAATTTAATTCCCCTACCATTCATACGTGTGGCATCCGATATATTCATTCAGATATTATCTGTACCCGGAACCTGTCTTTAACCAGCTTTCATATTGTGAAAAAAGTGGATCCAACGCGTCGGTTGAGTAAACAAGGGGTGTTAAGGCCCGAAGCCTTTTGAAGTGTAAAGTAATAATCTTCGGGTGAACGTGAGATAAGAATACTGATCCATTCATTTTCGTCACATATTTTCGGGGAACGGAGAATCTCACCTTCGATGATCCTCTTTTAAATGTTCCTTTGCCGCGCAAATTACCTGCGTAATTATATTTTGCGATCTCACTTACCTGCGGCTACGATGTCGTTTGTCGGTAGAGAGATTTTATTATATTATATTAGCCACAAGAAAGGAATTCTGGGATTTTCAGCGAGGATATGAAAATTTTTGGTGTCTCTTATCGCGGCGTTGAACTTTTGTATTACTTCTCTGAAACTGTTAAAAGCGCCTTTGGCGAGATCTCGCAGATTGTTCCAGCAAAACGACGTGCGATGTACGAAGATGCGAATCTTTTTTAATATTAAATTTTTACATTGAATTTCCTCGATTCATACTATCGCGATTTTTTATCGTACGCAGAAGCTGCGATGTAAACGAATCATTAACACTTGAGAAAGATAATGCTGAATAGATAGCGATCGTTTTGTATCGCATCCTAAATTGTGATTATTTTTATTTGCTTCATTTATGACTAACGATTTTTAGAGAATCGCATGATTATTCTATCGCAGTTATGTGATTAATCGATCTATTTTTGATTGAATATCATATTTTAATTATATGTTGCAAGAAATTTATCAATCATCATTGTTTATTTGAATCAATTATGAAATCGATCTCTGATTCATTCAATACGTTCACTTATAAATCACTTGAATAATTTGATTGAACGCTCATAAAACTACACATTAAAAAAAGAGAGCAGTCGAACCAATTTGACCAAGTGTATCGAGTTACAATAAACGATAATCGGTAATAGTTATTGAACCATTGAATGTGCCGACGATTTGTACCTATGGAAAAAAAGAAATTTCAAATTACACGTTGTTCAATCGAACGAGCTTACTTTTCAATGATCTACCATAATTTGATCAATCTATTCGGAGAAATATTTATTTTGATAATCGCACATGATTAATAGGAGCGGTAGAATATTCTACATGGCAAAATCGTTTCCGTGAACGAATTATGATCGATTTTTATGCGTTATTATATTTGCATTCAATTGATTTTGCTAGATTACAATCATTGCTATATTTCGGAAAATCTTTATTAGATTGTTGATAGAAGTCTTATTTATCAGAAATGTGTGATCAAGCATTGAATCTTACAGATTTTTCAGAACGTATTGTCAATTTATACTGTAACATTAGCATTCGAAGGTCTCCAAGAGCAAATAAACGCATTTATATTTAAACGACTGATTAATCGCAATTTTATAATCCTGAACGTCTCCCGCGTATTAAACAAATCGTGTAAAATCAACGTTGCGCGACTCTTGTTTTATTGACTATTTTATGAAAATTTATTTTGCATTCAATTCAATCTCACTGGAATTTCTCGATAGTAAACGTAAATTACCATTAAAATCGCATGTAAGGAAAAACTGCAGATCATAAAGCTCACTAACGTAAAAATGCAACGAACAAAGCCTTCACTTTTTTCAACAAAACATTCATAATGTTCGCGAGCAAAATTTATTTTATAATATTTATTACAAGATTTCTTCAGAATATTCAATGTGCATAATAATAATTACTTAAATCAAAAAGGTATGAAATTCACTCTTTCCTTGTGCATCGTTTGAGGAAGCTTGCGAAATCTTTTGATTTTCATAAGAAAACACAAAACCTTCAACTAAATTCGATTTCAAACGAAACCGACATAATGTCCTCGTGCAAATTTCGCATAATTGTTGCGACTGCATCTGCATAAGCTCGAGTCGAATTTGGAAAATCTTGCGCAACCATGTTCTTTTCTTGTTATTTTTAATTGGCGTGCACCGTTGGTTCTGGTGGAATGCACCAGTCGGTATTAAAATACAAATTGATAGCAAATATTGCATTTTTGACGCTTTAATTGGTTGTTTACTAAGCGACGAGGCAATCATTTCGCTAATTTTATGCTGCGTATCGGTTACCTCTCGAAATGCATTGTGAATTTACTTATGTGCACACATGATACATGTGCACTTTGGCACGTACTTGATTTCGTAATACTGTTCCAATTTTATTGAATTTCCTTTTGAATACATGATTTATTAACCTCATTTTTTCGAAATTCTTTGTCGTTTGGATTGTTCATTGAAAATTTATTTTTGTTTCCTTCAAGAAAATGTAATTCATTTGATGTAAAATTATTTTGTGCCATGTGCTTCTTTTATATTAAAGTCTGCTTTGTTTCAGTTCAGATTGATTTTCATCTAATCCAATCGTATTAAATTGAAATCGCAATTCAATTTTCAAAGTGAATGTAATATAGTTTGAAGTTTATTTGATATTATAATTATGTGTATAATAAATAATACTAATTATTTTAAAAAATTGATGAATTCACCATTTTTAATTGAAATATGCATCTAAAATGTAAAACAATAGTAGAATCAAAATGTTCAATCAAACCGATGATCACGGAAGTCATTCATTACATCAATCACTTTGAGAAATAAGAATACTAACTAACAATAATCATTTACATTATAATAACGATTGTAAATCTAAATAACTGCTTCATTTCATATTGCATTTAACATCTTTATACATCCTTGAATGCAGAGGAACGATCTTGTAAATGCACACACAGAAACGATTCAAAAGACAAAGACGTCGTAACTTTTATTTTTAAGAAAATCAATAAATATAACAGATGAATATCGTTAAGTTGATGCACTTTTATGACCGAGCGTAACGCGAATCTTTCGCGAACGAAGAAAAATGCTCTTGCGAAAACGCATATTTATGCACTCGAGGAACATGAAAATCTTTCGAAAATAAAACACGGCGACCATAACGAGTGTACGTTCCCCATTTCGCAGCTTTCAGTCTTAAAGCTGTACGTCTTTTGATTTTAATTGTACGTCGAGCACTTTGCAATTAATAAATCGCTTTCCATATCAAAAGTTCGCACGGTTTGCATTTTGAAAAGTTCAAGAGAAATCAAGGTACAAAATCACCCATTTTCAATTTATTTCAGTAAAAAATCTAAATTGTTTATAATGAGCATATAAACAGTTTGTGTAAATAGGAATCGTATTTGCATAGATCTATAGTTTCCTACGGGAATAAACTATGATTCTGAAATTGGAATCTGTGTATCTTTACACATAATAAATATTTTAAATACATAAGATAATCGTGTTTCGAATAGTTCTGTAGTCTCGTGAAAATCACGAGTCTTGTAATGTGCACGTCCACTAGAAACTAGATATTAGATTGCAGTCGAGTGCACCACGGCGCCTAGACGCGTCCCACTTATTTATTATTTGCAAATTGCATAAATCCGAACGTTTTAGCTGTGATTTGTTTTATGAGCGCGATGAAAACTCGGATCGTTTCTATGCGAAGCTATAAAATCTCTTCCTAGTTTAACGCTTATATAATGACACCTACGCTTCATAACCTTAACATTCAATTATCAAACGTCATATATCTACGTTAATAATACAAAACTTTACATGTCCTAAAGTTTGAATGTTGATTCCTTGGAGTGCGTATTGATTGACTAGTTTATTTATACAGACACCTAATTGGTCAGATTCAATACCTATAGTAGATATGTTTCGAGAGGGGGATAAGTGATTTTTTGATACATGTATCTCTGCACAGATTCTGAAATCATTTATATAATTTTGTCACCAAACACATTATCATATATCTATGGAAACAATTTCTGCATTTAACTTATTGTTAGTTTCGATAAAAATGACCTATTTCGTCATCATTTATGAATGAGAAAATCTATCCAATAAACATGGGAAATGCAGTTTGAAAAAACCATGCAGACTCTAATATCATCAGTATGTGTATACTCTTACTAATTTATGTATGAGCACACTAAAATTAACACTCACATACTACATATTCGAAAACGAATTAACATCCTAACGAAGCCTCCAATTAATCTCGACGAAATCAACTCAACGGAAACGTCCAAAATTCACCGATTTTTCTCAAGCGGCACCTCTCTTTCGAGAGATCACACCAATCAAAGACGTCTTTCGTTCCTCTTCAGCAAGACGAGGTGTTAAACGGAGTTCCTTCTTGAAGAAGAAGGCGTGCTGAGCACGACAACGGCGTGCACCCTAATTACAGACGCAACGTGTCATCGCGCAACGAGCACGCCCACAACTTCGATTAATCACGCCGACCAACGAGAGACGTGCTCCAGACGAACACCATCACCTCTAGACACTGTCTTTTACGTTGTGCAGTCGAAGAATTGCGGTGTGGGCCTTAAGATGTTTCGCACGAAGCCGCTATGTATTGCAATTTTCAGTCGATTCGGTCTGAAAACGATGTGAGTGGCCTTACGAAAGAAACCCACTATCCATCCTTTTAACTGCACCCCAATTTTATGTCAACTTGTTAGTTCGGCTTAGTTGGGTATTAACAAAACTACAGGCGCCATATTCATGTTTATTTGTTAAAATTGTTTATGATTCAGATACGTTCGAAGAGTAGTTGATCTCTATCGGAAAATCGAGATAAACTGCGGCAGATTCGAGTGATTTACGTTGAAATTTTTCGCAGATTTAGTGGTGGTTGTTGTTGTTGTCGGTTGCTTCCAGAGATCGTCTGCATCGGCAGTCGTCTCTGCAGACACAAACAAGAGCATTAACCTCCGGTAAATAATTTTATTGCCGTTCGCGGTGTCGGCGAAGTGCATGCATGCACCTACGGACGATGCGTTCGGCGGCGCTACGCAGAAAACTTTCTGCACACTTCGATGCAGGGGTCGAAAAACGAATGTGCATATTTGAATTTGTGCATTTAATATATCGCAGAAGATTTGATATCCTTTTGTTAATGTAATATTATAAAGCCCGCTTCAGATTCGTGCGTGATTCACGCACGAACTCCACTAAACGCGAGTATGGATGGTTTTCGCGCATTTTTTTTTTGTACGTGTTTGCGCTTCGATGTGTTGATAATATGAAGAATGCGTGAGACAGAGCTAGATATAGTTCAAATAGAATCGTACATTCATGTGTGAACGTGACCTAATCTAACTTAAATCGAATACAATATATTTTAGCAAAAAAATTAACTAAATCTTGACTTGTCCTAATTTTCTCAACCCTTCGAATGTGTTGCCGATGTCACTGTACACAAGTACCACTTAATCTGTTTTATTATACCAATTTTTCATTGAAAATGTTCATAACCAATGCCTGAGTCGGCAAGTTGTAAACGATAACACGCTGTAACGCGAACACCGTAGCAAAAGATTTTCCAGCGTTTTCAGCGAACGAGCGTATTTTCGTAACCGGAACACATTCGAATTATGGGTTTCGCGACGCAAACTCGAACTAAACTAGGATAACTCTCTACAAACTCGCCGACACACATAAATATCGCCGAAAACCTCAAAGAAAACTGCGCATCCATCCCGAAAAGTCTTCCATAAATCGACGAACGCCACTGTCATGTCGACGAGTGTCTTCGACACTTCGACTACAATATAAAGTGCGGTTATGAACATTCGAGGAATGCGCTTTGACGACAATCGACTTTCATCGATTCGTCGATGGCTCTTTGACCCGAACGCTCGTTGTTAAATCGACAAGGACGAGATGCTAATAAATATTCGTTTATTTCAGTCGCTAAAATCAAACGGATCGATTTCTACGCGTAGATCCTTGTATTAGATTGGTTTTATTAAAATTCAATTATCGTCTGTTAGTAAACAATCGGTTTCGAATGCGTTGTAAATTTCGTTTATGCTTTCGGTGTCTCGTTATTTGATGTATCAAATTGGCTTTAATTAAGATTCGAACGATCGTGCTGATGTGATTGCTATAAATTTATTATTATACGGTTTCAATTATTTTCTATTTAATTCAATCGTTTTTCAAAGTGGTTTCATATGTTGAATTAATGAATATTTGGAAAGCAAGGAAATATATTGCACTATTTATCTCATGGCCGTATTAGTAAATTTTCACAAACTATTTTCTTGAACAGTTAAAACCTAAATTTACAAAATGTATTCTTCTCTTTATGATACTATAAGATTTTCTTTTATTTTTATTCAGTTATAAATCATTGTCTGAAAATTTAAACACCTGATACAACCCGACAACATTTTCACTTCGATTCACTGTCGTAACCGCAAACGCTGCACAGCAATAATTCATCATCGCACGAAATGCATATATCGATGCACACGAATTGCGTTTCGATATGATTTTCTGAGATCAACACAACATTTTATAATCGATCTGAATCGAAACGACAAATCGAATCGATTCTTATCGAGTGATTCATTCAAATCTTGATGATTCTCAGCAAAACCGCAACGCGAGTCACTAAAACCACCCACTCACTTGCATGTCTATCAAAAAGGCACTTAAGCTATCTTCAGATGAATTTAATGATATTTTCAATGTCTTAGTGTATTATTTAATATATATTTAGCAATCGTGATCTAATTGTTTATAATCTTATCTCAATTTGCGGTATTATGAATCTCTTGCGATGAAATTTGATTCGTAATTTCGATATTCAAATTACAGTTGGGATACGTACATACATTTAATAATAACTATATTTTCATAATTTATTAAAAAAAAATAGTTATTAATCATTTTATCAATTAGATGCTACCTTCACACGTATTCCAGAAAACATTACTTCGTCCAGTAATATGCTAATATGAATAGTCATAGTACAATATATGTGAAAGTAAGACTTAATATACAAATATAGCTTTATGTGTTAAAAATACCTTATATATTATTATAAAACTTCTCAGATGCTCATACTGTCTTATTTGCTTTACAACTTCTTTGAAAAATCAAAATATTTAATGACACCATCATAAAGCTAATATTATCTTCATTAAAAAAAATACTTGTCTAATAGAAGACGGCCACAACACAAAATTTTCTTAGTATATTCACCTATAGGTTTTTATATTTCAAGTTAGCTGATTTCCAATTCTTTAAAATTTTCATTCGGTAATAAAAGCACGCCATTATCCAATACAAATTATTCTGCAGCGATCTGATGAAAATTTCATAATATTCAGTTAGAAATTGAATTTATTTAACTTGAATCGATTTGAATTAACAATTAGTTAACTAGTGCTGAAAATCTAATTGCACTACAGTTCGAATCGGATCTGGGCCTCCACTATTTCGGCGGTTTCGTAACCATGGATGAATTTTCGGCTAAAAATCCTAGACAAAATCGAAAAAATTTCGTTTAAATACAAAAACCTGCATCTACAGACCTTCCTCAACTTCGAAATAAACACGTCGTCGAAAACCCGACATTTCAAAACGCTTACATTGTATCGTCATTGAGTCTTCACGCTAATACGCCGCACTCGCAGCGTTACGGCCGTTCGTGACCGGGAAGGCTTCGACGCCGACTCAGCTCATGAGGACTTAATTTGATATGAACGGCCGTTAATCGTCGCTCGTGATGAATAGCGGCGCACCTCGATTAGCCGAACTGCGTCTATATATCATGGAACTGGATTCTGCTGCTGCTACTGATCGCTGCGAGCGGTTTGAAGCGTTTGACGTGATTTATGCGCTCGGATTGAGTGGGGCTGTTGCTGAAACTTCGATATACATGTATGTATGTAGTCCTTCAACTATGAACTGCCAAAATAGCTGCAGACAGAAATAGACATACTACAGTACAGTCTCTATCCTTCAGGTTTTGACAGTTCGTAGTCGGAGGATTGACTGTACATCCGTTACTCTATTTATGTGCCAACTGACAAAGAATGTTTAAACTGTACCTATCGAATAATGAAATTCATAGATATCGAACGTATCTCAATTAATAATTGTAAGTAATCTGATGATTTATCTCTATAACGATATCCACTGTAAATATAGGTTTTTTGTGGAAAATCTAATTTTATCAATCGACAAGTTGAATCATACTCTCTATCGCCAATTTTTATATAATTTATTTGGTATCATTAAGAGTTGATCAATCCCTAACTCACTTGTGTCTGCTGTCGAGAGTAGCTCTCATACGTTTTCCTCATGCTCATTTTAAGTAAATTTCGAAATATTTCAAAACATTTGACACATCAAAAGCAGCGAATTTAACATCACGAGCAAAATGTATTCACAACATCTTCATTTTATCGCTCATAAACTTGACGTTATTTTCGAACATAAATATCTCCATCCCAAATAATTCATTCCGTAACACTCTCAAGTATAAAATTTCCCCAAAAATAAAACACCATAATGTCGCCACCGAGAAACATCCACAATCGAGCGCATTAACGAACAATCGAGACGATCGAACGGGAAGAAAAAAACACGCGCACCCATAAAACCCCCAAAAATAAATCCGCCGACCGAGCAACGGAACTTCCACTTATAGCGCCCCACACCCGCTTATTATCGAATATCCTATGATATAACATAAGCAAAAATCCGCAAATAGAATCCGAGAGGCTAATCGGCAAAGTTCCATCCGACACCCATAGATCACCGCTAGACGCCCACGCGGATGCCACTGAGTCTGGACCGCTTCTTCCTCCCCATGTCTTCTCTTATGGGGAAAAGTCAAACCCCACTGACTCGTCTGAGTCATCTCCCATTGAAAGATTCGCCATGTTTGACCCAGATTCGAGGTGCGTGGGCAGTCGCGAAAAATAACTCGTGGGTGTAGTTTTTGGGGGTGGTTGCGGTGATGAAATGTGACCGTGAAATTCGAGAACTCACCCCATGGTGGTTTATGGTCGCGTCTTGGGGGTGTTTCCGCATGTTGAATGGGGTCGATTTGACTGTGGTGTGATTTATAAAATTGCGAATGTAGAAAAAATTTAAAAATCGTAGATTTCCTCAATCTATTTCGGTAGTGAGAAATCGATCGAAATCTATTGTGATGATTCTCAGAAATCAATGATTCGATAAATTATTCGTTTCAAATTTTATTTGATTGATTTTCCTCGATTGATATTTCCGATAAGTCACATTGAACGATTATGAATAATTTATATTTACACTGCTGGATAAACTCAATTACTCAATATTCAAATATATGGATCGATAAAATAAACATTTTGTTGCTAACTGAAAATTTATCTTTTGATGTAGGAATATTCATTTAAAAAATAGTGAATATTTACTAAATCGTTTAAATATTTATAATATAATTTATCATCACTATTATAATGAGCAAATTTTCTCATAATAATAAATCATTATATTATATAACATTTTCACGTAGTTCGCTAAAACGAATAGTCCATTGACTGCTCTTATACACAAAATTTTCATTCATAGGAAAATCTTTAATATACACACGTATAGAACTGAACTATTATAATGTATTTTCGTGGCTACAGAAGAAAAACATATACAAAACACAGTATAAACCGTTGTGACATAATCCACATTGTTGCGTGGGTTTTCTTCTTTCTTTGTGTATGGAAAATCGTATGGACGCTTTTCGCGGCGTGGGCGACGCTTTTCCACATTTTCCCATAACAGCTCGAAAGCTACGTTGCTCCATTCATTTCCACATAATATTTTGCGATCTGTTAGTTTTCTAGGGGGGGTGGTCGAATATTGTGGAAATTTTAGGGGTTCGAGTCTGGCGCCAAAACCCACACTTTTCCATACACCCCCGCGTTCATTATGCGATTTCGAAAGACAAAGACTCGGATAATGTTAGTTTTTTTTTCGAAAATTGTGCATGGAAAAGTATTATTGCGAGTATTTTTCTAAAATGAATTGAAAGTTTCTCAGATTCGGTGCATTTTTATTATGGTTTTCTGAATTTTCACGAAAGCTCTCCATCAGACATAACGCGTTTTCCATTGCGGGCATAAAATATGAAAAATGATTTTTATGCGTTTATTATAAAACCCATTCGACTTACGATTTAATGGTTTTACACGTGTTTGATTTATATTCAAGCCATTTGCTACAGTTTTTCGATGCATTCGAATATTTTTTGTGCAAACATAAATAACACCAAATTGCTATCTTATGAAAATGAATTTATTCCACCACTAAAAACGATTTCGGAATTTAGAGCACCGTTTATGGCATTTTATTGAAAGCGCTATCGCATTTAAATCGTTATTTTTACCTCGTTTCCCACAAAGTTGCATAGAAAACAAAGCATAATAAATGTTACTATCGTGGAAAATTTCCAAAGAAAATTGCTTTTACGGCTAAAAAAACAAACATTACCGAAACGATCGAACGCGAAATTTGCAAATATAAAACTAGCAGTTTTACAATTATAGCGCAACCTTCCATAATAGAGAGAAGCGTCTACGTATATAACCATAAAATAAATCACAATCACTTAAACTATCAAATATTAATTTTTTACCATAACAATAATGCGAAACAGCACCATTTTGTAATCTTGTCACAATAAATAAATATGAAATGTTAAAACGTTTTCGTCACCCACGCGTGCCATTTGTCACCTCATATTGTTATGGTATTAAGTCGTCTCCATTCACGGCTTCTATGCGATTATGAACTGCCGAACGAAAGGGTCAAATAATACGGTTACAATTGAGATTTTTCGTGTGCGGGGGTTGCAGGCATTTCCGATAACCATTTGTCGACGTCATTAGAGAATTTGTCCTCGTATTAAACGATCGTTATTTTTTTCTCTCATCTAGTCATCCGACCTGCCTATTCATAACACGAATATGTCACTCGAGTGTTGTACAGGTACGCTTTGAAATTGTCGCTTTTTATGTGAAAGGATCGTCTTTGTGTGCGGTTTTGTATGCGCTCGTATGTGCTCGATGACATTATCAATGTTTAGTAACGAGGTCTTGATTGATTGTGTTTTCTTTGAATCGTTGTAATCGGGTGAAGACTCACGATTGCGTCTCTTATTTTTGTTTGCTTTAAATGAAATATTTTCTTTTGTAATTTTTTAATCTAATTCTAGGAACGTTTTATTGTTTTGACATTATTTTTTTATCTGCACATTGTATATTATCATCTGACATAAATTTCTTGCTAAACTACATATTCATGTTTCATTATTAATATGAAATGAACCAATTATGCGATTTATCGTATCTCGATAATCCATCTCGGCGCTCGTTAAATTTTCATACAATCACTCAATTCAAGCGCACTTTTTTCCACCGAGCGTATTTTCCAACCTTTCAAGACCAATAAGGAATAATAGACGAACGTCGCCAGCCCGTCGAAAAAAATCATATAATTTTTCGATACAATAATCGCTATTGCTTAACAACCTGACGTGATCCAAGACGTGGGTGATATCTGAACGTATACAAGAAATGTGGCGCCAAGTTCGATGATTCACATAGAACGGTACAAATAAATAAATCGAATGAGTCAACTATAAACGTCCGATCGCGCCATACTTTTGCGTGGTTTATTGTCGATTGTCAGGATATTTTTTTTTTTTGCATACATGCACGAAGCTTTCGTCCATTGTTGTCATGTCAATTTCGCGAAATCCCCGACAATGGCAAATCCCATTTAACGGCCTCATATCGAAAGGGTGTTCGATTGTTGGCGCGATCCGCTCGTTGTTTTGATAAGGGAACCTTTGGGGTGTTTAGTTCTAAATACAATAAATTCGTCGAATTTTTCAATAGATCGGCTGTCAGCGTTTCAACAATAAATCATTTTCATACATAATCAAACATCCTTTCATAGTAACTTCAAATAGAACAGTTGCAGATTCTTCGCACATACGTATAATAATAATAAATTCCCTCGCGCACGTAATGCAAACATTTACATTTCTCATTCGAAATATTTACCATGCTTTATTTTATACACTCATAGTAATAGCGATCGTCTTGCTTAATTCACATATTGTGTACGTCCATGTTATTCTACAAGTTTGTTCAATTTCGTCGAGTAGCCGTCGATCGAATATCCCGTATAGATTTCGTCAATTAATAAAAAGTACAAATCTTGAGATTTCGCTGGACGTGAACGCATACCGAGTGGCATCGATGTCGAAGTGGATTTTTTGAAATCGATATGTGCTCAAAACTGACCTTCGACTCCGCGACCGAATTTACACTGTAATTCATATAAATGAAAAAATAATGAGCATTCCGTTTATTTCTCCTTCGAATCGAATGTTTATGATCATTGTCGGTAGATTATATACATTTTAAAATTCATTCCAAAAATCGGCGCCGTATTTCGATAAGGTTATTAATCAAAGCATTGTACTGAATTCGATTTCGTTCAATTTGTAAATTGGTATGAAGGAAATGAACATTATGAATGAATATCATTGAAAATGTGCCAGACATGAATCGAGTATGATAAATATTTATTTTTTTCCTACTGAATACGAATCTGAGAAAATTTCCATTGAAACGCACTCACACCACAATCACAAAACAAAAAGATTCATAACTAAATGTTAACACGCACGTACAAGTACTTTTTTCTTTTAATGTAAATACTGCGACACTGGAATACAGCGTGCTTCCATTCAAAAAGAGTACCCTTGACATTTTACCGAGAAAAGCTCTTGAGCTTCACACAGTAGACAAAACTTTGAATTCACACTACAGAGCATCGCGCTTCTAAAGAACCTGAAGAAGAAGAAGATAAAAAAACACAGTGCAAAAATCGCCAAAGTCAAGCACTAAATGTCGACCCAATTGCACGATGGCACTCCGCGCTACTCTCTCGTTTGGGAAATCTGGGTTATGCTCGGGTATAACGAAACATGATCAATCATAATTTCGTCGTTTTAAATATAGAAAGACCGTTCCACTGTTGAATGCATGTCCTTTCAGTCGAGTTCCCCCTTTGAAGACCCGACCGCCCTTTTAATATAACGTATACATATTGGATTGAAGATTCTCTTTACCTGAATTACTCACCGATCCTCTTCGGTCAGACGGCCCTTTTGTGCGAATTAATAATGCAAATGTGATGTATATTTTATCATATTTTATTCATGCTTCTTTTAAGCGATTGTCTCTATTTCATATGAAAACGAGTTAGTTTCTTCAATCAAATACGAAATTTTCTCGACACAATCAACTATCATCCATTCCAATTCATCAAAATATAAACGATATATTCTAATATAAAATCTGAATGGCCGTTGACCGGAAGCATATTTATTTCTGTTTTCAATGCGTCGACCCTTCGTACGTGTTAAACTTGACACTATAAATTTGTCTGTTGGACCTCGAGCTTCCTAGACCACCTAAGCCGCTACCTTTTCACGATTGTCCTTCTGCCTCTGTATCATCATCATTGTGCTCGAATGTGAATTGAATCGATTCTAGTGTTAAAAAATGGGACGCCCTTTCAATGGGCCTGAATGAAAGGCGCCCCCGAGACGGTGGCGCGATATCTCTTCTATCAAAACGATGATTCATTCAATTAAAATACTTTTTTTCTTCTATTGTACATAAGTGTCACTTTGTTGATTTTTTTCCACATACAAATACATTATTTAAAAACCCATTTCTCACCAGTGATGTCTTGCATCGTTGCACAATTTTAACGGTTCCCGATTTCCGTGGGTTTTAAATTCAGCTCGCGGAAGATCGTCTCGAATTTTGACGATGTTGAACCTTGAAGAGTTCCTCCTTCTCTCAGAAGACTTCCTCGTTGAAGGGTCCACCGAACAAACATTGGACTTCACCGCAAATGTTTGCTCTGCGATTACGTCGCAACAAACTTGCAACGAGCTTTCCTCTGGTTCGCTTCGAAGCGTTGCTGTAAAGAACCACGTGTTGGTAAACCATTGATTTAATACAATAGAATCTCAAAACATACATATCTCATCCTAATACAAATCAAATATATTTCAAACTCGTTTATTAAAAGTATCACTATTGAATTAAAAAATCACTATGACCTCTGACTACTTATTTATTTATATGAAATTTACCGATTTTTCAATTCTCTCATGAGCTCATATTTTCCTAAATGATCTATAATTTTCCGGAACTAGTTTATTTCTTACGAAAACTAAGATTTATAAGGTTTTAGACATTCATAGCAACATTTATGTAGCAATGAAGGTGAGAATATCTGGTATGAGAGTGTTACTGTGAATTTCAGTTTTTGAGTGGTAGATCCTCATCTTACGCGATGATTGATGACGTCCGCTTTCTGAATCTGTGTTTGGATTTTTATGGGAGCGATCAGAAATGTTTGCGAGTCGAAGGGATACGACTCCCGTTATGTCCCACTAAAATATGGTTGTAAATCAATCCTAGTGGGTTTGCGTTTGATATTTGATTTGATTTTATGCGTGTGATTTTGTAAGGAAATAGCAGAGGTTTTCATTTTATTGGAAACTATAAAAGTAATATTCTCAGAGAGTTGAAGTACCGATATATTCTAAAAGGGTCAGAACAGTTTTTTCGTTCGTCTCATAAGTTGTCTTTTAAATTCTTTTTTTTTATAGAGTTTGACGAATTTCGAGAAATTGATGAACGAGATTGGATAGTAATTTAATGATTCAAAATGATTGACTAATTTATAAAAAAAAAATAACCGAATATTTATTGAACTGCGCTGAACTAACTCTATATGAATTCCTTAAAATATATCCGAAGCAAACAATTTTCCAAACCATCGATTCCAAACCCAACGTTCAACCTCAGCATACAACATCTTCAGCACCTGCAAAAAACTCTGACCCCACAATCCATAAAGACCTCAACGGACAACAATGAGTCCGCAACAGCCTCGCAAGAGCCAACCAACATTCCGAAAAGCTTCTCAACCCTCTTGGCTGCCATCGTAGCATCTGTCCACGTGGACAATGGTCCTAGAGGTCCACGTGCCCACAAAGGGCGTCGAAGTACATAAATTACCAAAGGTGGTCCCCGTTAGGATTCGGCGCACCTTTTCACCCCCCGGTATCGGGACATTGTCCGGCGCTGAATTGTCGCGGATATATTATATTATTATGGTAAAAATGGCGCTTGCGGTGTGTATAATTTGATTTGACGTTAATTTATCGCCGTCGGCGGTACTCGATTGTCGTCGCGTCTGTTAAATCATCGGACGACGTGTGTGCGTTTAACGGTGAACGTGTGCGTTCGATGGGTCCGGTGATGGATTTGAGCGTTAGCGTGTGGTTTTAGAGTAAACGATGTTAAAGTGGATATAATTACTATAATGTATATTTACAGTCTGTCCTCTAACTATAAACTTAACGAAAAATCAGCAGTACAGATGGATGTATGTAATGCAGTATGTACCTACTGTAATATGTCTCTGATTCGCGGATGTTCGGCAAATCCTAATTGTAAAATTGACTGTATATTATTTCCTTTGCGCAACAGTTTGAATTAAATCTCACTTTTTCGGTGATTTCATAAACTCGGTTTTCTTTTTGGTTAAGGAAGGTAAGCCTCTAGGCCGACTTTATACTGGATATAAATGGCATATAATGGCGAAGGTAATGAAAGTTAATCACACAGTTAGTCAGATTGGTAAAAGAACTGGCTGCCGATAGAAGTCGCCCAAATCGTACGGTATAAATAAAGAAACGATATCAATAAGCTGGAATTCCATTTGAGGAACCATTTTACAAAGCATTTCGTACTACTTATAATACAAAAATAATCTGAATAATCGTCGATTTTGACTAGAATTTTTCTACTCGAGTGATGATTTATTATAAAAACATCGAATCAAACAAACAGTCGAAACGACCTATACTAAACCCAATGTGGCATCGAAAACGATCCTCAACCGCGATTGCGATTATTCCGGAGGACACCTCGAGACCGCACAGCCCCATACATATTTACAAGCGTTGCGCAATACATTTTCCCGTTTTTCTCTCATCGCACGCAAGAAACTGGCTTCCGAGCAATTGACACCGTCGAATCGCGGACTCTCCTCCGTGAATAACGAGTTGTCTTCTCGGGTTCTGCCATTGTTCTGCTACGGTCTCGCGTGCAAATGGCCTCGAGTAAAATTAGGCGTCGAAAGGAAAATGGCCCTTAGTCCCCCGGAGGTGTGCTCGTAGGAAAAACAAGATAAATTTTACGATAACTTTCGGCCGGAATGTTCTTATTTACCTCACAGACGAGGCTCTGACGTCATCCGGTCACTACTGTTTCTCGGATTTTTCTTTATCGAATCGAGCGTTATCGTTGTTTTGAATTTCATGAGAGACACATTCATATTCATTTTCACGGAGTCGGGAAAATCGAATCTCACCACCCACATAAACTATAACCACAATTCACTAAACATCCATCGAGTAGCACTACTCGGAGAGGCTCTTATATTTATTTGCTGTGTGAAAAAAATGTTTATTTTCGAATCAAACATTTCTAAATATAACCGTTCTTTCATGCTACATATAAAGCGATATTATTACTGTGTTTGTACAACGGTAGTTACTCTCTAGTCGCACTTCCTGCTAACAACCCCAACGCGTTTTTTTCCCTCGACAGTAATTGTTATATGAGGCATTATCCCTCTATCCCCTTATTCGTGACCTCCGTAATCCGGTTTTGTAATATTCAAATTTTTTATTTTCATTCACAACTCCTATCTGCGTAGTGCTAGGCGTGAAGGGGTGTTGTAAAACAGAACCGTGCATTATTGAAACATAAAACTGTTACGTACGCTAACACACATTTCGTAACAATTCTATCAGTGGATATATGCAAATCCGAGCTTAGAAAGTAGGGTAGTTCTGATAGTTTGTGCAGATTATTTTTTCAGATAATCTTTATGGTAAATATTCTTCATGCAGATCAATATTTTTCGAGTTGTTTTTTTTTTCATATTGACTTGTACTCTTGAAGTGTTAAGTATGTGAGATTGAAAATATTTTTCATAGTTTTTACTCTTTTTAATGCAAAACAAATACTAAAATTTCATTAAGAAAATTATACACGAAAAGAATTTAAGTTCTGAATAAGATTAAATTAAATATACTTAGGTGAAAAAACAAATAAAACTAAACGTGTATAACACATTTTTCAAATGCTAACGAAATTTCTGAAATTCATCGCCTTAAGGTTATAGACTCCAAATTTTAATTAAAACCATCATCTCATCATCCGATATTGTGACACTTATCCTTAACACAAAGCTTATTCTATATTCTGACACTAAAAATTTCAATGGCATTTTATGCATATCATACGACACATTTAGAAGAACTAGGAAATATTTAATGCTAATTTGACTTCATTTATCTGACGTTCCTTACACAGAACATCCCCTTTTTGACTACTACACCTCAGCAAACCGGATTGGGCATATTGATTGTGGGGGTATCATCATCATCACATATTCATAGTGAGGGGGGTCTCGACTATCTCCACAATCGTATATAGAATTGCACACAACGCATCTAATTCATCATGTATTTTTTGCGGTGTGGGTTATTTTTTCAAAGGAAACCCGCAGGACGCGCGAAATGGGTTTGTGCGGTTTGAAAACGCATTCCCTTAAACGTATTCGATGCATATTATTATACAAACGTTGTATATTTCGAATTGAATGACTCGGAACAATACGTTTATGAGAACACGTGGCTTTTGTATAATACATTCGATTCATATTTGATCGAATAGAACTCTGAGTTCAACAGAAACCCGAGATTTGCAAAATTTTCGATCACTCAAAAAAATCATCACAAAATATTCTTATTATGATAAACATAACAAAGCAGAATTATTTTCGAATATATCAAAGTCCACGTTTGCACAAAATCGAATTATATTTACTGAACCAAGGTCGAAAAAAAATGCAGCATTTCCACATCTTAATTAGGACAAACATTGAATTTAACGCATCCTAACCAAACATCGACTACAATTTTAATATCTCGCTATTAATTAAAGTCCATATTGACACATAAAAATCAAGCAGCTTCGATTTATTTCAACAAACCGAGGACGAATTCCGTTCGCAAATCAATAGTTGAAAAAATGCGCATTTCCTTCGACACACGCGTCTCCATATAAAATAATTTAATATGTTCGATTTGTTTGCTTTATTAGGAATGTGTTTTATTCACCTTGAGGCGTCGGGTCATACTCCGACGTCTGGTTTTCTATTTGATTTATCTGGATGGCGCGTTGACATCACCATCGTGTTTGAGTAGCCAAAAAGATGCTTTTTTTCATCCAACATCTCTAACTTAAAGTGATAAGACACACACGCGAACGGCTGCTGTTTGATTTGCAAGGATTTGATTCATGTTCCATTCAAATACGCAGTTTTCTTGAGTCCACATAAAATCAAAACAGAGGTCAAAATTTCAATATGGACCAATTTTTTTAGCTTTGATATCAATTAACGTTTGCCACAGATTCTGAATTGTTCATTTTTTCATTGTTAAATAAATCAAAGTCTCATTAAAAAATTAGGTATGTTAACCTTTTAGCATTGCGGGTCAATCGTCGTAATGTGACCTTTGCGGTGGTAAAGATCGAAATTTGTTTCAATTGTGACGCTCGTTTAATTGTTGCTCCTTGTGTTTCGTTATTTTTGATGAGCGTCGAGTTTGGTTTTGATTTGTAAATTAGAGGAAATTCGTTTCTTCTTTTTGGACGAAATGATTCACTGTGGTTTGAGTATGAAAATAAAACATATCAAGAAAATACACAGGATTCATCATTTGTTTGAGATTTTTTTTTATCTAGTCATGTTCTGAATTTTTAATTTTGAAATTATGAAATATCCACGAATTTTCAAACGCAATGAGGAAAATTCAATGTGCTTCAATTATCTAGTATCATACGTTTAATATTACACTTGATAAGTGTCAGAAAAAATGATAATCTACTATGTAAATGTAACATTTTTTTTTTAATTTCCGTTTTCCTTTCAGATAACTAACTCTATTTCACAATCTACGTTTAACACGTAAAATATTATATTATTTAACGCCCATATTTCCATATAATATTTCAACTACACAGACGTAATCGATTATACAGATTTTCCAAATCAAACTAAATTATTTCCAATTCAAGTCAAATTCAATTCTAGTTAATTCTAGTAAATTCTAGTTAAAGATTCACTGTCAATCCTTTGACTACTAACTGTCGAAAATCCGTAAAATGGAGACAGATTTTGACAGTTCACACTTAAAGGACTGACTAACTCTTTGTTTAGTTAACTAGAACAATGAAAATCTGGACTTAATTTTACTAAAACAAATTACTTCGAGATATAAATTAAATATTGAAATTACCAAATTTACGCATGCTATCATTCGAATCGTCTTAAAATACTTTCATTCAATTCTTAAAATGTAAAAAATTAAATAAAAAAAAAAAGATAAAAATTAACAAAATTTTTACATTATTTCACAGATCATCCCTTCAAACCTCAAAAACGAATCACCGACGACAAAAATCTTCAAAAAAAAAAAACCAACACACCCCGACAAAAAGTACGAAAGCGCGAAAAAACCACCCTCAACCCCTCACCCCCTATCCTGGCGGACCCCACCCTCCCCTTCCACCCCAAGGGAGAGGGGCGCGAGCGGGGGGGGCGTCGGAGGGGGAGGGGGGTGGCGCCGCGCGCTCGCTCTCAGTCGCTCACCGGACACGGGCGCGAAAGCACGCGACCACTCAACCGCCATATATATGTATATACGTACATAACCATCGTCAACCGTGAACCGTCGACGGCGGATCTTCGAAACTTTCCAAACACGCGCCGGAAGCGGAAGCGCGGGGCTCCACGGTGGGGTGGCGTCGGCGTATGATGGTGGCGGTTGTCGACGTCGACGTCGACGACAAGCAGACTCCGTCGGTGGTCGAAGCAGAAGAAGCGGCGGCGGCGGCGGCGGCGCCTTTCCGAGCCGAGGGGACGTCGAGGCGCGACCGCAGCCTTCGGAGGAGGCTCCCGAGGAGCCATCGCTGCGAGTGAGCCGTGGTGGTTGTTGTGTGTGGTGCGTTTGTCGTTCGTATTATGTGCATCGTGCGCTTGATGGTCGCTGCTTTAAGTGGCTTCCCGGCGCACGCGTGAAGTGCTGGATGCGACTCATTCCGTACAAGTAAGACTTTTTTTTATTGTTGCCTATTTTTTGATGTTCTTTCAGGTTATGGGTTTTGGAAGGGACGTCATTTTGACTTTTTACTGGGGTAGATTTTTTTTCATTTGACGGTATTCATCATTATTTATTATTCAGGATAAATATTTCATACATAAAAATTTGACTGTACTATATTTGATTATCTACTAATCGGCTTATATTACATTGGAAATATTGAGATACTCGTGTATTTATTACATTTGCATGACACTTAATTTAACTTGACCGAACTAAAATCGTTGCCTAACCTAACTCGTTGAATATTGTGCAGATACGATGGGATGCTATAAAAGTACATGTTAAAATCAAACTTTCTTTAAAATAGACACGTATCTACACACACATGACTTAAACATACAAAATGGCATCAAATGAAATTTTTTTTCATCTTTCTGAAAATTTTGAAAATTCACATAATTTGGAGATTCGTTTGCCCCCTTTATTCCCAAATGACGTCCCTATCTTTCATCTAACTAACTGACTGAAAATGTATTGCACTATATGATATCATCTCTTCTAATGCAAAAATATTTTAGCCTGCTTAGCTGAATTGGCGAATTATTGAATCGTGATCGATTGTTTCCGACCTGCGAATCTTTTATATTTTGATCGAATGCGAGTCAAAAATAATCGGTCTGATAAGACTGACCAATCACAATGATTGGATTATAATTGGTCAATTAGAAACAATGTGTGCGTTCTAATAATCGCCATATTATTGATTGCTTTTATTAATTCTTACATGTACTTTTTTTTTCAAAAAATTCGATTATTTTATATGGTTTCATGTCTTCATTATATTTTTCTCATTGTGTGCCTACAAACTTATAAAAAAATCATCCTACTGCATTACACTTAATTATATCAAATATTTTTTCAGTTATGATTTTTTTTTACGTATAAGCCTGTTCAATATCTACTCTTGAATATTTTATTATTACAATAATGCGAATAACTCTGATTCATCAGTTTATGTTCTTTTGATAATTTTCTTGAATTCAATACCTATGTACGAAAGAATTCAATATGCAATTTTTATGTCAGTCGTTCGTTTTATCGATGTGTTTTACTGAATCAGAACAAATTATTTTCAATTTTACTATCTTCATGCAATATTCTCTAATAATTGGATGATTCATTGCGACATTTTGAAATGCCACTTCATTCTTGTTATATAAAGTTGTTTCAATCTTCTTATATCATCAAATTTCTTTCTGCTGATTCGTCACGTCATCACATTTCATAAAATTCAAATCAATCCACTATAAAAGGAAAAAATAATTCAATTATCATGTCATTTTTTTCCGCAATGATGCAAAATCTGTGAATGACAGGAAAACTGCAATTTCTGCAATAGAATCGAATTATACTGAGAAATATTTCACCAAGTATGAAAAATATACCTAGATAATTCCATTAGACGATAATTTTGTTCAGAACACTTTGTGCATCTATGACAAAGAGACGATCAAAACCTTTATCGTTACAATGATTGGCCAATTAACATCTGCAATATCTTCGATCTTTCATATTTACGATCAACATTCAAAATTTTATAACATTAAAGAAAACATCGAAAATTATCAATAGAACGTGAAAATTGTTGAACATTATCGATGTTTATAACATGGAACGCTACGTTTATTTTTCATCGATACATCAGCTAAAATATAACTTTTAACAATGATATCTAGATGTCGATTTCAATAGATTAGAAATTCATATAACCGATGTGTATCAGTTATATTTCATACAAGAAGCTATTATTCTCTATTTAATATTTAATGTGCAATCGTACCTCATTGTTTAGCCCTATTGTGCATACCAAGAAAATTACTACAAACATAGTATAATAGCTTGAACCGTATATTTTATCGTACTATTCGCATGAAAACACGAATCGATTTCGATTCCGATAATCACTGCACAGTTTGAGCATTGCAGAAGTATTTTCTACGAACAAATCAATATTCCATATATCTTACGAGGGCAAAAAGAACATAATAAACAATAGAGCACACGTCACGGGTGGTTCACAAACGGACCGACCACTAAATTAACTCGAAAAAATAACGCTTCCAATCACAGAAAAAATGCAGAAAACACTCTTCTCCTTCTCCAATCTATTATGTTCTGGCAGAAAAGGGAACGATTCCGCGTGATATATTATTTCGGCGTGTCACTGAAAAGGTTCCTAAGGAAGAAAAAAAAATCTACAGTTTCATGGCGCGTCATCGGATATTAATAAAGCGCCTCGGCATATATAATATTTGATGAAGCTGTGAATTTTCATTCGATGCACTGGTTTGCGGTGTGAGATTTGCGATGTTTGCAATTCATCGCACCTAACGAAGTTATGGAGATTCGATTGATTGACTACGCTGCGTTTAGCACACTTAGGCTTGGGGCGTTCAATACTCACTCATACAGAACTGTTCAGTTTTCAGACAAGAATATTTTCCATTTCAATATTAAATAATCATTATTAATATCTTCTTATTTTGAAATGTTTAATGACTATTTCAATATGTTGAAAATTGAATATTTTCAAAAAGTGAATCTCAGCTGTCGAAATGATTCAATATTATGTTTTTCCATAAAAATCCAGATGCACTTTTCTCCCTATGCATTTCACATGCTTAGCGGCTAATCTCTAATAAAATTCCATGTTTATCTACAGATACACAGCGGCGCCTCACATAATCATGATCGATCGATTACTTTTCGTCGGTTTCGTTCGGAAAATCAACAGCGACGCCGATGCTGTTGAACTCTCGTAAACGTGTCCGATAAGGCGAACAAATAAAATCATAAAATAGTATTGAATGTGAAAAAAATCGTAAAATATAACCGTGCGTGCGCCTTTTACGTCGCCATTGAAATTTTCCGATAATCTCGATTACAAAACTGGCGATCCGTCGTTGCTTAAGGTTTTTTTTTCTTCAAAGTCGGTTTCGATTCTTCTCGATTGTTTCCGTAATCTTTTCAAAGCGCTCCATTATAAATTTCTTAAACAACGTAAAAGTATTATACGTATGTATATTGCACCGCATAGTGGTTATACACTATCGAAATTCTCTTTTCTGCCACGTAGACAATAGCGACCGAAAATTAATTAAAGTGCTTAAATTTCGTTATCCATTCTTTTCAGAATTAACGTCCTAACTTTAATTAGAAAATCTTATCATTTTCTAAGATCATTTTTGAAAATTCACCAAGAAAACCTTATGTTTGAGCGCATCTACAGAGCAAATTTTCGTCCGAGACGAAAGCGGCTTGTAAAATCTTGAAATATTTTACAGTCCGATTGTGTTCGGATACACCCACTTTTACGACCCTTCTTGCAATTTTGCGCTTCTTGAGGATATTTTTGCTTTTTTCCACTCACATAACACAATACGTACTCATTTCGCCGTCGATCTACCGAAATTATTTTCTCTGGTACTGCTGCAAAATGCTTCTTGGAGGCGATGTAAATATTGAATGTGCAATACAAGTGCAACGATCTTGACTCTTTTATAACCCTTTCTTCGAAGGTTTAGTGTTAATTTCACGAATGGTTTACACCTCCGTATTTACAATGTTTCTGATTCGTGTAGTATATAAATAATTCATCATATTTGTATGCGTTACTTATTACATAATGATTGAATGTGCTTATAATACTAGTATACTATTCACTACAATTTATCGTCTTGCACATATTGATGATTAAAATGAATGAGGCTATTTAGATCGGTCTAATCATAGATAACTATTGATTGGTTAAATAAAGTTCTAATATCGATCTTGAAAAATAAAAGTGAACTCATTTCGAGTGTGCTTCGATTCAGCAGTACCTAATCTATATGAAAGTGAAATAGCTTCATTCGTAATATTACAAAATGCTTTCCGAGTGCACAATTTATTGCTGTTTGAAGTGAGAGAACATTTATTAATTTTATTTATTATCAAAACGGAAAACAGTTTGTCGTTACCGTTGAGTGCTAGAGTTAGAACTTCGTCGAAATGACCCATTGTGTTTGCATTTGCATACTTTCGTTTTGTCGACGTAATCAAAAGTCTGAGAAAGCAGTGCTGTTATTAAACTACATATTTTGCGCAACTTTCCTATTTAAGTTATTAAAAAATATATCTAAAAACATCTGATAAATTTCAGTACAGCGCATCATATTGCTTTGTCATTATGAGTGAACTTTATCACAAGTGTTTTTAAAATATTGCAACAATCATTGTAAAATATTTTCAATCATATTACGTATTCAAGTACAATTTTTTCATAGATATTTTTTCTAACACCAGATATTTACGTGTGTACATTCGAATTCGTACGTTCGCCATATTAGAAAAATACGAAAAAAAAAACCATACAGTATCATCAAACATCTCAGATCGTAAATTTCAATTTCATAAATGCACCAGTCAACTTTAACGAATCTAAAAACGGGCAAATGTTTGCGCGGCTGCGGCGCAAAAGTTTGTCGCGAACAAACACCGCCGAGAAAAACTCGCCTTTTTCGCGCCTTTTTAAATATTTGAACTGACAGTGCGCGCGAAAATCGCACGATCTTACACGCTCCGTCTCGATATTATAGAATATTGAACACACACACTGAAAATAAATCGAAATTCGTCACACGGTCCGCGCGAAACGGCCAGGTGTTGCCAGAAAGAGGTGTTATATTATATTATTGTCGACTTCGGTGGGCCTCTCTCCCCTAATTAACACTAACGAAGAACTCAGAGATTCGTCTCACTCGAACAAAAGATTAACGGATGCTGCTTTGTGGCGTTGAATGGGCGCAACTCGGAAAAAATATTTCTTACCTGGCGAGGTGTTAAGTTCGCGGCTGTTGCCATCTCGATGGAGACGAAGGGAAAAAAACGCGTCAAAATCTACCTTCGATCTTTTTGTCCGGCGAATTTTCGAGGAATTCGGTGAAAGTGAGATGTGAGATGTGAGATGAGTCGCTTCTGTGAATGAATGAAGTCGAAAATGTTAAAATTTTCTTGTCGGGGATGAAGCGGCCGACATGCGGTCTGTTGATTCGCATCTTTGTCCGCTTCGGCTGTGTTAATTCTGATTTGAGCCTCTCTAACTGGATGTACACATATCATCCTCAATTTTTTAAATGACTTTGCTAAATATTACTCCGAAATTCCGACGCGTTACACAATGGTGTTACGCTCATGGATACGCGGTTTGTACATATCGCACAATTCGCATAAGTGGTCGGATAAATAAATAAAAAACGGATGTTACAACAGTGTTCTGTTTAATATTGAATTGCAAATTTATAATGTATATTGTACAGAACACATCTCGCAGTTGTGCACCTTAATAATTCTAAAATCATTTTAAAATATTTCGTTTGTGACGAGCAGAATGTTTCGTATCCTTGAACAAGGTGATCTGCGTAAATGTAACTGAAATTTATATTGATTGAAAAAATTATCGAATTTTATATTTCGTTCAATGATTTTTTTTATTTGATTCATATATTTGCCGTAACATATAAAAGACCAATTATTGTACAAAGAACAGTTTTGAATACGACATTTATATATGCCTATATATTTTTTTAATTCGGCAATATATTTATCACAAATCGAACATTTTACTATACAACCGATCAATGATTCCAACCATCAATTCACTCTGGATCATTTAATATCTCAATCCACCCACAAAAAACAAATCACACAACCATAAAACAACATAAACGACCACACTAAACACGACAAATTGAGATCGCACTTCGATCAATCGCCTTCGAAGCCTTTCGAGCCCTCATATCCAATCTCGGTCCATATATTCTTCCTCGAATGAGTTCGTAATTATATTATTATACGATAAATAATTCGGAATTTTCGATGGCTTTCGAGTGGGTGGTAAAATATGAGAGTTTCGCTGCAAGTTACGCTATCTGCCTAATCGACTTACATGAAAATACAGGATCGTAATGAGAGTGAGGGCATTTTTTTTCTTTGCCTTTGGCTACCACTGTCGAAAACGGCGCCAATCTAATTTATATCGACTTTTAATGTTAACTGGTTTTACGCTCTGTAAGATTTTTTATGTCTCGGGTGAAAATTCGAAGACTTCAATGTAAATGACTTCATACCTTGCTCCAAATATGGATCAATGTAAATACAAGTAATCACTTCTTTCTAACAGTATCTATTAAAAAAAACATCAATCAGTTTATAATAAAATAAAAATAATATGAATATTCCTGGATATAAGCGGTGTAAAAATTGTATTATAGATTTTTATATGAAACATCTTCATTTAATGCTTCCACTACCGACTATCATCAGCAAATCATAAAACCATGAACTTAGCGCTATAATGAATTTCGCAAAGTTATAAAATACCCATCTTCGCGATAACGACCTCAATTTAGGACGGCAGCTTTTCGTTATAACATCCATCGTTAAGCGTGTGCGAAACACATTGTATGCGATTTGCAATATTTTCGCCGATTATTCTGCGAATAACGGAAAATTTCGAACGGCAGTCCTTTGTGGAAAAATTCAAATTATCCAAAGAAACCCTATTTGGTTTGGAAAAAACGAGGCTTTTATAGGAGCTCGATTGCACGAATGAAAGGAAAAGCGCCTTTGTACAACAAACACCAAACAACCAAGTGCGCAAGGCTGCCTTTTTGTTTTCGCTAATTTCTTTGTCGGTTTTACGCTCGTTTGAACGCTTTAAGGCACAACGGTTCCGAAAGAATAAAGAGACCTATATAAGAAAAAAATACTTAAAGTAAGATAAAAAAAATCGAAACTGTTGAGAAATGTGCGTTTGTCAAAGCGCAACACATCTCAAGGCAGACGTGCCCTCGTAACGCGCATAATTGATGTTGTCGACTTTGACAATTTGACAAATTTCGCCAAGTTTGCGACATCGATTTTACGATGAATATAAAGAGACGCTATTAAATAACGTTTGATATTAAATTTATACGATTTTTCAATTGGAGACGCTGCGAGTGATGAATCGCATGCCGAATATCGCAAAACGCTTCAAAGACATTCGTTTATCAAAATATAATAATTTAAAATATTACATGTAAACTCAATATTGGAAATTAAATTGATTCAAAGGCTATAACATCATATGTAGACGCTCGCTTAAAATTCTCAAAAATCGTGTACGAATTCGTGGAATATTCCTATGAGAAAAAAAATCAAAATTAATACGTTATTAGCTGTTAATTTTTTACAACCACGACGATAATTGATTGCAACACATAAAAACATCAAGCATGAATGAAAACCGCAACAACGTTGACATTTAAGAGGCTCGGTATACACGTACGACTAGTAAATAAAATTGAAAAAAAAAAACGATAGTGACGCATTTCAATCGAAAACTATTCGAACGAGCGGTGAATAGCGATTTATTAATTGCTCGTGTATTATTTTAATTCGAAATCTGACAAATGTTCGCTTCGGGGAAGTCTAACATGTATTAATTTCGTCCAATACGTTTTCGAACGCGCGAAAAAGCTTTGAAGTCGCGTTATTGAAATGTCAAAGCGCTGATTTTTTGTCGATTTTTCACATAATTTACGGAAGAAATAAATAAAAATTATATATTAGTGACTTGTATAATATATATAGAACCTGTAGATAGATTCATATCTGTGCGAATGCTTGTCAATTAAAATACTTAACTAATTAAGCGCGTGTTTTACAACATCGTTTCAAGTACAGTTTCGACCGCATCTCTGCATAAGTTTTGCGCAAACTGGTGAAAAGACAGGATTTTCTTAGGAAAAAATCATATTCAAGGCTTTCTGCGTTTAGAAAAAAATCGCAAACGAGGCTAATCAAACACCTCACTGAATGGAAAGTGACTTTCGTATTATATGTAGAGGCGAGTTTGATAAAAAAAATCACGCGTGGGATGGACTTTTTTCGATCCCGACAATAAAAATGCATGCACCTTATGCATTATTAATGCGTTTTCGAGACGAAAGCGTATGACGTACACGAAAATAATAAACTAATCTATATATGGAAAAATGGTCGGCGATTTGAACGCGTTGAAATGAAAACCCGAATTGCGCAATAAATATCGTAATCTTACACCGTTTTTTTTTATATCAACTGAATAAATTCAATCTTTTCGATCGTTACGACACGCGTTTTAAATAACATTTTTTTAATATACGTATTTCTTTTGTTACGTTTATTACATTTATTACTAAAGTTTATTGTAAATCGATCGTAAAGCTTTCTTCCAATTTAAAGACAAATGCTTCTTGATTACTGCATTACATCTTTGAAATGTTAATAAGACTTATCTTAATTTTATTCCATACTAATATTACAACTTATAATCGATTACGAATCTAAAGATCCGTAGACGTGTCTCCTTTAATTACAATTCCTTATTAATTCATTAACATTTCTAATTATAAAGTCACCGATGATTAGTCGAATCATAATATTTTTTTCATTAAAAAATTTCTTCGACCCCAAATCTGTTAACATCCTAATTGTATGCATGAGATAAACGAGCGCACGTCATTAAGGCGCACCCATATAACGAACCCGATACGAAAAAAACCTTTTCATCCTTAAAGCGCCCATACACCGCATAATCGCCCATATTAATATTATTAATTAAATTTCGTCCGAGACTCTTTCGGTCGCTTTTTTACGACGCTCAGTAAGAACCGCCCGCGGCGTTTTGGCGCCTCTTTATGCGCGGGAACTAATTTCAATAAGCGAGCCTAACCTTTTCCTCGCCTCTATATCACACCTCGGAAAAATTATACACGAGGAAATAATACAGCATAAAGTAGCCCATTATAATACGCTGTGTCCGTTTGTAGAAAAATTAACGCTTATTCGCGGTGGGAAGCTGACCGGTGTGTCTCTCGAGCGCCCGTACATAATAGGAGAATTTTATAGGTTTGTGAGGCTTTCAGAGTCAATTCACCTGTATATAAATTTTGTTTTCTCCCCTCGGTGTGTGTGTACTTTTAAAAGGCATGAATCAGTGAACCGACGAATGTGCTGCCGGCTTCCAGTACTTGCGAGCTTCTCTTATTCGAATGGGTTGACAAAGTGCATCGCCCTCCGCTAGTATAATATTATATACGTACGTTGATATGAAAATATTATTGGCAATATTGGTTTTCGTTCTCGATGCGTCTTGGAATTGTATTTAATAAATGAGATTCTTGCGAGATGCGATTCGATGGTTTGTTATGCGAATGTCGCTCTCGGTTCGTATTGGGAAAATATGTCGATGAAATATGCTGTTTTATATTGCTTATGAATCGTGTGCTAAAATAATTCAGTTAGATTGTAAACATATTAAATGTGCAAAATAAAAAAAATAAATTGTACAATAGAAAAAAAAACACGTATTATATTTGATTAACACCTTGATGAAAGTAGATTTTACGAAGCACGTAAACGATACGAACATGATAATTTTTTCCATTAAAAGTGTACTTCCTTTCCATTCGGAAACCTTTGGTGTTAAATGGATGAACACTAACGTAAGCTAAATGAGAAAACCAGGTGAATATTACCCTTTCAATCACACAACGAGCAAAACTAGTTTTCTCATTTTTCTTTCAATCATTCCAACAGTATATGATTCATAAATAATTATTTGAAAAATAATATCCTATAGAAATGCCTATATTCTATAAATATATTGAAAGTCTATAAAAGAGCAACACCACATCTCTCCGACGTTCAAATCGAAGATTCTCGAAAAAGCCTATTCCTCTTATTATCTCCGCCTGCATCTGACTCGAAATCTTTTCTGAAGTGCATTTCTTATATCCAAACGCATTTATAATATAAAATATACATATAAAGCATCTGAAAAAAATCGCGAGGGGTGGTCTTCTTCGTTGAATGCGCACCCTCTCGCGAACTTCTCCCCTTCGACGACGTCTTTCCCGTATTGCGAAACCACTTGTTCCCGAAATATAATACAGTGCATAATATAAAATACAATATAATATTTTGCGTGTATAAAACACTCAATATTTTCGTCTCGTCTGGGGTTTATGCGTAGACCATTAACGACACACACTGTGGCCGTTCGCGGTGCAGCGAAGGCGCTTTGCCAAAGTCATCGCAATTGATGTTTAATGGCGTCTGCGATGCAACAATGCGTGTCGTATTAATTTTATTTATTGCTTTAGACGATTTTGTTTCGGTGGTTTTAGGTGTTTCTTGTATAAACGATTATTTTCGGGTGCTTTCGATTTTCATGCGTGCGATTTCGTAGGTCTGTACCTACATTTCAATTGGATTAAGTTTGAATTTATCATATTTATTTAGTTCTTCAGTTTCGTTTTTTCCATAACTAAGTTCAACATTTTCAATGATCTGATATTCACAATTTGATTCAATATATCCATCTTGGAGTATAATTTGATATTTAACACATTCTGCACGAAAAATATGACTTTGAAACGGGCATGTTCTCTAATTTTATCGATTTATTTCGCCAAGGCTCTCACGTTTTCCTTCAATAACCGCATGAAATACGAACCGATCGGATTTTCGTTCTGATATTTAAATAATAGATTTAATATTTAATAAACTGCACGTTTAAAAAAAATCGAAAGTCAATGCAATATCGTATTCGATCCAAAGGCTAATATATTTGAAACACGTACACATCCACTCGAATCTCGAACGGAACAAACAGCGCTAATAGAATTGCACGAGATCGTGCATAAATTATGCACGAATTTACACAATTCAATCATCGAAAGCTCACGAAACGTAAAATTGAAATATCGCAAGACCACTCAGCGATGTGACAAGTAATTGTAGATAAGGGCGACGGCCCCCCGAGGGGTCCATTTTCGAGAAATCAATTTAAAAGCACTAAAACGGATATCATCCCCGCGCATAATAAAACGCACTAAAGAATTTCCTATTAAGATTATCCCGTAGAACCTTCGGGTCGGCACCTAAAACAGAAAGATTCGATTTATAAGCGTTTGTCTTCGGAGACTTATAGTTTTCATCCCGCGCGAGGGCGATCACGAATGGCTAATCCTTAGATCGGGCACATTTGGAGGAAATCGTAGTATCGATGTGTTTTTTAGGATGAGGGTCGTTCTAAAAGTCTGTTTGAGGATGTACTCGCGAGTAAATATGTAGATTTTGATTGGTTTGTATGAACATGGGCTCAGATTTCACATCTCATGTTCTACTTCTTTGAATGTGATTTACTTTCATTCGATGAAAATAGATCTCTTGTTTAATTTGGAGTATGAAACATGCAGATTTGTTTGTTATAATTGTACGAGATGAAAATGAAAGTGATCGATTTTTTCAGTATTGGTACTTTTTCGCGTTAGTACTGTTCAATGTTCGTCGAGTATATTAAATATTTGCACAATATATTTCTATTAATTATACTAAAAAAATATTTCGTTATACTAACTTCATTAGCACTTTTAATTTGTGTGATATTTATTCTGGTAATTAGTGTGACCAATATAAATATTATTGACTAATCTCAATAATGCAGAAAGAGATTTTCATAAAATTCTTAAGATTGAACAAAATAAGTAAAAAATCAAAAATATTGAACTCTCTGCTTAATTGAAACTATTTCATCAAAATATCCATTCACATCGACTCAAGATCGAAACTATCGAAGTGACCCACACTCTCGTACTCACAAGCGTCTGAATGGGGACTTCGAATCTGGTCGTGTTTCACTTTAAAAGCAACTCTGGTCAATCGCGAGCCCTGTGAATCATCCGGATAATGGAATATGGGAATCGAAAGGCGTATTAAATGGTACCGAGGCCTGGGAACACGAATTAAACAACGCACACAAGTCTCAAAGTGGCCACTAAATCGACGAAGATGTCTCCGAACGAACGCGAGGCGAACGGTCGCCTTTAAAAAGCTTTTATTGCATTCCATTCTGTCCTATTCACGAGTGTCTCATTTTTATTCGTAAACGCATTTTAAATCGTCTTAGCGCGTCACATAATTTTCCGCTCTCGATAGGTTCTTCTACGTACGTGTTTTTTCGTACGTTTAGTATGCGAGTTCACGTAAACGAGGATTTAGGTGTTCGGTTGAGGGAAATTTGTGAGTGTTGTGAAATAAAATTCGTTCGATGTCTGTTTGTTTGTGGATCAGAAGATTTTCGTATTTTCAATTCTTTTATGTATTTGTACGATTTCCAATCTAGAATTCGATTATTTGCATATTTTTTTTATATTATAATCCCAAAATTTTATTGTATAAAAATAAGACTATTCTCAACATCTTCAATAAAAACGACTATGCAAACAAGCCAGGAATTTGATTTCGATGCATTTTCATTGAGCGTTCAATCGTCGAATCGAACACAATGACACACATGACCGTTTTGTTTTGTTAGGCCACTTTGCGCAACGATATCGCACCGGCCACGAAATCGTGACTGATTTCGAATATTTTCTTAATTCATATTTAAAAACGAAATAAGCGCGATCTTTTCCCATAGAACGCTCATGCTCAAACAATCCGTCTGGTTACGTAAAAACCTCTAAACACAAAACCGCTCGCTAAGTCGGCGCTAATTGCGGTGAACCGCGTGATTCACCGCGCCACTTCGCACGGCCCGAAGCTTTCCTTAACTTTTCTTAACACTATCGACATTCTTGTAACTTATCATGACTTCATACTCAAGATTTAGCATCATGAAATACCCCATATTCGCTTGAACAAAAAAATCCTTATGTCTAATATCGATTTTCATTGAAAAAATTAGAATTCATTTTAAAATCAACTGCATACTTATCTCAAATAATTTTTTGAGCTTATTAAATCAAATTTATATTCAATCAATTTAATTAAAATTATCATTTACGAACTTCAAATTTAAGAAAAAAATAACTCATTAGTCGAATTTTAATTAAAAAAAAAATTCTAGAACATACAAATTATTACTTAACTTGTATGATCAGTACCATCTATGTATTATGACTGTATAAAATCGCTGCAAATAAAAATAGAATTTTCTTATAGGAGAAAGATGATGAAAAGTTGTATTGATTTTTCCCCTGTAGTTTTCTCAGTTGAAATGTGAAAATATTTTTTTATTCGATAGAGAACGACCTTAGCCAATGTTTTCTGGAGTACCTATTAACATCATATTTATTTCCAATGCTTTTGAAAGGACGTTTAAATATAGGTGTGAAAACAGACTAATTAAAAAAAAAACGAAACTTTGTAGTCTTGTAGATGCAAGAAAATTATGATTTCCGAGAACGCATGCAAATCTAAATCACTTATGAAACAAATATTCTTTTTTTGAAGAAAATTTTCAATTTAACTACTCCGACACATAAGAAAAGTCATTAAAATTATTTTAGCATGTTATTTGAACCAACATTTTTTTTCATTACTTTCACACAGACGTACAAAATCCAACAAACTACACACTCAACCTGAACCATCTAATATCAAAACTAGCACCTTCGCACTTTAACAAAACAGCTTAAATCCCTCTCCATCACGCCGGAAGAGGAAACCGAGATCCCAATCGGAAGCTGAGGGCCTTCGCATGTAAAACATACCACAAATCACGACCGTCTCCGGCCTTGCTTGGGTCGATCACGCGAATTTGTGCAACCGGCGAAAGGCTATCGTGACTCGTCGGACGCAACGATCCATTATCCGATTAATCGTGCCGGTTAAATCGGTTAATTTGATGGTTCGATCGTCGTGTGAAATCGACGACGTGATACGACCGAAGGCTCGTTGTTTAGTCTGGCCGTAGTCAATGGTGGGCTTTGTGTGTCGCCCGTTTTGATATGGGATGAGTCAATTAGTGTTGGATTTTCAATGGATTTATTATGTTTTGTTTATGCTTTTGATGTTGTATAAATATATGATATTTATCGAATCGATTTTGATATTCAAAAGTATCGATAATAATCGGTTTCTTTGTGTTCGAATTTTGATATTTGTTGAATTTTCATAGAGACTTAGAAAATTTGTGCATTTTTGTTAATTTCATAATAAGTATTGAAAATTATATTCTTTCCATTTGCTTCAACGTCTGCGTATATTTCATACTTTCTTGGCTAGAAAATGCAACAGCATAAGTAAATAGGTGTAATTTTGTTAGCTTAATTTCGTGGATTAGCTTTGTCTTGACTGTCTTAGAAAAGTGTTTAAATCAATACAAATAGAAAATTATAATAAAGCCAACATATGCGTGGTCGCTTAATTTTATGAAATTTAATAAAATCTGACGAATTTATTTAGATTGAAAAGTTGATAGCCGTTACCTTATAAACATTCAACCTAAAATTTAACAATATGAAACGATATTTTATTTCCACATTCATGCTTTTTTTTAATAATACAATCACATCAGAAACCCGACTGTGAAATTCAAAAATTCTTAATGAATATACATGTAGAAACATCATCTCATCCATAAAACAAAATCATCTAGAAATAACCGGTGGATTTGCGTGCTTTATGCGATTACAATCCGATGACCCTAATCCGTTTAATCCTCCATGCCCTTACTCTCACGATTACGATCTCTTTGATATGCTAAAATTCAAACGAATTTACATACGTAGACCGTAACCCAATTTTATGTCTATGCAAAGTCGATTGCGAGGAAATGGATCGAAATCGCGTTCTTTATTCGGCTACCTTAATATATTCGGATTTTTTCGCAATACGGTCGTGTTTTTTGTGCTAATTTTCAATTTAAAATCGCATCTTGTATAATTTCGGATTATTTATCGGCATGTTTTGCCGATGATATCGATGTTTTATCGGATGATTTAGTCGCGTGTTTGTCTTATGTTTGTCGATTGTGAATGGTTTGTTTAAAATTCCGATGAATTTCATTAATTCTTCAATTCTGTATAAAATTTTAATATCTCTTTTATAATTTTAGGTTGATTTATTAACAGGTTTATGTGCAGTTTTCAATTAAACCGTGACGTCGTTAATAATAATCCGTTGATATAATGAGATCAATTTCATGCAAATGTGTATCGATTATGAATTTTCCTCAATATGCTGAATAATATTTTGTATCGAGTCACATTAATTTCCATTATCAATTTGCATGACCTATTTCGTTATTGGAAAAAATCATTTTAACCGTGATGTCATTCGTGTAATTTAGCCAAAATTATTTATCATCTGTACTTTTGCAGATCACTTTTTATCGTCTAGTCGTAGTAATCTTTGGTTGAAGTATGACATCATTCTATTTTAAAAACTAATTCGATATCGGACTTAACCAATCAATGACATATGTTCGAACATTGGATATAATATGACGCAAGCAAATTCGACCGATACAACCAAATAAATTAAAACTCGTAATTGGGCCTCCTAGCAATACAGATGAAAATCATTTAATTCTTCTATTTTTTTTTTAATTAAATTCGTCCAATTTCAAACAATCACATTTGAAATTCTTCATCAGAAAACACTATCACCTCACCTCACCATCGATCCTCGACTTACCACTCTGACCACAGTGCTGCTTATAGACATAATTCTTTCAAAACTTCCTATTCATAATCCACTTACGGTCATCGAAGATAACGATCTTCGTCGATCATCCAGAAGTATTTCGAATCACCACTTAATTAATTCATTAATAAAACAACCCCTAACTGAACCTCATGGCCACTCTCCGACTTACCACTTTGACCACCGGGCGGCCTACAAACGCAAATCTTTCAACTCTCCCAATTCACAGGCCACATACGGTCATCGAAGACAATGATGATGATGATAATGATCACCGTCGGTCATCCAGGAGTGTGTTGGTTCGCCATCGGAATGCATGACGATGTTTGTGCAGCGGCCGAAGCGGGCGCCTCTTGTTGGTGCAACTCGTTAACACCGTCGAGGCATCCACAACACTCGTGCACAACATTTCTCCGAATGTACACTTTTCATCGTGCCGATGCTAGTTTTCTAACTTCGAAGGCGGTTTTGTCGTCGACGATGAGCGTGTGTTGATTTCACATCGAATCGTGGATGAGTTTCGTAAGGGATTGTCGAGGAAAATCTCCGGTTGATGACTTGTTGTTGACGAAGTGTCGATTTGTTATTAGTCATAATGTTCTCTATTGAAGTGTTCGGTTGATCAAATTTCAATAGATACATTCATTTTGCCATAATCGTTTGTCAAATCATTATATTTTAATTGGAATTTCTTTGGCGGTACATTTTGTAAATTTCCATGTAATGCTGTGAATCATGTGTCAATTTATTTATTACAGTAGTCATGCGACTTATTAAAATCTAAACAAACGATTAGAATGTTTTCATTTTATTAAAAACTTTCCTATTTTATCTAAAACTTTTTCTGATAAATTTCAAAGAATGCGATAATTGAAAACTTCCTTGTATGCAATTTTCATTAATTTCCTCAATAATCTACACTATTTTATAATCTGTTTGTGCTTTTATGATTTAATATCATGTTAATGTCTATAAGTAAATTTAATTACAATATATTAATTCTTTTACGTTCGTAAAGCTGTATTAATGTCAAAACCATTTTCATATAGATCCACAAAGAGCCTTTATACGATCCATTCGAATATCATGTTTCCTTAAATTAAAATAAATAATAGCGCATTGTATTAAAATGTGCATTTTATTTATAAGCTAAATGCGAATTCCATCTTTTCATAATTATTACACAATACACAATATTCCTTTTCAATACATTTCCTTGAATGTTCATATGGGCACTTCAATTACAAATTGCATTTCACTACAACATCATAAACATCACGTGAAAATTTACGCATATGTGTATTTATTTAAACTTATGTATAATTCATCAGTTTAAAATGTGAACGATGTCATTTTACCGACCATATTTATGTCGATTTTCATTAAATTATATTGCGGAAAACTGTGGAGAAAATATATATCGAAATTGTGAAAATGCCAGTAAACGCCTACCGTGTTGACAAATCGTCAACAAATATGTTATCTAACAGGTTTTGTTCATTCGATGCAATTTTCATACGAATCGTCGATCGAATCTGAGGGTCAAAATTACCGGTAGGTCGAGTAGCCCGACGAACGACGCGTGCCTTCTAATTATTATAAAAATCCACCTGTCCGATTTCAAAATTAACAATTCAAAATGTTAATTTGCCGCTTTCGCCTTTCAACTTTCCGTTTCTTCCGAGAAAATCGAAGAAAAACCATTAAACACTTAACGCAGATCGCCTCGACATTCAAGCATATCGAATTGAAAACTTTTCATTCCTCTTTGATTTCCTTCATCTACATCTGACTGAAGTATGTCAGCAATAGATATTATCCTATTTTAAAACAAATAATCAATCGATTTGCTATTCATAATATATTAGACTTTTCGATGCATTTCCTGAAAGTCAACTTTATATTGTTCGTTGAATTAATTAAACAATCATAACAGGAAAATCGACTGCACAGATAGTCAAATTGACAAATCAACCTTTGAACACAGACGTTCTCATTATTTTCAAACGCGATAATGTCAATCGAGTTACATAAATTCTCAGACGATATTAGCTCAAAGTCATCTCTCACTTTATTCTGTTTTAGATTAATTAAACAATCATAACAGTAAAATCGACTGCACAGATCTTCCGTTAATTCTCAAATTGATAAATCAATCCGCGAACACAGACGTCCTCAATCTTTTCAAAGGCGATAATGTCAATTGAGTTATGTGCGTCGAGGGGGTCACGGTGGACCGGAGGCGGGTCACGAACGTCAACTCAACTCAACTCAACTCAACTCGACGCGAATTTTAATTGAATCGTTCTCGTCTCGTTTCGCGGCGCTCTTCATCGGTAGGAGTGTCCGTCGAGGAGAGACATCTTCGACTTGGATGGTGGGAGACCAGCTCCGTTGGCACCGCCTATCTCTTCGCCTACTGGCTGACCGGTCCGTGCTGCGAGTCGGCAATTATTTCGCCGGTGAAAGTGCACGTGAAAATGGCGGTGCACTGCAGAAATTTAATGCAACGGTGAAAAAGCACTATCGATATCGCATAAGTGTCATACGTACCAGGGAAAAGTTGTTGCGCGGTGTAATATGAATTGTATATGGGCTAACCTCCCCTAACTGAAGAAAAGCCCGTGATTTTGAAACTGCTGAAAAGTGTAAGTTCAGATTCGATTCGAACTGTAGCACTGGTGAAAAATTTAGATATGAGTTGTATAAGTACGTTCACTTTTGAAGTAATCCGTTTATTCTCAATGAAAATTCAGGGATTGTGAAATGTTCCCATTTAGGAAAAATTCTGGCGTTATACTAGATTCGCGTGAAGGTGTTCCACAATTATTTCTTTATTTTAATCATTTGACAGTTCATATCTTATAATCAAGATATAATCCTTCAAATGTTATCGTGAAGGACAGTTTTGGATTTTTTATCAGATTTTCTTACAAATACATGTTCATGTATTTTGATGAATTATTTTAGTCGAACAATAAATGTTCGTTTAACTCCTAAATCTGCTTTAGATTTAAAATAAATCGTATTTAATTTATTGCCTCCGGATATCAAATATAATATTGACCTTCATGTAAATTTTCCATAAGAATTAATTGATAAATTATCTTTTGTGCTATAGATAATTTCATTGATGTTTAATTCATTTTTTTGTATTTTTCTATCAATAAAATCCTATATTTAGCAAACGGAATTAAGCGAATATCAATGCTTCTCAAATAATACGATTGAAAATCCGTTTGATTTTTTTATCAAACGTTCACGCATATAAATTATATTTTAATATTTTCACTTTTTCACATGGAAACATGATATAACATCGGGTCAAGCTCGCGCATAAAACATCGAAAAGCATCGATGGTAAAATATCACCTATAGTAAATCACTCAACGCTTCGCAAGAAAATCAAAGAAAAAAAATCGAAAGTCGTAAAATGCACTTATGACCGCATTGATATCGCATTAAACAAAAGCTCACGAGGTGAATTCTGAACCAATATTATATTTTACATACCATTTTACGACGATTCGTAAAACGATCATTTTTAAATCAATACACGTGAGTTATGCTTTCGTCGTGTGAATTTGACATAATTTATTGTTCTTTACTCCATATTTATACGTCGTTAACTTCGATTCATAAAAGTTATATTTTTTTTAACAATTTCATCCTTATCATTAGTATGATGAAAGCCGAAGTTCATACCAACATACATAGATACATCAAAATCGATTTCATTCTCATCGCACATACCTATTAATTCGAATTCATATTGGTGCAGCATCATTCGATTTCCGTCCCATGATAATTACACTCGCCGACGATTAATCTACGAAGGCAATATCGTATGTAATCCAGTTCTTGCGAATGCAAAGTGCACGGCCAGATTAACATGCACTAATTGCACTTTGATTGGATTGATAAAATTTCAATTTAAGAACCACTCGTCCCTCACGATGACAAATTTCGATTCGAACAGAACGCCCATTTAGCGCCTTTCGAATAAATTCTCGTTTCGAGAAAAATCTTCAATCGATTCAGTTAAAAAGCGCATTGCGTGCGCGAAATTGCAGCGGGAGCGTTTCGAAACGTCTTAATAACATCGCTTAATTTCATTTTATTACGTTATTTTTAACACGATGGGTGGCTTGATACTTTACGGTAATCACATACTATCAGTTGAGTACATAACCGCGAGGTTTTTTTTCGTGAAAATTCACTTTTTGAAAGAAGTTTTACTTACTAGTCTCAAGCGTCAAATTTTACGATAATTACACGATTTTTGAATGCGAAAATATTGAATTTGACCTAGTTTTTCGTTTTAAATATTAAATTGTATTGAAAATGTTTAAATTTGACCCTTTTTCCGTAATGAGAACGAGCGACCCGTATTTGCGCAACCGGTTAGTTCCGTTAACTTGCGCAGTTCGGAAAAATCTCCGTGTCGACAATTCATGAAAATTTTTTTCAAGCTCGAGCACCGTCATAGAACAATTTGTTGATAATGTCATCGACAGAGAGTGATGCTATACCCGGATATGATATCACTAAGGTTAAAATGGACAAGAGACTTGCGGGTCAGAAAAAACTTCGAAAATGATTTAAGTGTTTTTTAAAATGTGACGCAACGACTTAATAGAAACTGCACGATATAAACGATAAATTTCATGAACGCTGCACTTAATGGTTACCTTATTTTTTTTTCTAATCCACTCGAATAAAAATTGCGTCAGACTTATATTTAATGAATTATTATATATTTTTTTCGAAATCATTATCTTAAGTCTAAGCTTTCTTAGAAGCGCTAAAAATATTTACATTTCAGATAAGAAGAACAATATAGACAGATTAAGTGATAATTTAATTTAATCAAATCGATACATAATTAGAACGATGGCGCCTCTTTTGACTTTATCTCGATTCGTTGAATCCATTTATATTTGAGACATTTATCGTGGAATAATTTAACATTGTGATATGTTTTAGACGATGGCGCCTGCGATTTCCACAAGGCGTATAAATATGCAATACACAAATGGTTTCTTCGAACCAGTACTTTGTCAGATACTCGAATCATTGAGATCCCACACACAGTGGTTGATAAAATGCCGACATATTTTATTATCGCAATTATGCATCGAGCAAGAAGTTGCTTGCTCGAGTGCATAGGTCGTCTCTAAAGAGAATTCAAGTGTTTATTCAAAAGATAAAAGTTTGATTGGTAAATACAATATTTAGACAATGCCTATTTTCATCGAATATATTTTTATAGATTTGTTTCCCTAGTGGTTTTATTAATAGCCTTTTCAAAAGTATTTCATTCGGTCGATGTGTGATCACGTTTGATGTGTGTGCACGCTTCAGTTTTTCCGCACCAGGAAAATTCCAAAGGAAAATTCCGACATTGGACCATCGCAAATAATATTGTAGTTAATTGAGTCGTTAATTTCCAAAGCAATGTTTTTTAATTGACTGGGATGATTTATGGTTAGTTTATATTATAAATTATATAATTTTAAATCATTAACTTAATCTTACATAAATTATATAGATACAATACAAGTATTTACGACGTAATTTACTGATATCGTAAATATTTGCGATCAAAATAATTTTGCAAATTCATTTTCATCAAATTCAAATTCAAGTCAAAATCGGACTTAGGCATCTAATTTTTAGCAGTTTCGAAACCTTAGTTTTCTTTTTGACTGAAGGAGGTTATTCCCTAAATCAAAATTACAATGATTAACACAGGAAAAATTCAATCTTTAGATTATACAATTGATCAACTGATTACACCGGCGAGCCGAATCTCGTCCCTCTCCCATTTTGATTTCATAACACACAATATAATATGTAAAGAATGTTGTTTACTATCGTCTCTTACATAAACAAAACGTCACATCGCATTTTTGCGTCCGATCCTTCACGCAAGGTTTACGTTTCAATCGCTTTTCAAACACTCGTCTTCTGTTTGTCGATCGAGACACGGACATGTCGTGCACTGAATTTTCCTCGTCTTACACAATGAATTTTCCTATGAAATCCGATCCAGTGTTTACGTTCATTCATCAAACCGTGCATTGAATGGAGCCGTTCGTACAGTTCAGTTGAAGTTCATTACATGAACGTGCATGAAGCTTTCAATTAGACTCCATAATGTAAACAATGCAGCTTACCTTGTTCCGACTTGATTTTCAAATGGAAAATTTCAAATTTTATTATCTTGCGAATCAATCGATCTATTTGCGCCTTAAATTTACCATTTATTAGTGTGTGTATGTGAATTTTTTTATTAGTTTATGCTGATAGGTTAGGTAATGAATTTCAATTAAAATTTCAATATTGCGCATAATTGAATCGTATAATATCTCGAACGAATCAGTTTATATACGCTTTCAATTAGCATTAATTGCGTTCAAACTGTATTTATGCATATGAGGCGCTGACACTGAAAGTGGCAAAAGTCTAACTTGCAAAAATTTACATACAACATAGCGAGAACTGTAATATATTTTTTCTTATTATTGCAGATAAAATATTATGTTTGTCAAGTTAAGCTCATCTCAAAGTTTTTATAATAAGTTTAACTTAAGTGCACGAAATGTATTCTCTAAAACCACAAACGTATTTATATAAGATTCGCAAAAATCAACATAGATACTTCGAACGAAACTTCAATAGCATACATAAATTTAAATCATACATTTGGCAAAAGACACAGCGAAACCGCAGACTTTTAAGCAGTTCAAACAGTCGCAGAGCGAAACTGCATCTCTGGGAAAAGTCGTGCGACTGTTTGCCGGTCTTCGGCAAATATTAACCTTTCGCGAAACGAAACGAATATAAAGTGGGTGACTTGAGCGCAAACATCGGGTGTCCATCCTAATCATTATGTGGTTATTCAAATTAGAGGATTACGACGGCCAATAAACATGTTTCGGCGCCGTCGTCGTCGACGTCGGCGCCGCTCGTGTGTGCACAACTCATTCGAAAACCTCGCACAGTTTAAACACTAACGTTTATTATTATATTTCGATGTGTTTTTGTGTTTGTCTTCGATTTCCATGTCCTCTGCTTTTTCTCAGCCGTGAGACTTTTCGTGGATTCTGCGGATTTTGAGGCTTCGCAGCCGGTGTTGAGTTCGTAGTCGATGCTTGTTTATCAATAGACTTCTTGATAGTTTTTCCTTTTTTCATAATTTAATGTCATTTTTTGAAAAAAATGCACATCTCATAAGACGAATGCAAACAATTGACATGGCAATGATTTAAAAAAAAACGTACTCAGGGTTGATCGTGCACTACACGTATTGGTAAAGGAATAAGTGATTTGATGATATATCTCAAACAGCTTCCGAAATTATTCATATCCGTTTAAAAGAGCTAGTTAAGCTATCTAACATGAATATTAATGAATGAAAAAAATCAATCTTAAGACCCAATAAAATATATGAACATAAAGGGTTCATATATCTTATATTTCAAGACAAAATGTGCTCTTTTCGAAATGGCACATTCTAAGGAATATTATTTTTCAAATAATTAAGTTGTACAATGTTCAAGTATATCCGTGTGAAAAGCTATGCAGTATGTTTTCATGTTTAGCATGAATATTATTAGAAACAGGATAGAATAAATCATTATCGATATAATAATTTTTCATGTGAATCGAATTCAGAAATTTGCGCTAAATTTTTGCTTGTTGTAAATTGTGAAATAATAAATTTCGTGAAAATTTGAATCATGCAAATTCGCACTAATCGAAGTTAGAAGTTTTTTTTCTTCAAATCAAATGCAAATTTTGATAAACAGTTGCAGGTGGCAAAATATTCTTAGAAACAAACAAACAAAAAATGGTTGTGCTAATTTGCAATATTTCTGGAAAATGATCTAGTTTCTATTTAACAAATTTATTCTATTCATCAAATAATTTTCATCCTTATTATTTTGTGACTCTTTTATTCATTTTGGTGCTAATCGTAATCTGGGGATTTTTGTAGATTAATATGATTTGAGGATTTTTCAACATGCTGCTATCAGAACAGGAAAAAAATACGAAAATTGGATTCTAAAAAATTATCACCCTAGAAATAAATTATCCGTGTGTGCATATACGATAATGTTGTACATTTACGTAATTTTCGCATATATACGCCATTGTTAATAAAATAGTAAATCTTTAGACATTTTTTGCGGCAAACGCGTGCCACGACTTTGTCATAAATTATCGCATTAAAACTGGACATAATTTATTTCTTGTATACTTGGACTATCGCCTCTAATGAAAACATCAATCGAACGGCTAAAATAATTCTCGTGTACGTCTAAAGTTTGACCTTTACAATAAAGCAGAAATTTTGTTTGCTCGCGAAATTAAATCGTCTGAGAAAATATTTATGGTATTCTCACAATCGAATGCTTATAGTGAAATCAATACCACTCACTCAAGCGACCACAAATATTTATATAAATGAAAAATTCATTATATAATATCTACAAGAATACAACTTAATTCATTAGGAGCCGATCTTATTATACTACGCATAAATATTTTTCGGAAAATCTGAAGGTTTTTGTAACAATTAAATTCATTACACTATATTATTAATGATTTGACTTATAGATTTATGTTGTATATAAATGAGAATGCATTTGGCTAGACAATATTTTTTCACCTTTATACGACAAAACCACTCAAAATTTATCAAACACCATTTTAGAGACAGAAAAGCTTGCTAATTGAAAACTTTTAACAGACTCAATCGAATCGACAGTAATAATAGACATTTAAGCGAAGCCAATGATGACGCAATACAAACAATCAGAATGCAACAAAAAACCATAACTCGCTAAAAACCGACAATGAATTCGAATACGTGACGCAACTTTTCGAAAAACTTTTCGAAAGTGCAGAAATGAAGTGTGTCCATCGATAAGATCGTGACATCGCATCGGATTGAAACTTGTCAATCTTCGACGACGTTTAACACTCGAAGACGACGACTTTTCCTAAGACCGGTCTTTTCCCGTGGCGATTGTTTTGACTCGTCGTATCGCTTTGTGAATATTGTATAGAGTAGTTGCCGATTTGAAACATAAATAGGAATGTGAATGTGTGGAATGGTTCGTTTATCTCATACTGGGTAGGCTAATTGGCGTGTGCCAATGATGAGCGCTCATAGTTGTTCAGATTGTGCGAGGAGATCGTTTATGGTTAAACGTGTGTTTTAATTGCTTATTTGAAGCAATATTGTTGCATTTGATGGCCGACGAATGTGCAATGTGTATAAAAGAAACATTTTCTTATTATTATACAACGAGGACAAAGGTATACTTCAGTTTATTATTCGAATAATAATTGATTGGTGATTGTTTCAATTAGTTAGTGTTAATTTCAGTTGAAAGCTTGTTAAAATTTCTCAAAAAAATTTTTCTTTGAAGTTATTTTACTCAATATAAAGCAAATATTTTAAAACATTTATCTGCTTATTTTTAATGCGTCAAAATTAAAAGTGTTTTTAATGATGAGCGGGTAAATTTAATTAAACGTAAAAAATCCTTCATAATATACTCATTTTGAATAATTTATACAATTTATATGCGTACTTGAATGTATAATGTGTTCGATAATAATTTAGTATCATTATATTTCACTACTTGCAAATATTTTGAATTTCGACATTTCGATGTAATTTATCGAAAATGTATGTAAATCGATACACATTTACATTTTCATCGATTTCCATTTAATTATACTCTTATTAAAATCAACTCCTTTTATCATTCAACTTTTGATATTTCCATGCAAAAACTACCTAATTTAACACTAATGAAATTCAATATTTAATTTCGCGTCATTTCTGCATTTTATCGAACCGCTATTTGAATAAATTGCTCGTTACTCATGTGATTTGTTTAGATGCAATGCGAAAAAAACACCATTTACATAAACGTTTACTCACAAACCACAATCTTGATGAAAGCATCTTTCCAAGAAACTCATATTTATATGAAAGGAGACGAGTGATTCAAAAGGACATCTTCGCAATCCTCACATTTAGTTCCCAGAAGCCTTCGACATTTCACCAGTCATCTTCGCATATTATATTTTCCGTCTCGAAGCCGACTTAGTGAAGAAATTCTCTGAAATTAACTCCAAGTCGGCAACTGTGTAAACAACGTTTAACCTGTGGCTTTTATTGCGATAATAATTGTTGTATAACTTTCGAAATGTCTTTATTTAAAAATTTTATAGACCCTCTCTGCAACCCCCCGTTGCGTTCGAAACGAGCCGTGACTTTCTAATTTATTTTCGTATGCGTGAATTTCACACGAATTTTCCACATTTATGCGGATTGCGAAATCGAATATTTTTTTCAATATAAAAATATATTAATGAAGTGTTGATGATAAATCAAAGACTTATCCGATGGAAGTTTATAAAATTTTCTATGAATCATGAGATTATTATACAAATATTATGATGCGAATTCTTTTTTTTTATATTAAAAATGTATTATAAATTTGCATATTGTCAAAATATTTATTTTACATTCGAGTAAATATCTTTAAATCAATTTTAACAAATATAATTTCGTATAATCTATTTTACAAATAAGGAAAAAATGCAATAAAATCACAAACTTAAGATGAAGAGTAATTGTACATAAAATATGTCTATTTATAAAATATAACACTTTTTTTCTAATATTTAATTATGTAACTAAAATACATTTTACACTACCTTTCAAGTAAAGCAATATGTAATTCAAAAGGAAACTTTCAGATCATTGCATACTCCTAAGGATAAGTTCATTCCTGCACACCCTTAATTACATTGTGTACGATTCTGTTTTAAAATTCGACGCATATTACTGTTATATTTTTACAGATTTTCTTCAAAACACTTTGTATAATATTTGTACTTCTCGCTGCTCACATTGACGTTCCTCTATATATTTATTTATTTATTTAACGATATTTTTCGTTAACGAGCCGCCTCTGAAGCGCACTCGGGAACATTCTTAGGTGCGCGTTTATTATTAATTTTAATTAAGTCCGAGTTTTGACGCGTTCGAAAGTGACGCAACTTGTTTGTACAAGGTGTCCCAAAAGTTATTCTGCGGTTCAAAATTTTTATTACTTCCAAAATACACAATAATTTATACATACCTGGACTTGATATATAAATATAAACAGCTGTATGATCGAATCGTCATTTGAGTGGATTTTCCATGCTTTTTCCTTAAATTGATAATTTTAAATGAATTTTGACACTTTTTAGTCCCTACTATTTTTGAAACACCTCTGTATATAAAATCTTATATTGATTTTATTGTGGCGATATTCGAAGGCTTTTTCATCGATCTGGTATATTAATTATCATCGAACTCATAATGACCGTAATATTAGTTAGTGGCTGGCTGATTAGGTGAAAACGCCAGATCAGATAAGATACAACAAGTTTTTTTTCTCAACTCAATCAATATTCACCGATCTACTGAGACTGGAATAGGCTAGTTTGACTCTCTTAAAAATTCTCTAAGATTATTTTTTTATTATGCGCTAAACGATCGATTATCGTTTCGGTCGGAAAATTTACAACGGCCATTATATGCCGTTTAATTAATTAAGGTTATATTCGGTTTAGTGTCAACTTTTCGTCATAACCAGTTGCGTTAATAATATTTTTATGTGAGAAAAATGTCTTAAAATCACAATTAAGTCGTGTGAGTTTTTTTTAATAGCGTCACGGTTGATTTTATTGAGAAATTGGTAGTCGGGAAAGTGGAACGAATTTTTATTTGGATATAAAATAAAATTTATTTATATTATAGAGATTATAATTATTTTAATGCTTCTGTAATAGTTTTTAACACGATTTTGGAAAATTCTATCAGCATGATGCTCTGCTTAACTTTACCTTCAACGCAACCCAACATCAACGAGATGCTGATGGTATTGTACTGAAATGCTATTTTTATTAAAAAACATTCAATTCAATATGCATTTTCCTCGCAAGAACTTTTCTTGAATCCATACGAACTAAAACTCGTATTTTCAGTTCTTCATCGTTCTCCCTTAGTTTTTCCGAACTTTTCTACCTGAAACGCCAAAGCAGCCTCACAAAAGAACCTCAACCCATAAAATCCCATCACCACATCCTCAATCGGGAGTCACACGTCTCACTCACAGTTCGGTCGCATTAATCATGCCGGGCCTCTATGTCTTTGGAGATGAGTCTCTCAGATACGCACCCACCTCAGATAATGTTATCCTAATTAAAGCAGCGGATCCCCATCCGACCGCTAACATGGCACAATGCTCAATTAAAACGAACAAGAACGGATTATTTAATAATCAAACGACCGAGAGGACGCCTCCCTTTCTCTCAAGAGTACTAGATCCGTGGTACTGGAGTGCCCTGGGGACCAGTTTGACTGCATTTTTATCAAAGATATATCCAACGGGTAATAATTTCGGAGGTCCCCCCAATCGAATATTATCAAATGCGTATTTATTCCCACACGGGCGCTTTGTGCCATGTTTGTCTTGTCTATTTTTCATGATTGTTTTCCAGTTATGATGAACTGCTTCGGAGTCGAGGAGCGCGTGAGAATTGGAGTCGTCGTCGTCGTCGTTTCGAAGTTCCAAGTCCTGTAATGAATAAATGTGTCGATTAGTATCGCTCCTATCGAGCTTCTAACGCTTTTCTATAATACATAGGGCGTGTTTTTCTGGGTAGGAACAAATTACGTTCGAGGTGTTTTATTCGATGCGGTTTGAGTTCGTTCCAGGATTGTATGTATTACTGAACTATTGTAATTATTTAGAGAAAAAAAAAATCTGACTAAAACAATTATTTTGATTATGAAACCCATAATCAAGAATAATTAGAAGCAATTTGAATGTTCATATAATATTGAAATGATACATTTCTTAATATTCAAATAATTTCCTTAAGAAACCATATAAATGAAAATTTGCATAATATTTGCGTTTAATTGATGTATCAATATGAATTATATGATAATTCAATTAATTTATATAGTAGACTCAACCATTTAATTGTAAAAATAATTCAATAGTATTGGCACTACGATTTGAGAAATTTTATGTTGAGGATATAAATTTCAGCCTCCGTGCAATTTGCTTCGTAAATAGATTTTCATTTTCGAGCCTATCTTGTACATCGAATCGAAATATAAAGCATCGATAAAACGGTCATTGCTTCTTCGATTTCGAATTGAATCGCAAATATTTCAAAACGAATTAGAAATCGGCGTGATTTAAAACTCGACTCTTGCCAATTGAGTTATTCGTTGGACGTACTCCAACATAACAAAAAGACACCGTAGAAAGATTTTTAATTTTCGAGACATTCCACCGAGATCATTAATCAACTTTAAAATCGTCTAATAAAATTCGGATCGATTCTCGATAGCATCGAATAATAAAGCCTTTCACGAAACCGAGACATCATCAATCAAACGAGAGGATTCGTGTAAACATCAACATTGAAACTTTTCGTGCAGACCATGTAACGAAAAACGCATCCGACAATAAAAAGAAGCTTAAACGGTTGTTAATGCGAAATTTATTACTGTACAAACATATTTTTCTTTGCCTTTTTATCTCAATGCGAAAAGAGATTAATCGACGGGCGAAGAGACTTTGCAATATGTTTCTGTCGAACGTTATCAAAGACCAATTACCCATTCGGTTTTTCAAGATTAATTTCTGACCGTTCGAGTAATGCATGCTACTGTACGCTTTTAAATGCTTTTTTATTGCGATGAAGATGCAGTATGTTAAATTCCAGATCAATTTAACGTACTTTTTTTATTGATTTGGCTGGAATATCCCAATTTTCTTTACTTTGACTCATAATTTACTCTAGTTTCGCAATATGTGTCTGTTAGTGAATCACCGATGAGTTCTAAGCCGTCACCTACAATTGACCCCGGGGTTGCTTTAACCCTCCAAGTGCCTGCCGAATAGGCAATAGTGTCAAGCACATGTCAGTATAGAGTGGACTATTTATAAGTAAATCTGGATACTATCGCTTCTTCGTGTTTATTTATTTTCAATTTTTTTCATAAATAGATTATCAAGTAATTTTATAGAAAAAAGATTTAAAGTTTACAAGGAAAAAGTTGTATTATGTATAGATTTTCATTTGCTTGCACTTGTACACTTAACACAAGTCAACGATATGTATCCGGTTTCCTTTTAAATAAATTAATTTTAATTGATTTAATATATTGTGATTATCAACATACTAAAAACTTCAACGGGTAATTAAAACATGAATATTTTCCTTGTAACATACATAAGAATATTTTCAGCTGTACAACCAAGTGTCATCGAGATTTACGTATTATACTTACACAGTGAATCGACATAGCGAACATTACTATCTAATTAATCATCAATTTATTAATAAGTGTTATATTTATCATCAGCCATTTGAAACTATAGTTACATTGATTGAAATATGATATACGAAATATCGTATATCAACTAATACTCGAATAATACAATGAATCAGACATTTTATTGAAATATTACCGACGTGTTTTCGGTCATGTATTTGCGTTCTTGAAATATATTTTTTGTCGTCAACGAACATACGATCATCGGATAGACTTTTCACCCAATCGCTCACCCGTATAATACAGGGTGATTATAAGGTTTCTTTCTGTGAATTAATGACCGTCTGCCTATCGAATGATAGAATCGATAAATACGACGCGATGGACTCTATTGATATACGAAACTGAGTGTCTTTGCTTGTTTGTCTATAAAATTTCAATCCCAATAATATTTCATAACACTCAAACATATTTTATTCATTCAATATTGATTAAAAATCTATTTAATTTCTCTAAAAAAACCACATCTAAATAGGTAATGTTATCAAATCAATTTGACCGGTTCGAAGGCGCGCTTAACTCTAATACAACGCCATAATAAAGTGAACTCGTGTTTGTATTTAATAAACAAGTTTTGTTTGACTTTATAATATACTTAAACGTTATATATAATGGTCATATAATAATTAACCGTCTAAAGAGAGGTTTAACATTTAGTGTGGTTAACTCATTTCGACGGATCGTAAAATTATATGGCGCACTGCTTAAATTGGTGAGAAATTATAAACTGCGTTTTACTATCTAATGGTTGCATCTCGATTAGAAATTCGATTTTTCTTTCGACATATTAAGAAAATTGTTATTAAATCAATATGAGAATTTTTTTTATCGTAAAATGTGCAGAAAATGGTTTATTATCATTGCTTTTCAAATTAATTTTATTCATATTTAATGGTTAAATGGTTTTTAATACACAGATAAAAAATGAAAAATATATGCAAAGTAAATCATCTGTTTATAATTTTATAAATTTATTGATCGATATTTATAATAAAAGTATTGAAATGGACTTTGCATATTTCGTTATATTATTTTCTTCTTCTTATGTCGATTGGAAGTATTTCTCGAAATACATCGAAGAAATCCGCTATTCTAGATCCATCGAATGCGTGCTTTTCTGTGAACATTTCAATTAGCATCACTACGAAAAAAATTTAGTAAATAAGAAAAACGGTAATATCGAGCCATTGTTTATGCGTCTCGAAAAAATTTAGGAATTCGACTCTCTAAAAAATCCTATTAATACAATTCGTTCTCATGCGGATTAGTTGCTTTGGGATTCCCTCGCGAAAATGGAAAACTGCCAGTGCGATATCAAATCGTAGCAACTAATGAAATTTTCCTGTTGCTTCTTGCGATGAAAGTTCCAATTTCGTTGAACGATTGCCACATATGACATATGATGACCAATCGTTCTAAATTTGCTAAAAACGATATCGTATTTAGGTCCTATTGTTTTTTTTATGGTCATTTCCTTTTTTGTCACAATCGATTATTTTTATAAAACAATGACTATTTAAAACGAAAACTATTGTTGTGTTCACTTACATGAATTATATCATATTTCAATCGATTGTGACTAATAATTTATGCACTTTCATCGGGAAAAAACAGGAAAATTTGACTAAGTATTACTAAAAATTATATACATAAATTCCAATGTCAATATAATCAAATGTGCTTAAATTCCATATACATACTTGAATCAATCATTTTTTAATATTCATATTAAATTTTCCTCGTATTTCATCTTGTTTTGTATATCAACAATAGAACGAACGATTGTTTTGTTCATCAATTAGCGAATCCACACAACGCTTTTCGACCGTTTTCCTAGAAAACTCAACTCTCCATCATCATCATAAGCATTATCATCAATACCATCACATTCTCATTAATAACTATCACCGTCGAAAATATTAAAAACCTTCACTGTCGGCCTCGAAAAGGATAATTCTCTCCACGATAATAAAATCGAAATAAATAAATAAATACGGGATATTTTTCGAAACAAAGTGCGTTCGCGAAACGGCCCTTTTGTGTCGTGCGAGATGATGGCTCGCACTTTTAACGACTGCACCGTAAAACTTTTAACAATGGCACACACGGGCGTGATTGAAAAGGCAAGAACACGCATAAATAAAGCCTTTTATCGCTGCATAATTGTGCCTTTTTTTCGCGGTCGAAACAAAGGGGACGCTCGGCCGATTCCGAATCGATTCGATTCGATTCTGGAAGTTCAAGCAGACCATTCACTATTCGATCTATCATCCAATTCAAGGAGAGTAAATACATCAACTTTTGGTTTTATGTTGTACCTATGAAAATAGGCTGAATGCAATCAATACATTTTGTGGTAGATCAAAGATTCTCGGGACTTATATCACCCAAATTGCATAATTATCGTATTATTTTCAATTAGCAGCACTGGTAGTCTATGTTATTTAACAATTTTTGGTAGAAATGGCATTATTCCTGTTTTGAAATATAATCAAATGGTAAATGATAAATTTTTGATATTTTTTGGAAAGGTAACGAGAGATATACCTAAAGCCAAAGCCATACATATTATCTTTACTCTCTTACTGGAGGACAAATCGAATAGTGTGTTTAGACCTTTATACTGTACAAAAGCGATTTAGATGGTGTCGAAATTCGAATAGTCCACTCTGAGTTAATTCAAATTTTTTTTATTCAAAGTTCAATTATTCTCGCATGCGGTCTCACGGAATCGCTAGATCGTCACGCAACAATTATAGCGCTAAAAAGAAAAGCTCTCGAAAGCTCTATGCACGTCCACTCGAGATGTGTTCATTGGCCTATTTGCGCATTTGTGACTCAAGTGGAACGAGTGTTATGTATTTTTCGTTTTTTCGTGTCACTGTCGATCCGAAGATCCCGGACGAGTGTCGCACTCGATTCGAGATGATCGAAAATAAGACCGATGTTTAAAAAAAAAGTTAAAGGAAAATTCTTACGCTTCACATGTAACTGGTCGAGTGTCGCTTGAAGTTTTCATTTTGATACGAGTGCTTTTAATAAAATTTTGATTGTTTTTCTTTATAACTGCCTACGTAGACTTTCTATCTTATTAGAACTTGTACAAGTCGAAAAATTTTTAGATCATTCAATGAACATTTACCGTATTCATCCGTATCGAAACATTTAGAGTTTGAAATGGAAAAACATTTATGTAAATTCAAGATTATACTATCGTATATCCTTGAATATTTTAAATTACATTGTATACTCGAGAAATGATAATCTTATGAATACTTTTCCATGGTTGCATATTTCATGCGTATCGTTTAGATTTCAGACCATACTAACCGGAGCACAATCGTAACCTTCCGTTAGGCCAACCCACCGACCTCAAAGGGTATGTTTGCTCGAATAACACATAAATATACAAATCAGAGGCTTATCTAACTGTCAAGACTTACACTTTTGAGTATCTAGGTGGCACCGAACCACCCGTCTGCCATAGTAGGGAGATATTAACGAGGTGAGCAAACTGCGCCTTCTCGGAACACGAACGGCGGCGACACTCAAATGTTTGCGACGAATATTTGTACAGTGCAACCAGTTCTTTATTTTTTTTTTTAGAAAATGTGACGACAGAGACACGCACACGCCATATAATCATGTAATGGTTACCTTGGTCGGAACGCCCACGTGCTCCAGCCACGTGGATGTAGTAAAATGCACTCGTTTCATTAAAAAAATCAATCTCGATCCAAACGTTTTTGAGTGAGCTTTTTAAAAGCTCGTGGGCAGTCAGCACAAATAACATCGCGCAGTTTATACTTTCAAGTCATTCAAACATCACTTTCAAATATCCGCACACAAAACGATCCCAATCGCACATATCCACAGACAATCTCGCAGCATCCAACGAGGAAAACCGGATTGGAAAAATCAACAGAGCAAATTTTCTCGCTAAGACGACACCAAACTGGCGCCGTCTCGATCGCGTTGACACTTTCAAAATATTTATCGAAATACCTCTTTTTCTTCGCTCCTTGACTTTTGCGTAATTTTTAATTGCAGTGTTTCTATGCGAAGCTCGGTAGTTGATATGCGACCGTAGGAGGTCGACGTTCCCGCTGTGAAAACTATAGACATTAAAATATCGATCGTATTGAGATGTCAGAATGTGTATTGAATAACAGATGTAACGTTTACGTAAAACGTAATGAGTAATCTTTGAAATATGCGCATAGAACAAATGCGTACTATGCGAGATAACCGCAAGTCTCTCAAACGATGAGCTCAATACAAACTGTCAATATATAAAATTGCCGTTTTGCGGTTACGACGGTTCTGTTTGACTTTTGCAAACGAACACACGCGATAAAAAGTGTTTGAAATATATAAAAAAAAATACACGAGACCAAATGTGAATCTGTCGCTGGTTCAAAGTTGAGTTTTCCGACCTTCGGAAAATGTATAAAAATCGTTGCGCGCAGTTTGCATTGAAAAATCTCAGATTTATTTGTGTGTTTTACGTGAGCGATTAATCACCCGTTTTGTGGTCGCACTAAACGATCTTTCGATAATTCGTAAAATCGAAAAAAAAACTCCCATGCTTATAAATTATAGGTGACGGATGGCCTTTCACCGGCAATCTTCGATTCGTAAAAAACGATGGTAATCGTGACTTTGATTACGAACGGAAAATCGTAAATTTTACTCGTTGTTTCGTATAGTTGCATCAATGCGTTGCACACTCGTATGAAATATGAACCTATCTATTACCGATGAAATAATTATTACATCAAACACAAAAACTTAATACGCAGTCGATTTTCATTAGCGTTTACATCAGAAATTTCCGCAGATAGATCAATTTACAAAATCTACATATTAGAACGAATTTTGGAATATATCCGTAAAAAATTCACGGTCATCATCATCATCATCGACTTAGAATCTCGGACGAGCAAACATTCTACAGGCGGTCGCATTTCGGCAGCTGTGAAAACAGCCTCGGCAAACATCAACGAGTGAAAATTCAGAAAACATTTATGATATCAATATATGTTCGGTACACGTACGATCCACCATTTCGATCTCTTGTGTGGATGCGACTTTTTTTCCAAAGCAAACTCAGCAAATCAAACAGCATTAGCGTGGCAGCCTCAGAGGCGTCCGATTAATTATTCAATTATGTCCGATGTTGTGTTTATAAGTGTTTTAAATATTATATACTAATCCATTCATCGTACAAACAATCGAAAATCCCGATGATAATGCGCAAACATACTCGAAATTTTCGTACGAGGAAAACCGCTCGGCTAGACATTCTGATGCAAGAACGAATTTGAATTAGCTTAGTATTGATTTCGATAAGAATTTCAAATAGAAATTAAGCTTTTTTGCTATATTTTTAGATTTCATATGATACGCTCGTGTTCATGTACATTTTCATCTATAAAAACAATCGCGAGACGTCATTTTCCGACTATGTTGATGGCGATATGAAAAATTTCGTAATTTTCATTGCCATCTGATATATTCGATTTTTTATAGATACGAAATATCATTGATTATAGTGTCATTTTAGAAATATTTTTATATATCAGCAGATACGTAGACTTCATTTGATATTTTATATTATCAAACTCTTTAAAATTAAATACGAGTAATTCATGAAATGGCTAGATAATTATCGACATATTGAAACATATCTATTGGGAAAAACAAGACATTATCCGAAGTTAACACTAAAGCAGATCATACATTTTCTAACTGTCCATATGATTATTTATCTGAGATTGTCATTCAATTGATTATGATTAAAATATAATTTTCATTATCTTCGTAATTTAATTTAGAAACTATGTTTTTGAATTAAATTAAAAGATGAGATTCTCTGATAAATAAGAAACTTTTGATGATATCCTGTTAAGTACTAATAAATAGATTACATGCTCAAAAACAAAACGAAAATTCTATAAAATAGATATATTAAATACGTTAATATATTATGGGGTCGTTTCTGGTTGGTATGCAATTATCAGACGTTTTAGAAAACGCGATTGCATTCATGCACATAGATGTTAGTTTCATTGTGTTTCATATAATACTCATGGGCGAATTCTTCGATTTCAATGTGCCACATACAATTTTATTGCGCATTTTACGATTTTGTTCTCCAATTATAATCAAGTTGGAACGTTCTGCTGTTTTTGTAATGAAAAAATTCTACGTATTTAGTGAAGTATTTACTGACGCTTGTTTTGTGTTTACAGCTATTTTCGATGCAAGGTGAAATATTGAAATTACATAAATGTGGACTTAACTTGCAATATGCAAGTTTTTAAGTGGTGTCATTATAAAATCTATCAAATAGACAAAGTAGTAAAAGAATAAAAGAGCAGCAGATAAAATCTAAGATAATAATTACATGTTTGCGATGGTTTCGAATCATTTTTTCATGAATGAAATTTCCCAATGACGACATCGAAATGACTTGAACTAAAGAGATATGTGTTAACATTTCAAATTGAACTCATCTCACGAAGGATCAAAAAATCGTCAGTCGAGTAGTAAATTGATGTGAGGAAACTTTAAGTCCTTATAAATTGAATATTTTTATTTTTTCCCAATTCATATTGACGTAACTGAATATTATATTTCAAGTGAGCGCGACATCGCGTGTTGACATATCCGCATTCGAAAAAAATTTCGATTTTGACAATGTGGTTCTGCGCGCGAAAAAATTGCATCATCTGCCCAATTATATTCGAATAAAACACATAAAATCGAATTTATTGCCGATTTCTGCAACACGATAGCGTGAACGTTTCGCACAACGTAAAAACGACTGTTCGACGAATATGCATATCGACTCGAACGATTCGCACAGCGTAAAAGCGGCTTAAATGAATATGCATATCGATTTGACGAGAGGTTCATCATCATCGACGAGCGGAAAATCTATAAAGCGACAAAGGCGTCTTCGAAGAAGCCAATAAAATTCCAACGATATATCATTTTAATAGGGTTAACCCTATAAACACGCGGCGATAACTTTGTCGAAACGCGCGACCCGATAAAGAAAGTGTTATTTACATTTTTATCGTAATGACCGATAGCGACGCAGAAAGGTACGCACCTACAAGGCGCCAGCACTGCGCTTCTCAAACTTTTACTTAACTAGAAAATCGCTCAAATGTCACACGGCAATTATCTGCTTTTATCAGCATTCGACAACAGAGCCGTTCAGTGCAAACCGTGATTAATTCCATTAATTGAAAGAATTAAAATGGCTTCTGAAATTAATTATTTCCATACATTTTTCATAATTTAACTATATTGCATATATTTTCATCATTCAGAAAATATATTTCACGCATAGAAAAATATGTCTATACCAAGTGTATTGACATCTAAATCTCTTTTTTTTTCAAATTGTACTTAATCACATTTAGCTCTGAACGGCTCAATTGTAATCCCGATGCTTTATCTGGTGGTTGACAATTGTGAAACGCCCATGTGGATTACGATTGTTTCACGTAATTTTTCCGATTTTCCGTTCAACCGAGAGGCCTTCTGAGAAGTGGGTGTGTTTTATCACGTGATTTGGCGGAAAATTCGAATCGCGTTTTATTTTTGGAAAATCGTTGTAGGCGTTATCTCATTTTAATCATGCGTCTGATTGATTTATTGGCTCATAGTATCAGTGCATTTACTGTATGATAAAATTGTTTGATATTTCTTATGTCTTCTATATTTCATTTTGCATAAAATAAAATATTTTCAATCCATTCAAATTAAATTAATTAACTGAAATAAGAAATGATCGATACTTTTATCAAACTTGGTCAAACTTACGTATTTTCTTTTAATTTAATCTACCAACTTTCTCACGATTTCATCGAATCTCAATCGACGAAAAAACGAAATACTATATGAGTATTTTTTCATATAAAATAACGAACTGTACTTAACCGTTTAACGATTGACTCGTTTAACGGTAGCGATCGCAAACTGCGACTTTTCCGATCTTGATAAGGCTAAATTATACTCGTGTCGCATTGTTGATTTTACAAGATGATCAAATCGTATTTTATATTCTTTCGTATGTGCACACGTCGATTTTACTGCCTCAAGGATCGGTTTTAATAGATTAGTATTATATTACTGAGTAAATACCTTTCAAATGTCACGGTTTCTTAGACCAAATCAACTAACCAATTAACATTTACGCGAAATGCGCACGCAATTGGCATTTTATGCTTATTCGACGAAATTGATTTTTTTACGTCTTTCAGCACAATGGGATTGTCTAAGAACGTTTATTTCATCGCATTTATCTCTAATGTGCAATAAAGTTTAAAGTGTATTTAAATGATTATCATTTTCTTGTACTTTATGCAATTGTTAGGTTTTAATTCGTATCTACTTGTGAATTGATTTACGTATATTATATTTTATTCACTATTCATTCAAATAAGTATCGTTTTAAATATAATATTGTTTTTTTAATTTGCATTTTTCGTTATAATTTCATTGTCATTTCATTTTCTTTTGAAACTGAAATGCATAAATTCATTCGGAGTTTTTTTTGTCAAATTTTCCTTGTAATGAATTTTATCGATAAATGATTAGTTTGTAACATATTGAATGCCTATTTTTCGACAATTCATAGATAATAGAATTATTATTCTATATTCTATGAAATATTCTCAAAAATTATCAATTAAACGACGATACGTATTCCACAGAACGAAAAATTCACACGTATCGCATAAATTATCTATAAACTAAATTCAAAATTAATTATTAACAGCAAAGTGTCAACACATAAATAACAAATATTTAATCAAAAGAAAAACAAGTCAGCGGAAAAAACGGAAAATACACCTATCGCGAAAAAGCGCATCGAAAAATCGATATTCAATTGAAACGTTAATAATGCAATCACAGTGCCAATGCTGACACTAAATTGTATACGTTTCAAATGTCAATAAACATGCATAAATATAATGCAACTCTAGTTTGAAATATTCATCAACTTGAAATTTGAATATCAAATCAATACATTCTTATTCGAAAAAATAATGAAATTGACGAGGATATTTATGAAAAAATATTTATATAAATCGTCACTTTCTAATTAGTGATTCTAATTTTTTATTGATTTTCTGAGAATTGAGAATTCTCGATTTTTAGTATTTTCGAGAAATTCTCGATAAATAATTCTCAAGAATAAACACAATTCCTAATATGTATACTGAGATATAGACAAAAGCGTTTCGTAGTACTAGAAGCTAGTTGGTGTAGCACCGGCCCGTATCGCCTAAGCATTTTTATCTCAGTTCTCAGCGGTCCGCTGAAGCGTCGAGACGTCTTCTCAACTTCCAAAAAAAAAACTTACGTTTTCGATAAAGTTTCGAGTTTCGGAAAAGAGTTGTGAGCCGCGATGTTCCAGTGCGAATTGTGCATCGGAGTGCTTTAGCGTGTTCGACATGTGATTCTGGATTTGTGGATTTATCCCAGTGATTTTCAATCGATTTTGTGTAACTTCATTAATTGTTGTTGAGTGTCGTCGAAATTTCTTTCGCTCGAAATATTTTCGTTTTCGAATTCATCGATGAGTGATTGCAGTTTTAGTTCGTGGAGGAGAGCGCAACATGACGGCAACATTCTGCTATGTAAGCGAATGATTTTTTTTTTTGTTAGTAATTGCGAAATGTGATTTATTGAATTGTGTGTTTTGCTCGTGATTATCGTAAACGGTTGACCTTTTTTATGATTTGAGTGGTATCTTAATTTCATAATGATTTTTTCTATTGAATGTTATGACAATTCTATTGCTCACTTATCTGTTCGCCGGTAGAATTATGTGACATAATGATGTTAAATTTTATCCGTTCGATTAAATATGGGTCAAATTTTGCTGTTACTATGTTTACTATTTATTACAATTCAATTTAATTAATTATACTTACAAATATATCTTGAAAATCGATGATATTTTATTAAATTACAAATTTAACTGCTTAGTAAAAATCAATCATGATCTTTTAATAAAATTTAATATTGATTTTAATTAATAATTTTAGTTTTAATCATAAATAACGGCATTATATAATAATCCATTTGTTCGATACAAAAATCTAAAATTTCGCCATAAAATCACACATTTGGAAAATTCGCAACGGTTACGACCGTTCAGCGGATTCGCACACTTTTTCAGCGAATCCAAATTGACACAAATCCATCGACCTTGTACTCTACGTCGCAAACACGTGCTAATTGTAGAATAAACATTGAGGCTTTTCCAATCCATTATTTCGCGAATAATCAATGGCAATTCGGTGATTTTCCGCGTCCGCGGTACCACATGGTAACTGAAAACAATGGCGCTCAATAATAAACTCGGAAGATAAGGAGCCTCAATAAAACATTATGAAACGAAAGTAAAATTTGTTTTTTTTTTCTTTTAAATAGCCGTTTCCGCATAGGAAGTGTTCATTGTTCTAAAGATGAGTCGTGAGGCGATTCGCTTTTTTTATAATATTCATACGTTCTATGGGGAAAATTGGCTAGTTTGGTTGCGCTTTGGCTTAATTGATTTTCGGTATGTTTATGAATTAATTGCTGAAAATTAAAATTATTAGCTTTATATAGGCCAATACTAATCGATGTATCATAATTCGTTTTACGAGTTGTTTATTAGCATATCGTATACGTGATAATGGCAGTATAAACTGTTGAATATCAATAAGCGAATATTGTTTTAAAACTTTTTTTCCTAATTGCTCGTTAGCGGATCGTTATCGAAATCGTCCGAATTTCCCCTAAACGCTTTTTTTGCCTTATTATATTATAATTTTGACCTTAATGCGCTTACACGTTTCCCATATACTTTCCAATGTCGGTTTATAACTGTAATCCTCCTAAATTGACCGGTCCACTATGTGGTTTTCGCTAGCGCACCTAATTGATTTCGTAAAGTATGTATACTTACTTACCACATGGTAAACACGAATTAATTTCAATAATTTATTATATTTTTGAACTCTGTTTATCTGTTTGACCTAGAGATATGTTTATTAGCGCTTAAATGAAATTAACGAAGTAAATATGCGATAGAGACCAAAAGTTGTCTTTTTTTTTCAATTCGAATGCGATATCGCTGTGTTCGCCGAAATTGTTATTTGTCGGCTTTTCTATAATTCTAATTAGGGTAATTTTCATTTTAAGGATTATTTAAGTCAAATTCGATAAGATTATTCAATGAAATTGAACCTAATCGATACGAAAACTTCTACGGGCGTCGGTTAATTAGTGGCTCAAATCGTTCTTTTACCATCAGACAGTTTCGATTTTCTTTTAGAAACTGTTCTCGTACATGTGTGAGAAAAATATAACGCTCGTAAATTATTCGGGATCGATGTACACGTTTAGTAATTAACGATCGTGTGCGCGGCTCTTATGTTCTCCTTCGACAATAAAAATTCATACGTCCGACACTAAAATGTGATCCTACCACTTTTATTATCTTGCACGTGTGTGGTCTTTTTTTTCGGTTTTATCTGAAAAAAATATTTCAGTTCACACAAAGTTTATTGAAAAATTGCAAATTCGATAGCCTTGAAGTTTTCAGCACAATATCAGCTGTTCGTTATTGACCGATTCGCGTTCCACAAAACCTAATCCCTTTATCTGAACTCAATAATTGATTGTAATAATTTTGACAATTATTTAATATTAGAAGATTGCGCTTATCTGTTTACGAAGGATGAATGTGAATCTATTTAGATTGATTCTCGGGAGACTATTGAGTTCACTATTTGATTTTTATTCGATAGATCGTAAATCTGTTTGCTCTATCAAAATTTTTGAAATTTATAGGCTACGTAAATAGTTTCAATTCAAATATAATCGCACTAAAATAACAAAATACTCGAAATGTACTTGTTTATATGAAACTTATCTATGTATTATATATTTGCGTGAAATTAATCTTTGATAATCCGTTAATAATCTTATAGTATTAAGATAAGTTTTATTTAAAATACATACAACTGTTTGATAAATATCGATCGATTTCTGTATAATTTGATTGATTTCGGTTTCATTCATTGATTGTAATTAATTATTCTGTTTTGTATTGTTAACAGGTTAACACAGCTTGCCGTGTTAGCGAAGATATTGTGCCTCCTGATGGTGAGTAAAATTTTTCCTATGTTATTTATCAACCTATTATAAAGTGATCTATCTTAATTTAGATATAAACGCACTCAGAAATAGATACATACTTTCGATATATGTTTATTTATTATTTCGAATATCGATAGTTATCTTTATATCGCTATTATTTTATAGAAAACTTGATCGGAATGCGTAATTCCAGTAAAATGTCGCAATAAAATAAAACATATTTGACACTGACCTCGTCTACTAACTAGAAACACTAATGTCAATATTGATTCCGCGTTGTAAAAAAAGGCTAATTTAAAATCATTCGAAATCAATTAGGAATCGTCCATAAAATTCGGATCTGATAAAACTTCTATGAATTTAAAAAGCGCGCGTTTTTAACGCCAATATTTCAACGTAACGACCGCCATAAACGTAAAACTTGCGTTACACTATCGAAGATGTGCAAAAAATAAATTATAGACAAAAACCCGTCGATTCTTAAGTGAGATTCACCTACACCCGACTACTTTGTAGACTGATAAAATTAGCATATCATATTTTGCAGTGTTCGAAAAAAAAAGTCACAATGTCGCGAACAGAAATCGCTCGTATTAGACGACTTTTACGATCGTACGTAAAATAAGGAGCGGTCTGAACGAAAGCGAAAATTAATGTTGCACACCTACGGAATTAATGAAATTTTAGTTTTATTAGTGATTTTAGGAGATAAAATTGGAATAATTTAGTTAAAAAAAAAATTGATACGCAATCCTATCGTTTTGTTCATGTTCATAAAATAAATCTGTATCACTTCTGAATGATTTTTTAAATAAAAATATAAACTTGTACGTCTATATTTATCGAGATTGTATTACTATAATGTGTTTTTTTTTTCTCATCTAAATTCGCTTACGATGCAAACAATATCAGACAAGATTGCAGTATCAATAGTAAAAATGATAAAAGATGATATTTTTTTCAGTGATTTACAATTTCACTAACATATTAATATACATACAATACGTAAAAATCAAATAATCGAGATAAATCATTTTCAAAACAGAAAATAATAGACGTATTCTCGTGACGCAAGCGTTAATCGAATAAAGCTCACGTAGTCTATCTAGATTTTTTCATACGTTCAGATTATTCACGATCGAATCTACGTCATTTTCGATTCGAAGATGATCGATGAAACCGACTTAATAAATAATCCAATTATTCTGATTTATGACGAGATCGTAAATCGGTAGGTGAGTTTCTTCATGGAGAACTTAATACGGCGGCCTCGAGCTACCGTGGTGAAATTTACCAGTTAGCATCACAAATGCATCGTATCTTAACGCTTTTTAGTATTATATACGATCAAAGTCACGTTTATATTATATTATAACGTGTGTGATTAAGAAATCCAAGTAATTTTGAATAATTATTATTGCAATTGCCGTTTTCAATAAAATACTCGCGTAAATTATTCGACGTTTAATTCATTTCTTAATCAAGAGATTTATTTTATCTCATTATTCATTCAAATATTTAAAATCGATATTTCAAATAGGAAAAAAATCAACATTATATTTATTGAAAGGCTTTGTTTTTTTTTTCGATATAATATGTGAGCTTTTAAATACATATTTGCAATTAACTATAGAATCGATGCACTCTTTATACACAATTCATCAAATTGAATTAACCATTGTTTCCTTCAATTATTTCCAACGACCACATCATTTTAAATTATGGCCTTAAATGGAAATTTAATTTTCCAACAATAGCAAAACCTATGTTTTCGAACTAATTTGAATTGCCTATTTAATCTCTATTGCGCACACGAGTTTTATAGCATCATTGTTAACGGCTTGTATACATTTAATCCACTATACGAATCGTTCAAAACACACTCTAAACGTCATAACGAAAACAGTATATTACCTGGACAAAATAATAATTTAAATCGGAAACCCATAAACGACATACGCGTCGAGTTTTCACCGCAAACGATTTTCTCGCGCGAATCCTGAATGTGTCTACGTGTGCTTCTTATAAAAATTAAACTGCATTCCTATATGCAAGATAAATGCATGTAACGGATTTATCATGAATCGATTCGGAGCTTATGGTGAAATCTGATTTTTTTGATAAGAGCTGAAACGCAATGTGTCGAATTTTCTAGGTTATCTGAAAATGATTCGATTTCATCAATAACTTCGTATTATTTTTCAGAAAATTTTATCGATTTCCTCGTGCATTTTCAGTTAAGATTTTTTTCTATTTATTTCGCATATAAGTATCCGTCAACTCTTTTGAGCTTTAGATAGACTTTATAAAGCTCGTATCAATCCAACATAAAAAAGCTCAAAATTTAACGATCCTTCTGTAAATGTGTTTACGATTCGCAATTTAGAATCCAAAACTGCGTTTCGTACTATTGTATTGGAGCTTTTACTGTTTCTTAGGTATTTGTTAACTGTTTGTTCTCAGAACAGTATGGCCACCCATCGTGTTCATGAAGATTCCTTTTTTACTTCATATAAAGAAAATCTTTTATTGCGGTCGGTAATTGAATCCGCTTATGTGTAAATAATATTTCATTACTGTAATGATGTTTCTAATAGGGATTCGGTATAGAATTCCAAATTGAATACTTAGTAAACGAGTACTGCATCGTTTTGAATGTCAGCAACTTGTGACTTGTCAAAATAATATGGTGTTTTTCAATTTATTGTTAGTTTAAATTTGCAAATATTGTCATATTAAACGAAATTTCGTTTATCTATTTTTTATTCAATATATTTGTTCAAATTTGAAAAGATGAGCTATTTGCATTGATTATCTCTTTAGATTGGTCTCGGAAAATATTAATAGATCACTGTTTTCGATAATGTTGAAGAATATTGTGTTTAAAACAATGATTACAGTTTGTTAACTTTGTCATCTTTTTGTTTAATCGATGCCCGGTAAATCGAACTTTTGATAAGATTTGATATAATATTTCGTAATATTTTTATTAAAAATATTGAGATTAAATTAAAAAAAATTCAATTTATTTCTAGTCATATTTTCAACATTTTACGTTGTTAATTATGTAGATAAACAGTTATAATATAGTATATTACATTAAACATGACCTTAAAAATAATATACCATGATAAAATTATATCAGTAGACTCTTAATTGAATATAACAATGAAAATTTACTGAATTGACAATTTATTTTGACATAAAACATGATGATTTATATATAAAAAACCTTTCTTTAGAAAGTCTAATGAAAACTTATATGTATGAGAAATAACACCTTTTTCCTGACAGTGAATGTATGACCTTATAGCACATTGATTAAATGCAATCAATTATTATAAACAAGCAGCGTTATTCAAATAAAATTCCATCGAGAACATAAAAACCGGACGTTGGTAAAAATCAAATGAGCAATGTTGAAAGGCAGAAAACTGTACAAACAGTGTTCGTTCTAACTACGATAGCAGAATAGATCGTTTTCCTCGATCGAATCTCGGTCACACAAGTGCAAATATTATATACGTTTATGTCAGGGGTGTAGCCAAGAATTCACTTAAGTATATTCTATACAGATTAATTCATTTACTTTATCGTTATCCTTATTAACAACTTGTGAACTCTTGTTGCGAGGATTTTCCTTACCACACACAATTCCCATTTCGACCAACTTAAGTTGATATAAATTCAAATTCTAAATACAATTACGATGTCATTCTATAATATTTGAAACATGCTTATAAACTACACCACCGATTCGTGTGCACACGCATTATGACTTTATCTCGGTGCAACTCGGCACGACCAGTGCAACAGAATGCACTCAGACATTCGCCAACTCTTCACAAATATGCGTTTCTAATTGATTTTGCGAATTCCAACATTTATTGTTCTCTCGTTTCGGAAAACACAACGATCCGCCATTGAAAGACTTCCAAGTTGTATGAAATAGTTTTCATTCATTTTATTGTTAGATTTTACTGCTCAATTTATCGAAAAGCATTCTCGATCGACTTTCGAAACGCCCCTCGCGTACACATAACACATGAGAGTAAATGTATACATATTTAATGACGGTACTGCCGAATTTATTCGACGGTAGCTTTCGAAAGCTCATTATGCAAATTGCACCTTTTTGCACCGCAGGCGTGTCACTCGTCCGAGCTTAAACCGATATAAATATCGCCAATCGCGTGCCGTCTTTTAGCAATAAGAGGCGCGTCGCATGCTAATTGGATCATCGGAAAAAATAAAATTTAACATGTATTCTTCAGTTTTAGATATATCATATTTCAGTCATATAGTTTACTTGTAACACTGCATATTTGAATTTACGCAAGTTGAAATTTCTTATCAAATTCGCACGGAAACGTCAGAATTTCAAATTTTCAAAATTCATCATGAATGTAATTTTAAAATGAATTTTCATGCAAAAAATTGTTTTGAATCTCTAACGAATGAAAATTTTGTTAAACAAATGATAAGGTTTTTTCCATTCAAACATTTAAATATTTTCCTTGTTTTCAAACTGAAATATTCAAATGTTTTCATCGTACGTAATAATCTATCGATCCAAAATAATACTTATCATCAATTTCTCGATTTTACGCAATCGATGTTTCAAAATCATCAACGTAGATCAACACAGTTTGCGTCACGGCGTTTATTTTGATAGTGCACCTATTTGTTCTATGCCAATCGAATTTTTCAATACATATCGATAGCTCACAATCACAACATCCGGCGTTTCCAAATTGTACTAAATCCTTTCGTTTTGTTTTAATATTTTCATCAATTTCAGTGTTTTCAGGTCTTACCACCCACCGTCTGCGGTAAGGACGTGCGTCTGCACAATGTTGCTTCCAAAGGGAATATCAAGGTGTACGCAGACGGCAATGTTACAGCGACTGACCGTTCTTCAGAAGAACGTAAGTTTATTCTTTGATATTTTTAATTATTTGGTTTATTGGTAGTATTCGATGTTTAAGATTTATCTGGATAGAATAATATTTCGTTGTTAAAATTTTGATGTCACTTGTATGTTTTTCTATTGCTTCATATTGGAATTTGTTGACTTTACATTATCGATCAATAACAAAATTCTATTGAAATATTATATTCATAATTGAATGCGACAGCAAATATAGAAGCATTTCCGAGAAAATCAAAAAACCAAATCACATGTAAATAATAATCTAAATAATTTCTATGTTAGTATTCCAAACTCAAAATCTTTTTAAAATTTAACTTTTTTAATTAACTAACATGCAAAGATTGATGTATTCAATCACTCTCAAAGTCTAAATTCTATATGTGGAACGATTTGCACTTGAAAAACGAACCTTCTTACGAGGCCATATCAATTTGAGCTTATTTTTTCGCATCACAAAATATTGATAATGTTAATTATTACGTTTGCTTTCCTAGAAAATTCGCATGATATATTTACTCTGCCGTACGAGAGGTTGTTAACGCGTGGAAATTCTCGATTTTTTTTCAGAGTTTTCCACGATTAACTTCGAATATCGAGTACATATTTCCGATTGCGATCTACAAGCTATTCTACGACGAATATAGATTTTGTAATTGTTCATACGTCAGATTCTATTTGTCGGGTGCATTTTTCAAATATCGCTGAAATCGTATCAATCAGTAGTAATTGATAGATATCGATCTTGGCGTCGCGCGACTTTCCGTTTAAAAATGTTTTCAACAGTCGATAATAGATTATTAGATTGTTATTGATTGAAAAAAAAAACTTTATACGAGATATCAAAGTCCATATGCAATTGCAGCGTAAATTCATGTATTGCGATATTCACATTATGAAAATTGCAAATCATATTACAGTTACAGTGATTTTCCGGAATACGATGTCTACTTCCGCCCTTGTATCCAAAGGGGTTACTGTAACTGTAACTGCAATATGACTTGCAATTTTCTTTATTTAAATATCTCATTAGAAACATTAAATTCAAATTGCAATTTGAATAATCAGTCTGAATAACCAAACAAATTTGCTTTTCACTACGCACATCGAAACAGACATATCGAAGCTTATCTTAGATTCGTTTGAAGGAATGGCGATAGAAGCACGTTGCCATTTCTCGTGCACAATGCATTTTCAAACCGTCGCATTCTTGGCCACACACTTAACAGTCCGTCACCTTTGTGTTGTTTCACTGTTGACCGTGACGTCAGAGGCCACTGACCGTAGGAAATAAATAATATGACCAAAGCAAATATTGAGAAGCTAGCTCATGTACAATACATGCTCTTTTGCGAGATCACAAGTTTCAAAACGTGTCGAGTCTACAAATTGCATTCGTTCGTTCGGTCCTTGTATGCATTTCCCGCTTCGGTGACATTTAGTTAGCCTGTCATGTTAAAATAGTCGAAAATAATTCTTTAAACCTTCAGAAATTTGAGGAACTGAAATAATGAAATTCTCACCGTGGTGTTGAAATCTGAATCCATAAAAAAATATGCAGCTAATACAAATAGCTCTTTTTTTTCGTTCGTATTACAATGAGCATTTACGTAAATATGTAGATGATTCAAAATATATTTACCCTTGCAGTTCTTTGACCCAAATAACATGATGAATGATTTAAACTAGTACGTTTACCTTTTTGTTATTGTATTTTGTATGGGCATGATGAATCAGCTAGTCTGGACGTATCGGATGTCTTTTCAGATAATCATTTTCTTACAATTAGTTGCATTTCATTATTCATTATCTAATCATATCAAATTGCACTTTTGAGATGATAATACATATTTAATAATAAGTGTTTGTTTTACCGTTTCATTCATTTTTTTTAATAATATAGAACTGCAGTTGTGTTCGTAATTAAATTTATCTTACGATTTAACGATCACGTTTATAAGAATCTAGGTCACATATTCATTAAACATAAACTATTGCATTATATTGCTTTGAATGAAAAATTCAGTTATTCACTTCGATTCATTGCATTCCTGAGAAATTCTACAATTTTCACTCATTACTTCGCATAAAATAATACTGGTATATTTTTTTTTCATAAGATTCTCGTTGAGCTTGCATCATATTCACATAGGTAATGACTACGGCAAACATTCAAATATTATCGTATAGTCTTAACTCGTATTTGCGGTGCAAATACATATAATACACCCACGAAAGATAATACAATTATTTTATTTGCGTTGCGCTCGAGCGTATTTAATTTCGTTTTCTCGAATTGTAAATCGCAAAGTCAGAAGTCGTCCAAAGCAAAAGATTTAGATAACGTACAAAACTAACAATCTACGCAAATGCAGAACCGAGTCTTTGGAGCAAAAGGAATTTTCGCCATTATTTTGACGGAGCATTGTTCGAGAAATTTCTCCGCTGAAATCTGGGCTCGGGATCGTCGTTAAAACGCGAAACTATGCGAGTGATGCTCCTCGGCGAAAGTTTGCTTACAATTAGATGTTTCGAAAACATTTTAATTTATGGGATTCGGCTGAAACTCGTTGTGTTATCGTGTAATTGCACGTTGTTTTAAAATATATAATTGTACGCTTTCGGCATGTAATTGTAACTCGTCAAAAACGCTAAAGAGTTCGTCAACCTTTCGGTGCTAATCGAAATTTTCGCATACGTAACAGTGTTATATTTTTTTCATGATTCGATTTGTGAAAAATAAATTTCATATGAAACGTTAAATAATTTTCATACATCCAATTTCAAAAAATAAAATGAAATATTTATTTAATTTGAATGGTGTCTAAGTTTTCTCTTGCATTTTCATTCGATTTAAGTGTTTATTTGCATCAATTCTTTCACTTAATCATACAACTCTTAATTAATTCCGATATTTTCTATTTGAAAGACATATGTTTATTTTTTCATCAAATGTATATCGATCTGTTGTATATATTTTGCTATTTATTACCACACATATTGCTTTTAAAACCATACAAATTCGTTTTGCGGTTACTAGCATCATATCAATCCTTTGTATTTCACTTGCTACATTTTGTATTCAATACAAAATATTTTAATTAAATCATTCAATCTGCATGCCAAAACTAAAACAAGTCATATAAATCATAAAACATTTCAACATTAAAATCAATAATTTGCAAATCCCACATTGAAAAATAAACTTAAAACCACCCTAGACCCTTTGACGGACAGACCACACAATTAACATGAAAAAAAAATTTTTTTCCTATAAAAACCCCGCTCTTTCGCTCGGCTATAATTGAGAGCGGCGCTACGTAATTTATTACGTTCACGTAGAAAAAAGGCGGGTAATAACGAAAACCGAAAATATCCGACATTGTTGCGGTGGAAAACTCTCGATATTCTCTTTTTCCCCATAGAAATAGGCAATATCTCTTTATATGCATGCACAATGCCCATAATGGGTGGTCCGCGCAATTTTACCCCCCGCGTCTTGCTTATGGGGTATCGGAAGCTATATATTAACAAAAGCGTTCATATATCAAAGAAGGGTAACTGTACCGAAATTCAGAAATTGGGGGGGAAATTATAAAAGAGCAACGATCCATATAAATTAACTATGATTTCACGTATGAGTTTCTAGTTTCGATTGTGTGCGTTCGCTCACACTTTTGGAAACGAGACGTTTAGAGCTGATCGTAATTAACTCCACGTTTGGAAAAATAAAATTTGATTGTCAGACTACTTGATGTAGTCATATTTTTTTCTGAATAATGACTTTAAATGACAATTTGTTTGGCCACCGAATTATAAATAATTTATTTCAAAGGACATTTTTATTTATTCTGTACTCTAATGTGAATCAATTACATCTATAGCTTATTATATATATAAAAAAAAATATGTTTATTATTTCTAAAAAATGGAAGAAAGTAGGAAATTTTGAAAAATGCATCAAACACGTTTGATAATTCATCACCACTTCTTGCATCAAGTTTCACTGACAATTCAATTATGAATTTTTCCATGTATTTTAATTATGAAAAATCTAATTGGTTGTTTATTTTATTAATTGCATCTAATGTGAAATCTTTATTAATCGATAATTCATGAAATAAGTTGAAAATTTGATTATTTAATTTATTCTGAAAAGCTTCTAAAAGTAACTGCACCATATTATGAAAACTTACTATATTTCACTATTTTTTTGTAATTTTCGAAGCAAACTTCGCACAAAAAAAAAATTTGAATGAATATAATTTGTTATCAGCCACAAACATTCAATTGTTTCAATAATGAAAGGAATCGTTCTTCAAAAAACGTTTCATCCTTTAGCGCCACTAATTTAATTTCCGCAATCAACGTCAAATTTCAAAAGCTACCCGAAACGATTAATTCCGAGAAAAAAATCATATCGTATTGACGCAGTTTTAATCGTATCTATCGTATTTCAAGGTTCAGCGAATGGATAAATTCGCGAATAAACCGTACATAAACAATTATTATTTTTTTGATCAGACCGCTCTTTGTCCGCCGCATTTTGTTTATGTTTAATCGTTTTATCTAATCGGGTCAAACGTGCGCCCATATCGTATGAAAATTCGCTTTTGTTTGTGTATTTTTAGTTTTATACATGTATTTTATTCGATCGATCTGTGCGAAAGGTGCTCGATCATTCTATGGAAAAACCATTGTAAATGCGCGCGCGCCACCGTTTTAGAACACAATGGAGGTGTTGAATGGTGTATTATTATTTATTTTGTAAGGAAGAGATTTTTATAAACGATTTCGTTTCAGTGAAAATAGTAGATTCAAAGGTTTTTTTTTCGAGTTCAAAGCTTTAAAGCTCTATATGGCATTATGTGGTTAACTCCATAAACGAAGATTTGAGAAATACTATGCGTTTTTCGATCCCTTAATTTCCTTCATTATTCCTTTTATTCAAAATTGTAAACTTACATATTTCGTTTATAATAATCTATGAATGTGGTCAATTTATATCAGAGCACATAATTAATTAAAATAGCCTTTGAAATTAATTAATTATCATTATGATTCAGATAATACATTTTATATATCCGAAATATAACTATACCAAGTGCTTCGACATTTAAATTTCATTTTTTTCTTAAACTGGAGTGAATCGTTTTATGCATTGAACGACTCATATGTTTTCGGTGATTAAGCTGATTTAAAATTCAAAATAATTATGCATTATGTTCATTATTGAAAAAATAATTCTTCAGCTACGTGAATTCGCCTTTTCTAGCACAACGAACAAAACCTCAACAGTCCACTTCCCGCATCCAAGACATTTATGCGATTCGATGCATTCGTTGCGACAAATTGCTTTTTCCACCTCGTTTATTATGAAAATTCGTCACGTGAGAGGGTGGCAACCTCACCTACAACCCCAATATATAATATAAAGCAATGTCGTATAAATGCAACAACCCCATTGTCGAACCGAAAGACAAATTGCGTGTTAACAATTTGGGGGCTTCGCGTCAAACCGGAACGCGGTCGCAGAAATCGAACACGGATCATAAATTTTGATCTATAATATTTGCGGATCAATGGACATTTTTGGATGGACGATTTCGATTTGGACACACTTTGGACGATTCGGGGTTGTTTTGTGCGATTTTCCATTTGGTCAATGTGCAAGAGAATTAATTTCAATACTAATGTGTCAGTTGATTTAATTGTTTACATTTTTCATGTTGCAAATTGATTATTTATTTGTTAAAGATACGTAAGATTAAATTTTTAGTTAATGAATAATTCAAAAAAATGTTTTTTCATAGATGTTATCTTAATTTCGTTAAGTGTTTTGTGTGTATTGCTTCTAATCACTACTATCGAAATCCAATATTTATAACTGTATCTAAACAAATATTTCTAAGAAATCTAAGTACACACACGTGTTTATATAGATCAGATAATTCCTAAACAATCAGTAGCTTTTCCGGTCCATTCAACGAGATTGATTGTGACTTCATCTGAAATAGAAATATTTTGAGTGTGTCCCATATCGAAAAACACACACATTTGATAAAATATATTCACGCTTTTTATCTGTACGCCGCTTTGATAATGTAAAACATTTAATTACATAAAACATTCTAGCGGCTGCCTTCTCTGTTATCCTCAAACTGTGGATCACACACCCTTTTATATACCTAAAATCAGTACTAGATCTATAATAAAAGCTATCACATATCACAGCAATAATACATTACGATTTTCGTGTATGCTATTAGAAACTATTCGTATTTTTTTCAAATATCGAATGTGTCAGTTTGAGAATCGCTTGCCACATTATAATAGATATCACTTCAAACGCTGTCCACTTCAATTAACACGAATTATACAGGTCCGACAGATAACTATGCGATTTATTTATTCGAACCGAAATAAAATACGGATTCCAAATTGAGCAATTTCGTGTTTTCCGATAATAAATCCCTAGATACAACCTGTCGAAATCGGTAGTCTCCTTTTAAAGCTAGACTATTTATTTAGGCTACATTCAGACACACGTAACTGAACGGTTAAGCGTTTTAAATCGAGAGCGATTAAGATTTCACATGTTGGATTTCGGTGTATGTATAATTTCGCTATGTTTTTCCTTGTGTCAGTTTTTTTTATCTGTTTCAACTTCAGATATTATCTCGATCGTAGAGATATTTTAATTGGATCGTACACAAGAGATTGTATCGGAAGCTACCGATTTGCTACTCGGTGCGTTTAATGTGATTCGAATTCTCTATATCTATCTACGTGTTTCGATACACTTTAAGCTTATTTATATCGTGTGTTTGACTCGAGATAAAAGAGCATTTCCCACGAGATTAGACGCGTTGAAAAATTCGAAGGCGTCAAATCTGATTCGAAATTCATTAGATTGTTTGAATTTTCCGACTACTCGTCATTTTTTTTTTTCGTTTATTTTCAAAAGTATCATTTTCAGATCGCAACAGATTCGTTTAATCTTTCAATAAATTCCTATCAGATATGAATGGAATGTAGAATTAACATCTGTTCATTGCAGATATATTAACTGCACATTTTTCTCATACATTAACATAGAATTATTTGATTGATGATATCAATCGATTTCGCTCAAAAATCAAAACATATCATTCTGCCTATGCGATACAATACATAAGAATCTGAAAAATTCAAAAAAAAAAAACAAAATAAACATTTTTCATTCACAACCGATAGTAACTATACAAGATTAGATAATGAACCCTGCATTATTTTGACGATAGAGACACGCATCCGAAGCGTGCAACGTCAATTGGCAAATCGATCCGACTTCCATCTTCCGAACCGAGAAACCGAGCAGCATCAGAGCAGCCAAGAACAAAAAGTAAAAACGACAAAGCAAACAGAAAACGACTCTCTTCATGCCTCGCAAGTTAGAGCCCCCGAAGCTCTAAACACGAAAGCGTGTCCCGTGCCGAGCATTTAGCACCCCGAAGACCAGAAAGACCAGAAATGTCGGGAACGCTAATTGGGATATGCACTCGGGAGATCGGACGAAGATATTTATGCTATGAATAATATAATATGAAAAAAATTAAAGTGAGGTTGCGTGTTTAAAGTGAGCAAAAAGGGAGTGCCCTCTCGTTACGGCCGCTAATTACAGGGCGGGTTTCAGACGTGAGCCAATAACGCTTTTTGTCGCGAAAATCGTTAATCGACGGTGAAAATCGCTTAAAGATGATGGCTTCATTAGGCCGAGGCGATTGGGTAGATGGCGATCTATCCGATCGGATTTTATCCGAGTTCGATTTAATCGGAGGGTTGATGGTTTTTTGTTGCGATGTTGTATAGTGCAAGTTTATGCGTGATAAATTTGAATTTCTTTAATTTTTTAAGATATATTTTTTATCAATTTGGCGACGGCATATAATGGTCTTGAGACATTTACCTGAGCCAGGAATTTTTTTAAGGCTTATGAAAATCCTAGAAATTGAATTCATATGTTTCAAGAATTGACTCAGAAGTTTGAAACATATTTATTAAAAATGAAACCAATTTCGTTGATCTTGTATTGCATTTCTTCTACATGAAATAACTCTGAGTTTGACTGTAGACAAAACTTGGACCCGGTCAAGAAAAAGATCAAAAATTGCGCAAAATCTCTGTTCTCGGTCATAAGTCTTAAAATAATATTTTTTCAATAAATTCAAAAGCTCGAACATTTTCAATGCAATCATGGAACATCCATCGAACCAGTTCCTCAGAAACGATAGTCTCATTACGAACTTACACGATTTTAATTGATCGTTAAACGATTACGCTTCGGCAATAAAGAAAAGAAAACGCTTCCCCCCGCCGAACCTTTTTCCAGCGCGTTATTTTTCCCGAAGCCGAAAGCTTCCACGGCCCGCTAACGATAGAGCCCGAGACTTATTTATATGCGCTTAACGCTCGTTATCAAAAGCCTCTCCAATTATCGAAATATTAACGACAGTGCGCCTCGGAATGAGCCGGAGAACGGTTTTTAATCGCTGCCACCCTCGCTCGTGGAGAACGTTCGAGTGTTGTTCAAACAACTGCGGTGGCCCAGAGCAAACATGCCCAAGAACAAAAATGGTAGTCGGTGTTGGAACGCCACTTTCGGGTAGGAGAACTATGGAATTTAAACGATAGCGATGTTTGCTCTTCATCATGCCATTGTCCCTCGGTCCCTTGAACGGGAGCTGACCGGTTCTTGTCGAGTTCAACTTCAATTATTCCATTCAATCTATTCTTATAAAATCTATATCTAGATGCAACCATCATTTTTTCTTGGTGTTATTGTCCAAGTCGGAACAAGACCTTCGATTTTTCAGCCATAAATGGCACAATTCATAAATACAAAGGTAATGAAAGCCAATCACTTCATATCATGCGAGATAAATAAATATGTGAAAGCCCCGGCTGCCGATAGTTGCCACTCAAATCGATTAGCATCAGCCAAATTCCATATAATAAAGCATCAAATTAACGCTATTCTAAAAATATCGTACGTGATTTATATCGAGTATAAAGTGTAGAACGGCTAATAACGCCGCAAAATGGCTCTCGAATGATGTCTGCTTATGAATTATGCGAATCTAAACTGCGCATAAAAGCGTAAATTATGCACGTGCGAAATGAAGCGCGTCTGTCTTGTCGTAATTCAACGGACACCGACAAAAGAGCTGTTCGTTGCATTGTTCCAACGTCGTTATGGTTCGAAGTGCATGGACATTGTGTCGGTCTCATTTCACGGACATAATGTTAATGTTTATATTGTTATATGAATGAAAAAAATAAATAAACGATTCGTTATTTTCAAATATCGATATGAAACTATTTTTTTTTTATGAAAATTTGAAATGTGTGAATTGATTTTAATGTTTTCTTTTCTTTGCAGTTAATTTGCGGTTCGTGCCTAACGGGTTCGACAAAAATAATATACCAAGAATATTGATACAGGACAAAGCAACGAATATGTATCTATGCTTCAACAAGTCTTGGGTACTCGTTGGGTATAGATATGTAAGTATTACATCTCAATTTTCTTTTCATAATTGTAGTCGTTTTAATTTCAATTAATCAATCTTTATAAATACTTGGTTCTATTTTTTTTTTGTTGAGTTAAGTTGAGGATCTGATACCCAACGGTTGAAAGATCGATACAGAGAATTAGTGCTATAATGTGTGTTTTTTTTTTGTCACCCAGAGCGATTTGAAAGCTCGCGAGGAGAAGCTATGCAACTTCTTCGATTCGCCAGAGGGCGGCTACTACACGATCTGCCAGAAGCACAAAGTCCAACAGCGATCTGAGAAATACTGCATAGAATTCAACGAGAGGGGCAAGCAGCGGAAGCGTCCACACAGAATGAAGAACAACAGGAGGCAGAGACACCGGCAGAAGCTGAACGGCGAAAAGTCAAAATGGAGCTTCTTCGTCAAATACCCGAACAGCCAGTCGATAGACAAGCACAACGAAATCATGGGCAACCACCGCCAGCCGTCGTCGTACGCCAACTACTTCGACCCGTACGAGCCCCGGGCTCCGCACAAGCCGAACCAGCCGAGGCAGAACAAGCGGCAGAAGAAGCCGCAACTCGGCGACAAGACGCCCAAGTTGCGCCACAGCCACTCGAGGAACAGGCCGAAGCTCGCGGCCCGGCTGCGCAAGGTCGCCGATGGCTATGCCGTCGACGAGGACGCGCGACTGTGAACTGGGGACGCTTCGGTTTTTCGTTTGTGTTTCGCTTCGCAGATCGATCGATCCGTAGATCTCTCTCTCTCTGGCGGATCTATCGATCGATCCGGGTCTAGCTCGCGTCCCGTCGAGCGTCTCGCTGTTTTCGAATCGCATCGTTTTTTGACGAAAATTATGCATTAATGGACTGTTATATATATATATATATGGACGCTTTTTACTATTCAGAAAAAATGATGTTTTATATTATATAATATATTATATTATTATGATACGCTTACGATGTGTATTTTGCATTAAGGATGGAACTGAGTGATTTTTTTTTTAAATTATTTGTTAATTGTAATTAATTACGCAGTATTATCGCATTGTGTGTGTTCGTGTGAGTTGTTTTAATTGAAAATTTCAAATCAGTTTCGAAAGGACTGTTTAAAAAATATATTAAAAATTATGTATAGATGTGCTTCTCTACTTGTGTACTACTCCCCCCCGCCTCCCTACCTCGTTGCCCCTTGTTAAATGTGTTTATTTTATTTTTTTCTAAATATATATGTATTATTTTATTTTTGAAGAGCGATTGTGTAATTTGAATTAAAATTTGCGCGGGAACAGTTTGGCGAAATGGTGGAATTATTTTTCAGTTTTATTTTCGAGAAAGCTTACTGGGCTTTGGCTTAGCTTGGCTTAGAGCTTCGTTCAGCCAAACATTTTTCGCTCTAATCGTATTCAGAGAATGTACATAGTTTGCATATAAATGTGACAGATTATATTTGAAATGATAGGATGTGAGTGTGTATCGTTTTCGCAGTTCATTTTCTAGTATTTTATACGCTGACTACTAGATGTTTATTGAATACTCAAATATAACGTTTGCATTTGGGAAAAAGTTAAATTCATTCTTGTTTTTTGTACGATGAAGTATTATAATCGATACTTTTCAGTATTGCGGAGAAAGCCAAAATGTCTGTTTTTCAAGTTTTTTATGAAACGTAATAAACACATGACAATATAGTTCTTATTTATCATATAAAGTTGTTCTGTTATATCGAAGGTTGTTGATGTTTGTGTAACTTAACTCTCTGCTTATAATAGTTTCGTAAATTGAAAAGAGTTTTTCATGTGCGAACTTTAATTATAATTTTAATTAAATTGGTATATTATGAAAAATTTAAGTATTTTCAACTAGTCAAAAATATGAATACACAAATTCAGCATTGGTTATAATTTGTACTATTAATCGTATTTAAGATATCATTTTAAGTGTTACTCAATTTTGATATATCATCCATAATAATAATAATATAGTTCACTTTTCTAAATTCAGTGAGAAATTTTATACTTCAAAATTCAATGTCGTGCTTTCAAACTACTTTTCCAAATATGTCGTTTAACATCTGAGATAATATTGTTCTACAATATCATCATATTTAACCAGTAAATGTTCAGTAACATTAATGTAAAATTTTATAAGTCGATTTTAGTTCAAATTTATTTAATTTTATATCAATTTACTTAAGTTTTTTACGCCCATAGACATAACAGTTTTCTATCGTTAATTTAAACTAACACGTCAGCTTAATATATAGAAAATGTATGTATTTATTATTTATTACCATCGTGCATAAATTGTGCATGTTTAAATAGACTGAAAAAAACAGCAATAAGTGTTTTAACAATAAACAGTATTTGACGAAAAAAAAATCTAGAAAACTTCACCAAGTATTGCTTTTTTATACATTAATTCTAGATATTCGGAAAAAAACACTATTCTGACCTTTTATTATAATTGTAAATCAACTTTCATATTTCATTATTCTGCTGATTTTATTGTATGTACACGTATTTAAGATCTGTGCCATAATGCGTTTGGCAAAATTTAAATTATATAAAAAAACACATTTAATTATATATTATTATAACTTAATATTATTATTATTGTATTCATTACTATATAACATTTATGTATAATATTAATATTTTAATGTAATTACATAAATATTGAAAGAAATAACTGTACTTATATACATTCCGAGTCTGAGACACACTAGCGAAAATGGAAATCGTATGAGAAATAAACGAAGAAATGAATTTCTGCAAAATTATCGTTTTATTTTTATTATTTTTTTATATACACAATAGACGCACTATTCCAAACCTTTCCAGACAAGAATGACATTCGAATGTTTGTATGTAAACAGAGGAGCCATTTCACATAACTCCACCTCATTGGTCGTACCTCCAGGTGAAAAGAACATTCGAACAAAAAAAAAGTTATTGTTTATTTATATGCGAGAAAAAGACGGAATCTGATATTCCATATTTAATAATATAATAATAAACTGAATAAAAAAAAACACCCTACTCCGCTGGACACCCTCCACGGTAACAAATCACTCGAATCACAGCTTGACTCCTGAAATCGGGGATGTTTTCCGAATAATTTTTGTACTAAACTCGGTAAATCTAGCTTTGAAATCGAAGACGTCTTCGTACTTTCGAATCCCCATAATTTCACCATGAAAAAATACATATAACTATAATAAAAGGAAAGACGCCCACGTTTCTTCGACAAACAAAAGTGTACCGTTACGCGTTCTGCGATCGATCTACATATTTATTCTAGAAATTTTCTCACAACGTACGAAAAATCAACATTTAACGAAAACTGATATTTTTTTCTGAACCGAAAACAATCGAAGTGTAATATAATTGCCGATTTAGGCGATCTTATCAGAACAGAGTTAATCCTTTTCTTATCGAGCGATTATTAAATTCAATTGACTTGTCGATAAATTAAAATTAGAATGCGAATCAATTTTCGAATAGTAAACACTTACATAAAATAAATACCATCTTCAAACCGACCATATTCTTTAGAATTTAATTCGAACATAAACTTCATCTTTGAAATATTCTAATATTTTTAAAACAACATTTATAATTTTTTTAACCAAACAATAAATATATTATTTAAATATAATTAAAATTAAAAAAATCTCTAAAATAGATAATTTTTCTTCATAAATTACGAAACTAAAGCGCACCTGGTCCCACGTAACCGAAAGCGTACATCCGTGCACATATTATACATACATGTAAGAGAGTGCACACACGAAAAGCGGCATCCCCGAAACCGAAAGAAACGAAAATTCCGAAAAGGAAAAAAATATTTTTGAAAAAAAAGCGGTCAAATATTGGTACACGTCGCGCGAACGCACCGTTTTTTCGGGAAAATCGTTTTTCGACGAGCCGAGACGAGAGAGTCGGTCTTGTTCTTTGCTTTTTTCCGTCGAGTTTGTACAAGCGGGAATTAGAGTCCATTAGAACACCGATGAACAAAGTGTTTTTCTGGTAAGCACCGCGCGTAAGGAGGGGAAAGTCGCCTAGTTTTGTGCGCAATCGTCGCATTGATGAAAATACTAAAGATGGAAATTCTGTAAACTTAATTTATAACTGGGACCGGTAATTTTCGACTTTTTCCTAGACCGAGTCCGCTTTTTTGCGTTTTATCTATTGTCAGACTTAACGCAATTTCATAGGAAAAAACAATATATTTATTCAGAACTAAATTAGTTATCTATAGATCTGATTCTAACTTCAGTCAATTTTTGCAGCATTAGAATTCCATTTCTAAATGTTTTAAGACGATTGAAAATTTTTATCATAAGATCGCCTGGCTCAGGCGGATGTCTTTTGAAATTATCTGCCGTCACCAGGTCTTAAAAATTATTATCCAATATTCACTAAGGAATCTATATTTATTAATCTTAAATTAGTATCTGGAGCCAACCTGCCGAGAAACACCATCAGAATTCAAAATCAGTGCATTGAGCAAATTTTTTTCATCCTCAAAGTATCTATAAACCTACTGCATGCAATCAGCCTATTTCACTGAAGAGAAAATTTGTATCCAGTTGAACCTAAGAGAGAACTACTGCTAAAATTATAATTTCGACAGAAAATTCTTAACCTTTACCTATTCTTTTTTAACAACATCGACATATTGCATAAAAAAATCTTCACATCTCTGAAAAAAAGCACAAAACAGCCGACTTTCCCCAGATATCTTCGAGTTGTGCATGAATGGGAGTCGCGATGTTTGCGCTTCGCCCTACCGTAGTATACAGCAATGGAAGCAGTTAATGGACTCGGGGCTATCGAGTATCAAAAAGGCACAGCGCCCTCCCCCTTCCTAGGGAGATGTTTAGGGATAAATATTTGACTTGCGAGACCACTGTGCCACTCTTATACCATGGCCTGCTTCGGGCCAAAGGATACGAGCCGCCCTTTCGACTTATTGGATTCGACGAAAGCTTCGTGTGAAGTCTGCTCGATGGATATCTGAAAAAAAACACATAATAAAATTTTAGATATGATTTTCGAGCGATGATGAAATTTAATTGAAACTTTTCGACGGATTTCAAAAACGCCTCGATCAAACATTTACACAGCACTCGATCCTAAATAAGCACTAGCGATTTTTCGATAATCGGAATTTGGCCACTTCGGTCGGACACATGTAAATATTTTTACAACTCACCATTCGAAAGGTCGTAAAAAAATGTTAATTTTTCTAGTGTTTACCCACACACGCAGTATAAATATATATGATAAAAATGAAATCGTGACGATTTGGGAAACGTTCCATTAGCCGATGTATCAACTTAATAAGCTCTTTCTGGAAATTTGCCTAATTGAGAGGGCAGGTGATGGCTTTTGTGACTAATGCATCTGCTTGAGTGCCTCTGCCGTTTTCCCATTCACGTACGAAAACGAGACTGAATCTAAATATTCAATCTAATCTAATAAGAAGTTTATTGTGTTGTGGCGGCGTCCATTTGTCGAAAGTTTAATGGCATCCGGCAATAAATTCATATTAGAGCCGAACTAATACAATAGGCGGTAAATTAATGTGGAAAAACTTTTCGGTTCCAGTCTGCGCGAGGGTGAGAAAAATTATGGTAAAAATTAAATATGAATAGGGGATTGAGTTCATCTCTCTATGAATCTATTTACTATGCCACTTATATTATTAGTTATTTAAAATATTTCTAATGATAATGATAAAATATTCCGATCTAAACAATAGAAACGTACTTGATTTTGAATTAAAATCTTAAAATAAATCTGTATTTAGCTTCAGATCAAATAAGCCGGATAAACACTACAATTGAATTCATTCATATTATAGATACAAAAATCATACGACTATTTTACATCATCTCATATTGAGATTATTTATATTACACAATTAATTAAGAAAGAGGTTTTCTTTATTGTAATTTCAGGATTTTTCAACGATAATCATATATAATTAATGGCCGATCATTTCACTTATCTTGACCAAACTTTAGTTTTTTGTGAGTTCGCGAACACACTTTGACAGTTGTCAAACTCGATATAAAAGAGACGCTAGCTGTGTTTAAAGTACTTTAAAGTTTTCTGTGAAAAGTGAAATTAAATACTCAACTATAAAACAATATAACGAAACGAAATCGAACGAACTTCCGCGAAAACAATCCATCAATATTCATACGAAAGTCAAAACGTTCGCGAGCCGCGCTCAATTACGTCGATCGATTAAATCACGCATGATTGACAAAAAGGGCCCAAAAAAAAAATCAAGAAAATACATACACACATGCGTGATAGTGACCACTCGTTCCTTCCACGTTTTAAAAACGCCATCCCTAAAAGGACTTCCATAAATTGTGGCGATAATGGCCAATTTGTTGCGTCCAGGTAAGTGAGGTGAGTTTGACGGGCAGATGCTCGCTTTTGTAGTGTGTTCCCGCCTTTTTTCGCCTTTCGTTCTGCTCGATTTTATATCTATGTATTTTCGTATTGTAATGCAAGTTTTTTTTTCAATCGAAGAAAGTTTGATAAATAGTTATGTGTGTAAATTTCGCTAGTTTGATTTTATAATGTACGTTTTTTTAAATTTCATTTAAGCTTAAAATATTTTGATTGCATCTATGAAATTAAAAAAATTACAAAAAAAATAATCGAAAAATGACTTAAATCGTTTTTGTTTCAAGACCGAAATTTATTTAATAAAAAAAAAACTATTTTTACATGTAATTTAGTGTAATAATCAGTCCTTCAACAACAAACTGCATTATTTCGCGGAGTAGGGATGAATTTTTGACAATTCATAGTTGAAGAACTGATTGAAACTCTATAATTACACTGTAAAAAGAAAATCTTAACAGCAGCCCGAATTTGGTTTGTTTTTCAGACAGTTCTAAATTCAAATTACCCATAGGCATTTTCAGTATTATATTAATTCAGCTTGGATATGGTTACTCGCAATTAGAGCAAGACTGAAGGGCCAATTTCGTATAACTAGCAACAAAATTCAATTTCAGCCAAACAGAAATTCCAGTATGCAACATTTTTAAGATTTTATTTTTACAGTGTAGTTAATAACTAATGGCTGATCTTTTCATTAACCACAAACTTATTAATCAACCATAGAGTTATTCAATTCTGCTACTACGAATTGTCGAAAATCTTGTGCATCAAAGACGGATTATGACAGTTCGTAGTTAAATGACTGACCTCTCTCCGGTAACTCTCCGGACTAACTCTTTCTAAATAACTGGAGAAAATAATAACTAAATAACTCTCCGGTTAGATAACTAGAGCATTGAAAAAACTGGTCCTAAAACAGCAAAAAGACCAGCTTTAAGACGTATATGCAATTCAAATTATTAAAAAAAAAGACACCACTCTAAATTTTGACATACGAATGCGTGTGTCTCATTATAAAATAGTGCAACGAATTCGCGTAAAAGCAGTATCACCAATTTTAAGATTAATTTCTACCATAATCACGCATTAAAAACCTCAAATTTTTTCACACAAGAGTGAAGGTATTTTCGATGACAGTTTACAAAAAGATCCCAATCTCATCGATCGAAATCGGATCGCTTTAAAAAGTGGGTGGGTTTTTTAACGGCGGCCACTTTGCAACCTTGTCACGCGCTACAGATAAATCACGATATATGCGCGTGTGCTGTATCAGATGATAAGTGCACTGTGTAATACGGGGCTCGAGTGAGAAATGTGCATGTGCACCGTAACTCGATTATGGTTTGTATAATTTCGAAATAACATCATTCGAGAGCGAGCGATTCGGGTATGCGGATATTTTGTTGCAATGGGTTGTACGAGGGTTGTTTCGCTAGTTTGGGTTTTAGATTTTTTAAAGTGTATTATTGATTAAATGAATGTATTTGCATATTTTTATGTAAAGATAAGGCATATTATAGGTTTTCAATAAATTTTACATTTGGAAAATCTATACGATTTGAATATTTAACATATTGATACACTGTAATAAGTAAATCTTAAATCCCGACACGATCTTAAATTTGAACGGTCTTAAAAATCGATTTATGTCAAAATTAAATTTCTTAAATATTACATAAACATTTTTAAACTGTATTTAATATATTAAATATACGGAATAAAATATAATTTTAATTTTAAATAAAGCTAACATAATTTTTAAGCAATTTAATTCCGACGCAAATCGATTTTTAAGACCGTTCAAATTTAAGATCGTGTCGGGATTTAAGATTTACTTTTTACAGTGTAAATTGGTCAGTATTTAAATATCAATAGTTAATGTCTATAAACGATCAGTATTTTCATCCAAAAAAATCATATTTAAATTCAAGTACTTTTTTAAATGCCTACGACTGATCAGATTTATACATTTGATCGATAATTTTTTTCAATAATAAGGTGAATTTATTCAATTCTCATATTATATTCACACAAATCATAATTCGATAATATGAAATTATTAAAAAAAATCTATCTTTGACTCAAGTGGGGCTGTATGTTCTAGGGGTAAGTTGTTCTGAAGTTGTTTTATCACTCAACCGTTATTTCCAAAGTAACTAAAATTTTTGCCGAAGTAGCACATTAACTGATTCTTTAATTTTGCCCTTCACATGGAAACAACTTATCCCCGAAACATCCTCCCTTACTAAAAGAAATCGTCGAAAGAATTGAATCCTCAAAAATTATTCCATTAAACATTTTTATACTGACTATTTTAGTAATAAAATACTGTTTTAAAATAGATTTAACATTGATCACTTAATTTTTCTACCATTTAAAATTCACAAAACTATCAAAACACCCCACATCGCTTCCATATCAAACCCAATGGAGCGAAATGCATATGCGAGCGCATAATAGAAAGTGGGCCATTGTGCCATATAGTGCATCGGGTCGATAAATTCGCGAATGCATTCCCGAAACAGGCGTGTGCCCTTTTTAACAAACGAAAAAAGACGGATTTTTCAACCCTTCCGTATTTTGCATCCGAGGTTTGCTCGGTTAATTGATTCACCGTAACACGGCAGTTTGATGGATGTTCAACCCCCGTTTCGGTCGTGATTCTCGATTTTATTATGGGGAGGTCTGTGTTTGGGATCGGGTTTAATGGATGCACTCCACTGTGATGGTAATTAGATGTTCTATATTTGTTCGGGATGCTGAGCTAGCGAAATGTATCTGCGATTCAATGGGTATTTATATGGAGATTTTGTGTGTTGCGTTATGAAGATTCGATGGTATGGAATGGTTATTTAGAATGCGTTTTGAGTATTGTAATAAGAATGCCTTGTTAGTACGTATTGATTTTTTTTTAATTTATCAGTTTAAAATCGTTTAAGTATTTGGAAGAATCGATTTGAAGAAAGAACCGTCGATAATTTATTGTATGATTGATAAACGATTGATATCTCGAAGATTTTTCATATTATAATATTCAATATGATCTTTGATTTGATATCAATTGAAAAATAAGATTTTTATATGCTGATTTAATTAATTTTTAACGGTGATTTCATTGGCGATATAAAAAAAAGATAATTCGCGCATTGCTTTAGATAATTAGATAATTAGATAAAATAACTACGTATTATGTTTGATGTTTTTATACCAGTTTCGTTATATTTTTTATTCAAAACATCAAATATTTTTACCAGTACATTTCCATCGAATGATTAAATTTATCTCAACAATGAACCGATTACAATTTTTGACGTGTATTCAATCAAATTTTCAACTAAAACATGCCGTCTTAATCCCTTTTTCTAAATTATTTTGATAACCGACTCGTTTAATCTTCGAAATATCAGATAAAAAAAAATATTCTTAAATATTAAAATTATATAACTTCGATTAAAAATTGACATGATCGATCGTTTTATTACAATAAAGTCTAGCAGATTCCACATAGTGAGGACCGAGTAATCTGAATCACAAATCTATCTAAATTGAATATTTTATTAACATTGCATTGACCGGATCACTGAATAAATCCTTCCAGACCCCACAAAGAGAAAACAAGTAGCAATTGTGTCATATTACGAACCACTTCACACTTTCTTGAAGAACGTTAACATCCACATTTCCCATGCAAATTGCAACCTCAGAACCAGCTCCGACAAAACGAAAATAACACGAAAAAAATCGTTTCCGAATACCGATCGAAAGAATTCGCAACATCGCAGTCCCGCGAAAAAAACATGCGAAACAAGAAGAAAAACGGAGATAAATCTCGAAATTTCCTTTGTGACAAATTGCGAAATTAGCGTATCGCAGAATCGAATTAGCATAATCAGTTTCGCATTAAACGAGAAAAGATCTAAGGATCTAAAGGAACTCGCCGAAAATGATCCGAAGCATTTACGCAGAGTAATTTGCGTCATGAGAGCGACGTTTATGTCATTACGATATTAACGTGCACCGTGGATCAGAAATTTTATCGTTTTACAATATGGTCTATGAAATTTTAAATTTATGATTATTTCGCTCGATTAATCGAATATTTTGTTCTTTTCAACATTGTTTGAAAATGCACGTGTTTACAATGACGTATGATTTTAATTCAGTTTTATATTCATTTGTTTATATTAAAAAATAAAATTACTTAAAATAATTCAAATTACTTGTAATCTTGAAAGATTTTTAATTTTCTATAAACTCTTTAAAATGAAAAATTTAATGAATTTCTTTAATACATAATTTTCATAAAAGCTTCATGGTAAAAATTTCTTACATTGAAATGCTTGTTTATTAACTAATCATATCTATTATTCAAATTAAAATCAACAAATATTTGAATCATTCCATAAATAATAACACACACAACAAGCTTCCATAACTGGTACTACAATGAAAATTAGCGGAGGAACTCTCACGAATGATTGAAGACATTTTCCCATAAACACTATTATGGCTTCGATCTTCGAACGTGTCGATCTCGTAAATCATCTCTTATCGCCAATAAAATTATTTAACCCGCAGTTGCAAGATTATCAGAAGCAATAAAACTCGACGACAATGACGTACCCCGAACTTAGAGATAATTGACGGAGATAAAGCGTAAATTTTCCGTTTAAAATTAACTGGTCGATTCGAGAAAGTCGTATATCATGATCTCTAGAGAACGATGTGATTATTAATTCGAATTTTAGGAAAATTGATTCTGTATGAAACCATTTTCTCAGCTTTTTCTAAAGAAATATCTATCAAAACATCATTATTTATATCTATAAGAAAAATCAGATTTAATTCTTAGTTATACAATGTATTCAATTGATCAATTTATCATAAATAATTTAGCATAAATATTTTAAATTGTAATGTACTAATCATTCCTTTTTTTATTCTAACTTAAAGAATTTGAAAAAATAATAAAAGGTTGATACACAAATACTTACATATTTTTTGGATATATCCAAATGTTACATAACCAAATTGTTATTCACAAGTGCATTACGACTATTCGAAAACGTAAATAAACCTTAAGCTGAACAGAGAATTTATTGAATCGTACTAACTTGTCGGTTTTGCTATAATACTACCATTATCGATTGTTCGATATCATCTACTACTTTTGTTTATGTTTTTTATGGTTCAATTCGTATTGAAATAAATATTATCATATTCTCACTAAAATTCAAGTTGAATTTGATATATCATTTTCACTGTATAAATCGATAATATAATTCACGGCGAACAATTAATACATAACGTTACAATATCGATACCCTTGAGAGTAATTCTCATAATTCCATCGGCCGTTTACCGAAGCCGCCTTTGAAGATATTTCTCAAACTTTTTTTTCTCCTCGAAGTGAAATGTGAAAGTTCAATTAGAGAATGAAATAATTGTCCCGAGGCAGTTCGGGTGCAACTAACCGAAAAATAGCTGCATACATTACGATGAGAATCGACTACCGATCGGTTCGTTGTTAATATACTGTATAATACAATATGTTATGTAGTACCTAACTTTTATTTTTCTCAACATTTTCCTCGACTCGAGTGGCGATAAACTTTTGTCGGATAACATCTTCCCTAAACGCCTCTTGAGTTGTTTTACGATCGACGAATTTAAAGACGGTTTTGTAAGACGTGCTCGATAATTGGCAGAATTCCTCTACTTCGATGAACGTGCAAATTGTCGAGTTTCTAATTGATTGTTGAATGATATTTTAAACGAAATCGTTTCGTAACGAGTGCTTAAATATATTTATAATATTATTTGTAGAATTGATTGGTTTTTATATAAAATGCCCGTAAATATGATTATGTAATATTTTATTATACAATATATTGAATTTGATCGTTTCTAAGAAACTGTATTGTGAATGAGAGCTTTTCATGTTGAACGTAGTTCAAATTAATAATAGACTTAACGTAGAGCCTAAAAATATTATATAAATGAAATTTTATATTGAATAGAGGCGGTTTTTAATCCTCTCGTCTATGAAAAGTTTCTCCAACTTTTCGCATTTAATCCCCATTAATGAATTAAACTATTTTCGAATTCAAATGTCAAAATTTTTAAACATGATTGCAAAAAATAATCAATAAAAATTGAATAGAATTTAAAGATGCATAAGCTATTATCATTTCTAGTTTGAGAATCGCTGGCCTATACAAAGTGGCCTTAATTGAAAATTTCGATTCGACATAATGAGACGGTCGCTTTCGCAATTTCGCCGCTTTAAACGTTCATAAATAATTCATATTTAGTGTGATCGTTCAATAATTGAATATTATAAAAATTTATATAAAGGCACCGCTTAATGGGTTAAATTTCGTACATCGACCATCGCATTATATCGAATTAAAGCAACATGATGAGCATCGTGAAAAAACAGTTTTTTACATCCATTTGAATAATGATGTTTATATTCCATTTCTTATTATGTGCAAATCACATATAGAAACGTTTGATTTATTGCCACGACGATGATGAGTTTATTATATTCTACTTTATGCTAAAAAAGTCCATTATTCTTCGTAAAAAACGAGGATGCCTTTCTATTATACATATACGAAAAAATCGGGCGTTCATAAAACTTTTCCTACGTGTAGATGGAAAATTTGCGTGTTTCTACGAAAACAATTATTCTTCTATTTCGTAATATGACTATTTATTTATTTGTTTAACGTTTTAGCCGTTCAAACATAAACTATCGCCGTTTATGGTGAAACCGTTCGTATGGGAGCCCACGTAGTTCAGGGTAATATTAGGCTCGCGTGTTTGACGATATTTAAGACAAATAAAATATATAAAAAAAATGTAAAACGCAAAAGAATTCCGTTCTGCTATAAAGCTTATAAAAGACGTGATTTTGTCAAACTATTGGGATATCGATAAGATTTTGAAGCTGTTCTATAATCATTCATAGTGTACATAGGTATTTACTTTTTTCTATGCGAAATTTGTTGTTTTCGTAAAATATGATGAAAGTGAGAAAAATTTCTATTTGTTTAGTTATATTAACGCATATGAATATTATATATGAAATAAATGAAATGAAAACCTATTTTAGTAATTTTCAAATACATCTAGATGACTTGAGAAATATTTATATAGATCATGTTTGGTATCTAAATCACATTCAAACGATGCGTAATATATTTAAATATTATCAAAGTTTTTCATTTAATTGTTAAAGAATATATTTTTCAGTTGATAAATAAGTCATTTTATTTTAAAAAATCTTTGATATATCAATCACTCTATAGAAAGCATAGATCATTCGTTACACGATACGGTATCGAACGCCACACAACCTAGATCAGGTTCGACAGAAAATCGTATCCGATCCGTTATCGGGTGAACTTTTCTCACTATACACACTTCCTGTACAAGGACCAAAAACACCACAGACACCTGTAGACCATAAACAGTCGCCAAGAATCGGACATTTCCACGTGGAAAAGTCGACAATGGATTCGAGACTTGGGGCAGTTTGTCACGCGGCTGCGGGTCATTAGTCGTGGTGTGCACTAGAACTCTATGTACATCTTGTACCGTAATAAAACATAGTGTGAAGTGTGAGATAATCGTAAAATGTGTGTGAAGAATACACTAAGTCCTCTAATCTAGCCAGTGCCCCTAGAACTCGCCCTGCCTTTAACTATGAACTGATAAAAATCGGCAGAACAGAGACGTATGAATGTTCTGTAGTATAGTATGTATGTCTATAAATGTTTTGAGAGTTCGTAATTGTTGGTCTAATTATTAAAATGAACTGTATTGGAAAAAAGATTTCGAAAATTTAACGACTGTTTCAAATAAGTGAATGTTCTCGACGGAAATGCTCGTCATTTTTGCATGGGTACAATCTTAATAACTTTATACGTTAATACGGTATGCTTTTAATATGGGATGAAAGCAACATTATTCATCTTTTGATACACGCAATATTAAAAACTTCAATTTAGCAATGAATTTGCATTAATAATGAATAATCGATCCGTCAGGTAATCGAAAATTATAATAAAGTTCTTCTTGATTCATTCTTATCGGTTTTTCATCAAACGAATTTACTTATTTATCTGAAATTAAATTTATTTTACCCTTTTTCTCAAATTCACAATTCTTTTTATATAGAGTTATATTTATAGACATCTATTTATACGATTTTTTTTTTGTCAATTTTCCCGCTACGTTCAATCGTGAAAATATCGAATTTCTCCCAGCACAAATAGAAAAAATACATTTCCGAACACATCAGCGCATTCGTCGAACAAATTCCAAAAACAAAATTCCAAACATAGAACCTCCGAACACGTACGGCAAACCCGATAAAAACCTCATTTCCCCACAGCCGTGAAAACACTTCCAGCACCGGAAAACGCTCCTACCTTTTCAGCCTCGGCTTCAGACTATCGACAAACAAATCGAAACTCACATTCTGCAAAAACACAGCAAAACCCGAGGCCAGAAAACAACACCACGAAATCCTTTCATGTGCAGATTCGCAGAGACATTCCAGCTTTTGACTTTCCGATGCTGCGCCACTATGTGCTACTTAAAACTGTGTACCTTCAGCTGACTTTGAAGGCATCGGCGAAAGTCAAATCGGCAAAAGAAGGCATAGTATAAACAGGCTTGGTTATAGTGTACGTCTGTGTCAAAGTCAAACATCCCGACCGTGAGATATTGAAAGTCAAAAGAAGCTGAAGAAGACGGTTTGTGTTGGCTGTTTGCAGAGTGGCTCGCCTCGGTCGAAGAGGTTGCTCTTTAGGGAAATATTACGTAAATGAAATGCTAGAAGATGTGGAAGTTGTGTGCTCGAGTGTGTTTTGTGGTCTAATGGTGGGATTTGCATCGTTGGCTTATATGTGTTCTGTTGTCAATAAAATGTTGTCGCGCAAAGTGATTCGGTATAAATAATTTGAGGAAAATGTTATGATTGAGTGACTTATATCTATGAAAATAATTCAATTATAATGTCTTTGAAATTTTATAAAAGACATTACCGGCGCAATTATGACATTCAAAGAAAATTTCAATCGAAAGAATTTAAAGAATACTTCATAATCGAAAAAAAAAATGACATCACTTTGTCTCAATTAAATCTAATAAAGGAGAGATTCCAAAACTGATAGATCATTTTCGAATAATTATTATAAAATTCCATTTTAATGACTCGAGCATAGTTGAACTAATCGATCGATTATTATTTTCGCGGCGATCGCGCTACTTTTCGAATCGATTTTTTTTTTCACATCACATTCTAAAACCGATCAATCAAACTCGATTCGAGTCCTAATGGACTCACAATCAATAGAACGATTTAGCAACCCTTAACCGCGATACGGGGCTAATAAAGACCCCCCGTATAGCGAGCGGCCTCTTTGTACGGAGCGATATAATAAAGTTAACCATCCTCTTAAGAGGAACGCTTCAAACCTGTTATTTGGTATCGCCGAAAGGCCAATTATTGTGTGTAGAACCTCCGATACGAGAGTGGAAAGGAGAATGTTCGATTTCGGCTCTTATCGAATCGAAATCTTCGATTTTATGCGGGAAAATCTAACGGAGCGTTGAATGAAACGGAAATTCATTCATGTTTTTCGCAAGATCATGTGTGGCATCGGAGTATTGATCGCACATCATCTTGTTTGTTCTATCGATTAACGAACGCCAAATTAACATCGGCACAACTAATCGGTCGGGTCTGTGTCAATTGTTTAGTCATACAAAGACGTATTTGTACAAGATTCGTCGAAAAACTAAAAGCTTTTCTTTACGAAAAGGTACTAATTGATCGCATGATTGAACAGTTTGCGAATTTTCAAAATCTGCTTCGCAGTTATGTCATTCGATCATGACTAATTGGACTTTACTTTTATGTCACATTCGAAAAAAGCATGAAACCACCAGAAAATCTTCTCACAACTCAATTTCCAAATCGGAAACATTTTAGAAGCACCCATCATACGCATACAAGAGAATTCATCTTATCGTTTACTGATAATATACACAGACAGCCTCCCCCATTTAAACGCTTTCAATTATAATTACCGAGATGAGTGGATGATTCGGTTCGCCTTTTATCTCGTCCAGACGTTCTCGTCTATCTTATATATTTTTTCTACGCCCTTCTTTTACTGGAATGGAGATATCGGCCTTTGTTGTCCACGGCCAACTTTAAACTCCAATTAAAACGGACCGCTCCCTTTTTGCCCCGTTTTGGTAGCCGCGGGGCGCGCGACTCCCTTAAACTTATTTTATTTATTGCGTCGTCGGATTTCTCGTCAAATTATTATCGAGGCCATAAATAACGTTTATGGGTTCATCAGGATAGTAATTTGTAATTTTCTCGATGTGAAAGCTCGAGAGCGCTTTTGTAAGGACGAGATTTTCGGTGAACGCAATGTCGAATGCCTTTTTTTTGTATCGAAATCGTTTTAATTGGATGTATATTAATGTCGATTTGTTAATTGATGATTTAATCGGTTTTGATCGGTGAAAGTTGAAATTTTTCAATGATGAATGCATATTGTATTGATGCAATCTACATATTGAAAATGTATTAAAATCGAAGGTTTATGATAAGTATTTTAAAATATAATTAATTTAAATATTTTTATGTTTTTATTTATATATTTTTTGAATTTTGATCTGAAAAGTGCATCAACACATAAAAAAAATCAGCAAATATTGATTACATTTTTAATGCAACGATTTAAATGGTTACTACGAAAAACCATTTTATAATATTAATATGCAAATGGATCATAAAAGTACAGATATTTTGTTAAATTGACTTAAATTATGATTTTTTTTCAATTTAAAAAAAATCATAATATTATAACTTGCATCAATTCAGTATGAAGTTCGAACAGACTTAACATACAACTACTGATCAACACTAAATTCAAATACCATCCAGAAAAATCTTTCAAATTTCTCCCACTAAAATCCGTAACGAAACCATTAACAACAACTAACCAATGAGTCGACTCAAACACCATAACAATCGTACTTCATAACACAAATGGACACCTTAATTGCTTAATTTCGAACTAATTGGGTATGTATGAAGTATGAAGTTGAACAGACTTAACATACAACTACTGATCAACACTAAATTCAAACACCATCCAGAAAATCCTTCAAATTCCTCCCACTAAAACCCGTAACGAAACCATTAACAACTAACCAATGAGTCGACTCAAAAACCATAACAATCGTACTTCATAACACAAATGGACACCTTAATTGCTTAATTTTGAACTAATTGGGTGCGACGGGGGGTTCCCTCGGGGGTCTCAACTTTCGCCCCATGTCCAACTAAACGGACACACCATCATCCCTAATGATTCTATTAGCCCGATTGATGGGCTTTTGTGTTTTTGTGCCGCCGAAGAACCCCATAAATATAGGTGTGCTTTGTCCGATGGGCTTCGGATTGATCCGATTTATATTACACTATGTATGCGGGGGATTCTGGGTGTGCTTGTGACGGTAGTGATTGTTAATTAAGTCAGATGTTAGATTGGTGCTAGAAGATTTCATTTTTTTTTCGATCTAGTTAAAGTTTAATAATGGAAAAAATTATATTTTCATAAGTTATCAGTGAAAATTGTATTTTCATGTGAATTTTTCTGTGATGAAAATATTTTTCTCTTAAAGGTTGATTTTTCGTTTATTTTCACGAGATAATGGAGTACCTAATAATGCACTTAAAATCGAAAGCTTCTATGTTATTATATGAAAAGCTATGGTTTTGCAAGCTTAATTCAATTACGCGAAGCGAACGAGCTTTTAGAAACGCTGAATTTTTTTTTCAGACTCGATATGATAATAATTGAATTAAAGACACCATGCACCACTCATACATACAATACATGAGAAATATATTTTTTTCAATTATCAAAACTCACACTAAAATAAAATCAACCTTAAAAAAAATATTGATTCCATGTCATTTTTAAAATAAAAAAATTCAATTGATCGAAATGACGAAACGCTCACACATTTCTGACACACCCTATGTCCGAATTAGTAGCGAGAAATTACATCGAAAATTGAAAAGGTAATCGAGTTATCGACTAAATATAACGGCCAGGGGAGCATTGAGGGGGGGCCGCACATAAAAATCGAAAATAATAAAAATCCGTGATATAACTATCCGGGACGGCGGCCCCTCTCGTAAAAAGACCGGATTCCACGAAGCGATGACAAAGACATAAAAATTAATTAATCGAAAAAATCGTAAGAGTCGACCGCGTACATATTCGTATGGGCAAAGAGCAGATACTTCGTAAATAAATGTAAATTTATTTATTTTTGTTCATGTATAATATTTACATGCGATATAGAAATATTTACCGTGTGAAAAATCTTTAATTTTTCAAATTTTAATTGATTCAATTAATAATGTTTTCTTTAATAATATTTCATATAAATGTTCAAAAAAATTATTATATCTATGAATCTTATTTTTAAAAAAATAAAGTGAGTGTTACTAAAGAAATTTCACTCGCAAAACCCCCTGTAAACACAATCGACAATAAAAAAACACGGTTGCTACAGTGTAAATTAATTAAAACACACGTCGATACATAAAAAAATACACGGTGTTGCGAAAATTTTACGTCCGTTGCCATTTAACGACGTTAATATGAGGGCTTTTTTATGGCGAGCTTTTTTATTGTCTTTTCGATCTGAGAAAAAATCTTCGCCTTTGTCGTCGATGTTAAAGCTTTTATACGTGTATTTTTGTTATAAAAATATAATAAATGTATTTTTTCATGTGGAAATTAATTCATAACAGTAAAATCAAATTCGATTTAAATAAAAGTTGATTTGAACTAATTTAATGCAAATATTATACATACGTCTATTGCAATAGATAAAGCAAAATATTTTCTAACAAATCTTGATTAATTTGTTGCCTCACTCTTGAATCATTTTATACCAAAAAGTTAATGGAAATAAATTAGTTATTCATATATTGAAATTTGTCGTCTGAAAGTTTATTTTCATCAAAATTTAATACGATGTGAAATGAAAATGTCATGAATTCACAAACACATCATAATACACATGCAAATGCAATTTATAAAATTTTCGTTTAATAAAAATGTGAAAAGTATAATCGAATTTACACCGGTCGTAAAACGAGCGCAGTTTTGATCGCAATTAACGTCTCTTATTAATATCCACTTTGGCGCGATTATAAAAAACGCATTTTTAAGACGCGACACGAATTTCCATTCGGTTACGTGTCGGGGAAACTTTTTCAAAAGATTTTCCCGCCTGATAAACCCGCGAGTTGACAAGTTAATATTTTGTTGATGAAATTTTTATTGTGCGCATTGTCCTTTTTATTATTTTGCCTCTCGTTATGTATCGCCAAATTTTCAAATTTATGTACATACGTGCGATTTTGATATTCGATATTAAAAATGCGCCATTGTGTAATTAAACAATTATATCTGTAGTGAATCTGCGCGAATAATCTGATCGTTAAAAATATATAGTGTGCATTATCAATTAGATACGGAATATATTTAATAGTGTTATGTGATATTGACTAAAACAATATATTTTAGATACATTTTCGATAAAATACCTTAACGGTATGAATCACCAATTAGCTGTAAAACATTGGGACTCGCGGCATCTTTCAAGCGATCAAATAAATGTCTGCAAATTCGAAAAGTATGCGAATATAAACGTGGACATTATGGTTGTCGCAAAATACAATTTCATCAGCAAAAGGCTATTCGAGAACGAATTTTATTCGTTGATCTGAGATTACGAAAACTCGCTCGGGGTGCACCTTTTTTGTAACTGTCCAAAACGGAATCAAGATATCTTGGATGTTTCCCGGTAGAAAATTAATTTTCATTACAAAAAAATAAAATTTGATTATTATTAGTGATAAAATTATCATTATTACGATGCCTTTTTTTCGTGTGTTAGAAAAACGTTTCATTTATTAAATTCAATTCGAAATTGAAAATTTATTGAAAGACATTTTAGCTAAATCTACTTCAAACAATGTTATTTCATTAATAATTTTATGATGTAACACGTTTTGTAATACGTGTATACTTACATGTACCAAACTATAAATATCATTCCTATCGTTTCAGTAACATATTTATTGTTTGTATATAGAAAAACTCTTATCAAATTTCATAGAATCACATAACTGAACACTCTTGTCGAACATACAATAAACTATTTGCACAACATATTTAATATTTGTACTGGATATAAATACGCATCTAAAGCATGCGTACCGCACTCATGAAAATATCAGTGAAGTTAAAATTTCGCAAAATCGAATATTTTTTATCACAAAAAATTCACTGAATTCAAAATCATAATTGTAGATTATAGGATTAGGATTAATTCGAATTATGAATTTAATAGCTGTATCAAATATTTGACTCCAAAATCAGAATCATTGTTAATTCTGAAATCAGATATCTGAGAAAATTTTGAAGTCGTAGCTACTAAAGGCTTTATTGCATAAGTTTACAGCCTTATTTGATATGATCCGTAGCATATTTTAAGACACGAACAAAAGTACCAATCGAGCAAGTTTCTGTTTGACTTAACGCGTCTCGAACGAAAAAATATAATAGCCTTGAACATGAGAAAATTCCTACACTACGGAAAAGCAAACAAACAATCGAAAAGTCAATGTTTATCGTGTCGCACCTCATTCATACACGTTCATTAAAAAGATCCATTCGAATTTCGAAGAAGTTCACTCGATCCCCTTCGATTTTCTCGCCGATATATAATAATATAATAATAACACGAGACCCTCGCAAATGTCGACCGACGATAATTCGATATTTGCAAATGGCGATAAGTTCGGCTTATGCATGTTTATATCTCGAAAAGAATACACAGATTGCGTTTAAAATATATGCGATATGGATTTCTGCGGAATTTCCATGTTTGTGTGTGACCCCGTTCGTGGACACGTGAAATAAATACTTTTGATATTATCATTATGTCGTTTTTAATAAATTATATTTGAAGAGGGAATTTCGCAGAATCTGTAATACTTTGAAATGATTTGGTGGTTCAATAATTTGAAATTTTGATCGAAATTGATCCAATATACACAGTTGGTATCAGTTTCAAAAGCCACCCATTTCAGTTTTGAAGTGGTGGTATATAAAAGCAATATTATTGTATTGAAAAACATTTAACATCTGTTATAAAAAATTCATTTTTGAAAATCTAAGTGTTGTTCACAATTTGTTGTTGTTCACAACTCAATAAAATAGGATTCTAACTTTGAAAATTAATTTTCACCACTTTCATTTCATTTAATTAACTAAAATTTTCCATGATAATTCTTCATATGTTACTCAATATTATCAAAAATGAAAATTTCAAAACATCACACTAATTAATATTAATATTCTTGTCGAAAAGTGTGATCTTTGTTGAAAGTATTAGGCTCGAAGCATCACGAAACTAGCGAAATCTCCCCAATATATCGAATTCGAGAAAATCGTCGACAATAAAACGACACCGAATATGCGCTCAATAAAAATTTTGACTACGCGGAAATCGCATAAATAAACGTCAAAATTTTGAATTTGGCGCCATATAAGCGCGGGTGGCCGAAATTCGATCCCCGGCTCGACATTTCCCAATCCGCCTCATTAGCATCCGGCCGAAATTCGAAAATAAAGAATACAAAAAGGGCGGGAAATCGCGTTTTAAACGAGACGCTCTCTTCCGACCCGAGAGGCTATCAATCAAACAACAATTAAGGATCGTTCATCTCAGTCGAGTGCAAAGCGTCCGCTTATTTCGAGTCCTTTTTGAAGGATTGAAAACGTGTTGAAAAAGTTTTAATCTGAATTGAATGAATGGGACTTTCTTCGTTTTTTTTTTTTTATTATAGGATAATATTGCGCGTCTTTGCATTTTTATGTCGGATCTATCTTTCTGCTATCTTTATGGCGCAATTTAATTTTATAATTCGATTAATATGGCAGTTAAGTGCGCTATTTATGTGACACTACTTATGGGTATTTCCCAATGGTTGATTTTAATATAGAATTATATTGGTTCTAAATTAAAATTTCCGCGTCTGAAGACAGCCTTTGGTCACAAAATGGCGTTAATTCCGTAAACAAACATTTGTGTTAAGCACAATCAACTTTCGCTCGCAGAACGTGAGGCAATAATTAAAAAGAATTATGTTGATGGATTTTTTGTTTTCGGTTCATGTTTATTACGTCGTATTGAATATCATTTTTGTAAATAAAACATCAATATTTTGACAGAACCGTTATAATTCCATTCTAAGAACTTTACTAGTTTAAGTAAACACAGATGAAAATCGATATATTTTCTTTTTTTATCTATATTTTTTTTCAATAGTATTCAAGTAGCACTGTAGCAGATATGACTTGAAAGTATCAAAGCCGAAACTTTTGAAGTAGCCAAATAAATAATAGCACATTTTCAATATTATTTTCATTAAAATCTTAAGAACTTCCTGTAGAAAAATCGGAACAATTCGCATGATAAAACGCAATTCGATCGAGCAAACAACACGATATAATAAAAGACCGTGTTGCATCGTAAAAACAAACATTCGATTCTCAAATATAAATTACAAAAAGGTCATTCGTGTAATGGGCCGACATTACCAAAAAGGAGGACTTCCTCGCGAAGAGCGACCCGGTGATATTTGAAAAATATCATATCGGAAAAAAAAAATACATAAAGCCAATATTTCATAGCGATTCGACGATTTTATTATCCGAAAAAAGCCTCTAGTTTATCGTCGTCCAGAAGGCGATAAACAAACTTGCATTAATTGAAAAAACCGTGTGCCAAGTCTCACGTGTCTCGAACACATTACACGTGATCGAATCTATCATAATAATATGTATTTAAATCTTTGTGTTGTGAAATTTCGTTTTTTAATTTCGTTTTGAGATGTGTTGGTGTCGGGTGTGTTTATCGAGCTGTTATCTGCCTCTTAGAAGAGGTGTCTATCGTAAGCAAATATTAGATAAGCCGTACAATAAAATACTGGTTCGTATGTATCGAAATTTATTGGATTTATCGGTGTTTTTATTCGAGTGAAAAAATTCGATCGAAATCGGTTTCGTAACGCATTTTAATATCTTAATTAAACAGTCGAGTACACGTGAACAAATAAGGAAGCTAACTAACAGAGATTATCTTATTATACAGTCAGGTATTACAAGAAATTACAAGTTTTCATATAATCTTTAAAAAAATCAAGCATTTCCTTTGTGCTGACAAAACTGATACACCACAAAAAGAAAATTCTAGTCATTAAATAATTTCTGATTTATTTTTTCATTTAAAGGTTAATGCATTTATTTAATTAACAGCATTGGTTTTTTTCCGTGGTTCTTTCATCCAAATCTTTTCAAAAATGTTTATTAATGAATATATTATATAAACTATACATTCGTGCATGAAAATCTTTATTATAATATTATACAATTTTCATTTTCCTGGAAAATAAAATTCATATAAACTTAATTTCTCCCATAACTCTACAAATCGAAAAAGTTCGATACACATTCGATAAAATTTTCATATAAATAAATTTTCGAACAGTATTCGGTTAGAAGTTCATCAATCGTATCAATTTCAAGTAAAAATAACGAAATAGCGTGCGGACCACACACGCTTCAACTATAACAATAAAAAAGCAATATTTAATACTTTTGGCGTTTTGGATGACACGCGGTCGTATAAAATTACTATCGCACACCATTGTTGTATGAAAACGATATTTTTTAGACGCCAGAACGCGATAATTCAATAAAAACGGCGTTAATTGAAAACACGCATCGCTCTTTTTCGTAAAAATCTAGAAAAACAATTCTAAGAATGCCGATCGGTTCAATTTTCGAAATGTACTTACGAAAAAATATGACTTAATCGAGTTTGTCAATCGGATGTTGCTACTCGATTAATTCATGTTGTTGATATTTTTTCAGGAAATGTACTACGAGAAAATTTATGTAATATTATCAGTATATGTAAGATTAAATTTTATATCGTTTTAAGTGTATATTTCCTTTCTGTAATAGGAAAAAAACTGGTTTGTACATTTTCCCGGTTATTAATTAGAAGTTCGCTATATAATCATATCCGGATCGTACTTTTTTCATTCAAATCAATTTGTTTTTTTAATACATTTTTAACGACTTAATTTATTTTCTTTCAACACTTCTGCTTGTTGACTGCATGTGACGTCAAATGAGCTGCATACAGGTCAATATTGAACGTGCTTTTATGAAATATTATTAGTTCAAACATGCATCGGTTGCATGCGACGTCGATTTATAATTTTTATACAAAAAAACATTGATTTTTCATTAAAATTATTCTAACGAAACAAAGGATCAAACCTATGAATGAGATCAAACTTTTCAGCGAGATCAAACTCTTGCGTTTCGAGAGACGGTATAAATCATCTGTTTATCGAACGATTCGTGTCAGTTTTAGGCAACGTTTAGACATGGACATTAAGCGTTTGTTACGTGCTTTAAGCTCATCAGACATGCAAATGTGTTGCGAAACGGTTTTAGTTATTGTGAAGCGCCAACACTTTCGTGTCAAGAACGCGCGTGGGACGAACAGTAGTTTTGTCGTTTCATCGCAACAATTGTCGTTTTAAACGGAATAATTTTAGACGATATCGACTCTTCTGGTTTTGAATACAATGCTACATGTTCGATCGGCCTTCGTCGTTAATTACAATATTTATAATTGTTGTTGTGGAGGAGGAAATTCGACTAATTTCAGCTCAAACAATGCATCTATTTTCGATTGTTAATATTTTTTTAAATAAATAAACATACTGATATTGTATTAAAATCGATTCTAATTGATTAAATAATAAATTATCAATCGTGATTTGAAATTAAAAATATGATCAATTCAAAATCATTACAATTTCCTCGTATCATTGTCAGATAAGACAATTGATACAATTGTGATCGAGTGCATATCGAATCAAATTTAAATTCAACAATATTCAAATTATATCAAACATGTGCGGTGGGCTTATTAAATTATAATGAAATATTTCGAATCGATACGTCAATGTTACGACACAATAAATAAGCGTCCGCCATGCAAGAATTTCAATAAGCATTCGGTAATTATTTAACGTCATCGAATCGTGTCCTTTTTTTAACATATTTTATTCGGACTCTGACAAATTATAAGGTTTTATAATCTCATTGTGGAGAAACCGACGGATCTTTATCTGAAAATAACAAAGTCGAACAGACGAAGCGACTGTTTCTGTATCAAAACATGCTTAACTTTCTAGCTTTTTACGAAAGATAAATATGCTAGAACAATGAATGCTTCATGAGTAAACTAGGCTTCGTTAGACGAAGGTTTGTTTGGTTTAAATGAAAGCGTGCATGTTTGAAAATTATATGAATGAACGCTTCATTATCTAATGAAATGCATTTATCTTAAATAACTATTAACATAAAAAACTTTCTTCGGTATCTAAAAAAATATTGCACATCAAACTGTAATACTTTTAATAGCCAATTTATAAATTGTTATATCATACATTTTATATTCAATAAATTTTATTGAAAAACTCATCCCTTACATTCTCAATCATCTAAATCAACCATTCACATCCCACAGCTATCGAAAATCAATAAAAATATCCCCGCTCACGAACAATATGAATAATCGATGTTTTCCAACAGATAAAGCCAGAACCGATGAAAATAAATTATAAACGCATTCACTTGTACACCATTCACGGCATAAAGGATTAATGCATAGATACAGGTGTCCTGCAGTTCGAAAAAAGGATGACCCTCATAATAAGAGGGTCTATGAAGAGGCATTCGCTTGTTAACACGATAATTCCCCAGCAATTTGATTCAATTTCACGCATTCGTAATGTGCACCCACGAATCACGAAGGATACATACGAAAATGATCCAAAAAAAGGATCAGATCGGAAGCCATAGATCCTTCTCAAAAAGTAATATGGATTTTCAATTTTTAGTACTGAAATCTAAAAAAAGTCAATCTTGGATTTTTTTTTAATAATGATATAAATCATATAAACAATGATCTTATGCGTAAAATATTCATTGTATGGAATTTATACGTCATAAATGTTATATTCAAATCATATGGAAAAACCTGAGAAAAATTAATGTCAGGTCGGTCAAATGGTGTCGCACTGCATTAAGGAATCGATGTGTTTTATCTGTTAATAAAAACGTATTGTTTATATAATCGAAACCGCATTCCGCAATTTTAGATGTGCTTTTAATATTGAACGAAAACAATATGAGCATCGTCACTTTTCTGGATGCTATTAGCGCGAATACGTTTAATAGTCAAGATACGATCATTCGCTTAAAATAAATTCGTTAATGGCTTTAAAAACTTCGAATACTAATTATGCATCTCGACGTAAGTACATAGATCATTAATTATCATAATAGATGGATTTAAGTAGAAATATAAGTGTAATGCATCTTTCCATAATCTTGAGTCTCGACATTCCCATACATCACACGCGAAGATTTTGTTTTGACATTTGAATTATCGAAAAATTAACGCGCGAATATTAAAAAGTGATCAATTATGAAAAATATGCATTTATCACATATTACTCATCACAATCAGTTAAATATCAACATCGATTCCTCTTTTTTATCAATTCTTAACATACCAATAACATCAACTATAGTTGAACCTTTTATCTCATATTCTTAAAAATAAATCCCTATTATCAACTGCATACTCCAATTAATCAACATCATTTCGTGCATAGATCTAGGGATGTCATTTGGGGGTCGTGAAGATCATATTTTTAGATTGCATTTAACATGAAAATTGTACGAATAGTATAATAACATAAAATTGTCAATGATCTAACCTTATAACAACGCTATTCTGTCTGTGTGTGTGTGCGGTGTAACGATCCAAAATTGTGACAAAACTACTATCCAATTAAATTTTCAACGACTTCCATACGTAAACAGCAATTCGCGATGGGCAGTGATATCAAAAACTGACGCTCTACACTGACTTTGACATTTCAACTGAGCCATGAGCACTCACTTATCAGCCAACTCGATTTCGATTAGACACGAACTCGGCTAATTATGTTATAAAGCAACTTCGGTGCAAATCGGTGCAAAAAAAAAATGAATTATTAACAACATATACAAGATCGCACAATCCCACAACAGTCGATTCGAACTTGAACTCTACTGTGGAGAGTCCACGGTGCGCGTCCTCCTCAACTCTTCGACGTCCATCTCGACGACTTTTCATCATCGTTTTCGTTTTCATTACACTCACGTCGAACAAGAGAAACGACCACCGGCAATAATGAGACGATTTGACCACACAGGTCGCCATATCGTCTCTCGCACCTCGAGCACCACAATCTCAACATCTCCGTATCGCGGAGATGCTGCGGTCGGCCAAGAGCATACAGTATTATTGTATGAACGGCTACTAGGTATATCGGAGTGTGGTTTTTTCTTTGTTTTTAGTTCGTTACAGGTCTGTTTGTTCGGTTCGATCGATCATCGTCTCGTGCTGATCGCGTCGAAAGCCATCGATGGATCGGTAATCGATTGATTCGATTGATTTTCTGTGTTGAAAGTGGTGTCGGTCATTAGTCGATTGAAGAGTGATGGTTTGATTCGAATGTAACTAGATGATGGTTTTATATTGTATGATTCATCTCTTGATGGTTATGAATGAATTTTTATAGATCGATTCGATTTATTGATGTATTTGCTTTGTTGAGAAAGACTAGTGTCGTAATGAAGTCTTTTCGTGGATAAGGTTGGGATATCCTTCGTTTGGATATTTTTTATGGAATATGTGATCGATTAGTACGCTTTTCGAATCTAAATTATTTAATCAATTCTAATATAATGATTAGACCTCGTTAACCTGTGACCTACATGTCACCAAATGGCTTATATGATAATTTCAATTTACCCATTCGATAATTTTACACAAATAATATTATGTTTTGAGAATATAATTGAATCACTTTTCCTGTTTATTATTATCAATATGAAAATTCTCATTAATTCGAATAATTTCCTTCATTAAAATTGTTTTGACCCGAATTCAAATGTCTGATCTAATCTGACTGATTCTTAACTAAATAGCTGGTCCAGTTCAATCAATGATTTACCCATTTTTGATGCTTTTCATTCAAATAATACATTCAATCTTCACACTTTCAATACAATTAATCGTTGAGTCAAATGAAACTTACCTTCTCTGAACACTGTGTTCTCGTTCTTAATGTCGAAAACAATGAAAAACCACAAACTGACGTTGTGATCTTGACATCTCGACATCGATACGACAATAAACGCTCTACGATTTTCCTCGTGGCCCATTCTTTTTATTCTCCCCGATATAATATCACGCAAGACATTTCTATTCTCGATTATTTTATTCGTATTATTTTTACTTTTTTCCCTCGCATTCAAACGAAATTCTTTCTCCGAATCTGAGACGTCTACCGAGACAAACTGCCTTTAAAGATAAAGCCGAGAGTTGACCCTCCCACGCGCCCAGCACTGTTTATACAACATACTTTCTTACATTGTTTTTTATACATGGTGATTCTCAATTATGCCTCTCTCGCATTATTATTATATATCCTCACTGGAAATGTCCGTCTTTAACTCGGAGTAGAATTCGATTTTTTTTTCCCGCGAGGAATCTCTGTGTAAATAGCTTCTGAACGAGAGTCGCTCAAGTTCGAACCGTTCGTTGTTTATCATAATTTATTGTGTATTCAAATTATGTTGTAAGTTTTTATATTCATATTAGACTATTCAGTTAATCTATACATAATAATTTGATATATTTTTGTATTTATTGTTTCAAAAATGATTGAAAGTCAGACTTTGAACATTGCACGTGCATACAACGTTTGAAAAAAATTGACATGTTATTCGGTGTTAAGTCTACTTGTTGTTATACGATTTTCAACTGTGAAATATAAAATGATAAATTGATATCAAACGACGATTCTGCTTATCTAGCGGATTATGTGTAAGATTATTCTTTATCAAATTATTATAACGATCCGAAGTATAATAAAAACAACCGTGCACGTCTCAAACGCGAAATAACTTAATTCTTTCTTGCGTCAAATTTTAAGACTCAATAAAACGTAGTTACACGAAATAACATTTTATACATATTATATTTCATTTTCATAAAAATATCAATTAAAATTTTCTTTAAAATTATATACAGATCGTTTTAATTTAACAGACCGGAAATTCGAGCCAAAGAGAATTTTAATTGATTTTACATCTAACAAAATCCTTTAAATCTCTTCCCCAAATAAAAATAGAATAAATGAACACCGATCAACGAATTAAAAAAAAGACAATCATAATTCTAAACGTCTGAAGATAAGTGAAATATCACGTGTTTGAGATTCCGACCCAAAATTCAGATAAGATATTATAATAATCTAATAAGTGTAAATAACTTGAAAATACCTGAAATATTTCAAAGTTAAAAACTGAAATGGATGTCGCAACAGCATCTACAGTTAAGTTTCAAAACTTTTATGTATCGACAAAACCCGCCAATTCAATTTTCACTCGATTTTTCCAGAAAGAAGATTATTTCAACAAAATAGCTTTTCACTGATTTTTATGCACTAACGATAAATAACATTTGATTTTCATATTTTCTTATTTACACTCATCACATATTTCACTAATTGCACACTATTATTAAAAATAATTACGACAATTGAACATTGAAAGGGTATTTTTTCTATTTGATTACCGCCAAAATCGATCACCAATTAATCTCTGTAAAATATATAAGCCACAACTGAGTTAGATTAGAGATTTTTTTTATTTCAAAAGCCTTTTTTTCAGATTTAGATTTAGATTAGGACATTCTTTTATAGTTGAGATAAGGCTTCAACGCCGAATTGAACTATTATGAAAGGAACAATAGAATTATTAAAATATAAGGATATCGTAATAAGTTAAAATCATAAGGTTTGGTACTTCCTTGTTTTACATATAGGGTTATGTTAGCAAAGCCCAACCCCCATCTCAACTTGACATAAATTCAAAATTGATGTAAAAACAATTTTAATAAAAAGATATCTAACCTGACCCAATTATTGACCAAAGTATTTAGAAAGATTTATTTAGGTATTCATTTTCAATCGTTGTGGTAATCATATAGGAAAGATCTGATTTTTCAAAAGCACTAGTGCATATTCAAAATGGGTATCAACAAGCTGATTAGATGATTATTCAAATTTTAAGCACAAAATCAAATGATGTGTTCGTTACCGCGGAAACATTTATGAGTACTGAAGGGGGTTTCAGTTAAAATTATGTATTTACATTGGAACCTTATCGACAAAATACTGATTAAACATATGATGACGCAGTGTTTTATTTGTTAACGGGTAACTAAATATAGAAATGATGTAATTTACCTGCATCTGTTGAAAAATGGTTCATAGTGAACGGTTGTACAACATGTATTTTTTTCTTTTTTGTAAAAATTAAATATTATATTTTTCTGATACTTACCATTCATAGAATATCATCAGGAAATCATAGATAATTAAAAAAATATTTTAGAATATTTTCGAATAATTAAAAAAAAATCAAAAACTGGTAAAAACTAGTGATTTCTAATAACTTAATATTTATTTAAAAATTATATAATATCAATGAAATATATTCTGTATTTGAAATAAAACACGAAATTAAAGCTATAATATTTTAAAAGTATTTATTTTAATACAAAAAATGTTGCACACTTATTGCAATGTTTAGACTATAACCAAATGTCAAACTAAAACTAGGTTATGTTGCATGCTTGTCAAGTTATCAAAAACATTGTATATCATTTATTTTTGTTCAATTTTACTTATAATAGTTCTATTTAATCAATCAATCACAGTAATTTGGGTTTTATCAACAATATTTAATCGATATAAAGAATAGTTACTTGTAACCTAGCAACTGTAACCATGAAGAGAAAACTAATTTGTGAAATCGATGAGGATATACCATTCAGAAAATTGGCTTCAAAGATGACGAGCTCTGATGAGTGGCTTCGAATGCTGCGTTCCTCTAAAGTCTCTTGTTCAGTTCACGGAGAAGGCAAGCGAGTTCATATCAAATTCACCAATGACCAAGAACTCTTAGAAGAATACAATAAATCTACTGGTTGTGTAGTTAGGAGAGCTTGGAGAAAACCTACTCCTCTTGGAGGTCCTGCTAATTGGATAGTGGAACTCGGTGAACCTCCACCACCATCTCCGCTTGATCAAGACTGTCTCCGAGAATCTAATGATCAGGTTTGTTTTTTGTTAATTATTAAAACCTTAAAAATAATAACTAAGCTAATAATTAATGTAAGTTTAATTTAAGTGAGTCTTGTGTTTGATTTTTTTGACAAAATAGTCACATTACTTTCAAGAAATATCTGAGTTAATAATTTTGTTCATTGCAGCCTTTCATAAGAAGAAGAAGTACGAAAAAAAGTTTAGAATGGCGAATAAGGAATTTACCGTATCCTATTGAAACTTATTCTGTTGCTGCTGTTGCTGACGAAAAATGTATTATTATAAAAACTACAAATAAAAAGTTCTATAAGAAACTTCTGATACCAGAATTAGAAAGAATCGGTTTGATTCCCATTCAAGCTAATATTGAATATAGTCATAAATTTAATACTCTTATCATACTGGTATGTGTGTTTCTCAAAACTTTCATTCACCTAAATTTATTTAATAATCTCAAGTTATTTTTTTCTTTATAGTATAAGAAACCAGATGAACTTGTCCACTTTGAAAAGGTATGGTTAGATGAAATCAATAAGATAAAATGTGAGGATAATAATGTGGATGATTGTAAGGCTAGTTAAAGTATTTTCAAAAATTATTAACAAGGGAAAAATTATAGAAGAAAAACGAAAATATATTTTCATAATTTATTACAATCATAAAAAGAGTCCTTGTGTTTTTATCCCCAAAATAGAGACCATGTATTCTTTAGTCTCACAATCGTAACATTGTGACTCTAATTGTTCTTGTATTACATTCAAAGAATTCAAATCCCAACAATTTATCCAATAGAGCATATTTACAATTTTTTTCTTGGCTTCATTCTTATTAGCGGCGTCAGATATTTTAATTATTGGCAAATTTTCAATTATCGATTTCAATTTTGGCTTAATACTAGAATTGAATAACTTATTATTCTGAATCGCAAATTTCATCAACACATCGAATTTCCTTTCTGAAATATCAGTCTCTTCACTAATAGCATTTGCCAGATTGGTCAGCCAGAATTGAAAACATGAAGTTTGTTGTAAAAATGCTTGGCTATCATTTAAAAGAATACTACACAACAATGTAAATAATTGCTCTCTGAATGAACTATTGATTTCCTTTGTGTACAGCATCACAATTTTATCTAACAGCGGTAGCATCTCATTAGATCTTGTCCAATCTTCATTTTTTAGTACACAACTCAAAATTGATATGAGTTGTTTCTGGCAAGTGACATTTTTAGTTGATATACTATCACAACTCCATTTCACATAGTTCATTATACGGCCGGCTTCTTTTTTTTCTGATTCCGTTGAAAGACTGTGATTTAGAATTGTAAAAATATGACAAATCATCAAATTCTCTTCTAAACATTTCTCTCCACTTGTATTCTGTTCGACCGCTTGAACTTTCTTTTTCTTTCGAACTGCGGTTTGACTATAGGGAAACGAATTAGAAATTAGTTGAACAAATGTTTTTTGATATTTTTCAACAAACCATTCTCTCAATTCGGTAATACAATTAGTTTCACTAGTTATTTTCATTAAATTCCATATCAATAAAAATATATTCAACACTAATTGCAATATGACGACTGCTTCTTCCGACAGCACAGATTCAATATTTTTTTTATCCGAAGAAGCAGCAGGTCTGACTTCTAACCACGTATCAGATAATAATGGCAACAAAATTTCAGTATAAGACTTCAACTTTTCACAACTGTTTTCTTCTCGACTCATTTTATCTTTCGAGAAATAAGGTAATTTAGCAATGATGACTTTTTTACGCAAAGGAAAATAATTAATTTTGTTACTGTTGAATATTACAGTTTTACATTCAATATGATTTTTATCATAGTACCCCAAATTAAATTCATCCATTTGATTTTCATTTAATGCCTTTGATCTTGATTCTAATTCATGCATTATTTCCAAAAAATTCAACAATCTGATCAAAACTTTAGTTCTCCATTTGACACTGGTCATTTTGCTTCCCAGATTCAGAATTAATGTACGACCTGGCTTAGAATCGACTCTTAACTTTGAAATCATATCAAGAAAATTCGGAAATATTTTGTGTGCATTTGATGCTACTAAACTGGATGCATTATCCACTAACACGTCAAAAAAGAACACTGAATCCTCGTGTATATACATATCTATATGTGTCATTGCACACCTCAAATAAGAACAGAGAATATCGAAAAACGGAGAGATCTTCTCTATCGGCAGAGACGACAATATAAAATCAAGAGTTTGAAACGCTTCTCTTCGCACCTGAAAACAATAAGATAAGTGAGTATTACATGATTTTAGTGAATCAAAGAAGACTAGGTAAATTTATACAAGTGCAATGATTCAGCAAATAAAGTGTACATTCAAAAACAGGCTAAAAATCAGATTAAGTTGTGAATATTTTTTATTCTTTTTTTTTTTTTTGAAATCTTAATCTATAATAAATTGTAGCATTTTATACTAATCAACGTTTCACTTGGCCTCTTCAAAAGTATTTCATTGAAAATTCAGGAAAGCTTTTTAAAATTTAGAAGTAGAATTATTTTTTCCAATGAAATTTTATAGACTTTACAAAGATCAACTGTTTAAAAACGATCAAAAATGATTGTAAGAATTGCAAAATTTCGAAATCAACATTCATGAGAGGTCCTAGCGATGTATAATTCATAGCTTTACTCTATTCAAGAAATCATCGCACTTATATAATTTCACCAATAACTTAGTGTGACTGACTGATTTTTCCTTGTCGAGAGTCAGAGGCGCGACTCCTGAAATAAGCTGACCCACATGAGCATTCAGCACTTCTTCTCTGTTAGCGGAGATGATTTGTTTTATCCCATCCAGGGCATCTTTCCTAGAAGTGATGTTGAAATGCTGAAGCCTCGAGAGTAATTCTTTTAAGCTCAACTTGTAATTGCTGAGCGGCTCGTTCGTGGCAGTCTTCAGCTGCTCCTTAACCACAATCTTCTTCACTTTGAACGCTGTGTTGGTGACGTTCGTACCTTTAGGGAGTTCTTTTTTGGCTTTCAGCTTGGTTTTAGCTTTTTCAGACTTCAGAAACTTTTGGTGGCGAGTGCCTTTGGCCATTTTGGATAGTGAAACTTGTTAACTGACTTGATAACAGTTTTGACAAATGTCACACTTGTATAACATATAACATAACCTAAAAATTTATTCATGTTGGCCATAACACGAGTGAACGGAATTACTTATTTTATTAAAGGAGTGGGAATCTTGATCTCTCTTGTTTCGCACCTCTAATTTTCTTTCGGAAAATCGTATTTAAAACAAATAGCGTCAGCACATTCAGAATTTAATTGGAAATGGTAAAGCTAATTTCATCCCATATTTTCCTGATACAAACATCACAATCAACGCTCATACTGCATACTCCTAATTAATGCTATAATAATTATGTGAAATTAAATAATTAGTAATAAATACGTTGTTTTAAAATCTTTATTTTTCTAATACCACTCACAGTGGAAATACAATTTCTATTATAAAACCAACATCAATCTCTTCAATGTATCCAAAATACAAATCGTCAACAAAATTAATCACAACAAATTCAACACAAAAAGTAGTTTAGTAGCAATTTTAAAAAATTGCAAGCAGGTGTCATAAGATAATAATTCTATAATAAAATTTTGCATTAACAATCTTGAGAATTTCTGCGCTTTTGCTTTTGTTTTCAATAAAGGAAGCATTTTCCTATTTCCTATTTATAAAACAGTTAAGAATAGTGATTTTTGAAAAAAAACCTTTGCCTTTTAGAAACATTCTTTTCTGCATATTTACACCCTGTATCCCTCAGACAATTCAATTACCACCTACTCCTTATTAACAGATCTTTTGGCACAACATTATAAAACAACTGGAACGAGAACTTTCCCAAAGATCCATTATGTTATCGATAAGATATCAATAAATCTAGAATCAAAATAAAATAGAGAGAAAAATCATTTTTCAAATGTTGAATCATATACGAATTGCAGAGCGCAAATTTGATAAAACTAAATCTTATATTTACACATACAAATTCTTCATAAATTTTTCGATATGTTATACTAGGCATGCTGTTACAGTGTTTTCGATTTTCAGATTAATATCTGATTTCTTCCGAATGAGATTCAAAATCATATTAGATATCAAATATGTTTTAATCAAAAAAAATGATTTATGTTTATCCATAATACATACTTAATTTTATATACACAAAAAATTACATATATTTTATATAATACTCGTATAAAATTTCAACGAAATCAAAAATTGAATATACAAATTCACAAGTCCAATCGAAAAAAAAAAAAATAAAATCAGAATTCAGAATAATACATATATGTATGCATCTCATTAATTTCTACGTTCAGATCAGTAAATGAACATAAATTCATAATGATTACTATAATTAATATTACTATAATATTATATAGATCCAACCACATCAACAAACTCATGAGACTAGAAATTATAATATGTATAAATAAATCTACATGTTTACATTCACTTATGAAACATGATCAATTATGCTAAAATGTATCACAACTGTTTTATTAGCAATTTCAGTCGATTAAACTACCACATAACCCTAAATTGTCGTAAAACTCCTTACAATGGGCTCATAAAAAATTCATCCCAATTCAAACGAAATCAGGAATTTTTCTTATTGGTCAAAGGCTTAAAGGCTTAAAAGCAATGAGGAAAATTTTTATACAAATAAGCTGTAATGGAATTTTAAGTGGTCTTCCTCTTGGATGTCTTTTTACTTCGTGGAAGGGTAGAAGAACTAGAGATCAATACCTGGAATATCATAAAAAAAAAATGCGGATTATCTAAATTATAAAAATGAGTATGAGTTAACTGAAAAATCAACTAATTTTTAACATGCATCTGTTATTTATAAATGTTAATATGTTTCAAAAATTCAACAAGTATTAGAAATTCCAAATAAATATTTAGTTTAGAAAAAAACTAATAGGCATCTTTTGTTATTGTACTGTTTTAAATAGAGTTCTATAAGGCAAGTATAGATAGGAAACATATTTTTTGTATTTCGATTGCAATAAATTTCAATGTCACACAACCTCATTCAAAGGCAAATGTTCAGTCAAGAAAATATGCATCACTCATTGTCAGTGCATGCACATGCCTTTCCTATCCTTAATAAATGCAGAATATGTCTTATTTCAAATTAAATACTAAATTCATAATAGACTGTACATAATATGTATTCATTTTTGAATTCCATATCGCTTTAGCAAAATCAACACAAAAAATAAGCTTGATGTCTGAGAAAAGTAAAGTGCGATTGTTGGTGAGAATTCACACAATATTTCCAAATAAATTAATATTGTCAATTCAAAAAAGTTAGTGAAAAAGAAAAACGATTCATGATTTCATACACAAGATGAAATTGTCCAAGCCACTCCATAACTTCATTCACTTATTAAGCATATAGGGGTTATATTACTTCTTTAACATCCTAAATTAGACATCAGTGCTTTTGCTCTCCGTGTGCAAAACAAGCGTTTCAAGCTTAAGAGGTATGTATTGAACATCTCCAGATTCTTTCTCTGTGCTCGATTTATTGTGTTCATTAACTGTAGTCATATTCTTTTCACTATTTTTCATTTGTTTCTCAACTTTTTTTTCAGAATCTCTTTCTGCAGGTGATACTTCATCATTCAGAAGAACTTCGCTAGCATCTTCAAATGCATCATTTAAGCTATCCAGAGATGTAGATAACTTTTGTAACGTAATGATATTTCCGATTTCTATAATACTACTTTTATTTGAATCATCTTCAATGCTGTTTACATTTGATTTATTTGATACACAAACATTCTCAACATCAGAATCTTTTGCGTTTAAAATAATACTGGGAGTTGGTTTATTACCATCTTCATCAGTTTTACTCCAAAATGCTAATTTAGAAGGTAAATGTAACAATTTAGAAATAGATGAATCTGGTTTTGATTTTTTCGATTTTGATTCCTTGTCTAATTTAATTTTTTGATCCATTGGTTGAGTAGTGGAAACAGGAGTATGAACTAGTTCATTCGAATTTTCTTCAGTTGCAGCTACGTTACTAGTTTTGATGAAAAAAATATTCTCAGTGTTCTCATTGCAAATCACAGCATTGATATTTGTATCAACACTAATCTTACTGATGGGGGTAGAATCACTTTCAATACTTTTTTCTGGCAATTTAATATTTAAAATTGGTTCATCGGTTACTGAATTTTTGTTTGCAGCAGGTGGTGGTGGAGCGCGGCGTTTTTTGTTTTTAGCAGAAGAATCTAATCTTGGAGAACTTCCTCGAGAAGTTAAATCACTATCACTGCTTTCATTTATAGAACTTAGACTTAACAAAGATCCTGCATTACTAAAATTCATGTCACTTTCTGCGTTAACTTCTGGTGAAATTTTAGCAATATCTTCTTTTATTTCAGTGTTTGACAAATCTGAACTCACTACGACTTCTTTTTTTTCAGTCATCTCATCTTTTATGGTATTTTCTTCACTTTTCTCTGATTTGTGAATATTTGAAATTAAATCTTTTTCTAAGATTGACATTTCATTTTGTTCTGTATCAACTTTTTTTTCATCTTTCACACATATATCTGGGGATTTATTAGAAGCAATATCAATTACTGAGGGTAATTCATTTTCAGCAGTCTTTTTATCAACAGTTTTGTAAGATTCAAAAATTTTTTTCAGTGCCAAGTACCTTTTATAGTTCAATTCAATGTCATTATTTGTTCCAGAATCGGAAGTATCATTATTTTCAATAGAACTTAAATATTGATTTATATCAACAGAACTAAAATTTTGTGGTTCATTTACTGCACCGCTAGACAAAATATATCCAGAATCAGCAATATTACTTGAAATAAGATAATCTAAAGGATATGGAGAATGCCTGTCATCTACTTCTTCAATAATGACCTCATCATCCTTTAAAAAAAATACAAACTATGTTGCCCGTATTAAATAAACATAAACAAAAATATTTCTTAACATAATTAATATAATACAAACATTTCAAATAAAACTTAATACACAAAACATCACTAATAATGAACATATAGATATAAATACTTAGGTTGTATAATCAAGTATATTTCAGCGATACAATTCGAAATCAGAGTGAATTAATGTGAAGAAAAGAAAATGCATTTATATGTAAGTGATAAATGACATTGAAATGAACTTAACTAAAACAAAACAGAAAACCCTATATATAATATTATTGTAAAGCAGAAACGTTTAACGTGTATATAAGTACTTGCTTCTCAAATGCGATAGCATATTATTATATTATATTAATTATACAAGGTAATCTGTTCGAACAATATGCTTAATGATTAATGAATATAGAGTATGTATATGATTTGAATCAATAATTCTTCAATTGCATTGTATTCGACTGACCTCAGCAGCCCCAGGTCTCTTGATAGATGTGAATGTACTCCGCGTTACTTTACTACGCATTCTAGTAGAACCACCGACGGACGATGTTCTCATTAATAAATCTTGATCAGTCACATTTTCTGGTACATACGACGAACTAATATCTTCCGATGATCTTATTTGACTAAAACAAATAGGATAATTAATATGAAATTTCATACACAAAAATACGAATACTTTTATGAGTGCATACTTTAAATTCACTATATCTCTTCCAATTGGTCTGGCGTGGCCTACACAAACATCCATTTCAGGAAAAGCCATATCAACTTTGGATGAATTAAACGTTCGAGGACTGCGGCCACGGACGGAAACAGTTCTCCTAACTAGACGAGGATCGGTAGCACCCATCATGTTGCCGGCTTCATCAATTTCTTGCTGACTATGACCGTCTGAATGATCTTCAGATGCAGTCAGATCAGATAGACTGTAACTTTTGCGCAACTGTTGTACCAATCCTCCTCCGCTCTGGAATTATTTGAATATGAACATAAAAAAAAAAACAAGTCAAAAATCTCACATATTTTATCATGAATTTTAAATGTTTGACTTTATAAATCGAAAGTGCAACTAGTGCAGAAAATTGTTAAAAGAAAAGATATAAGGAGAATGAAAAAGGCAAATTAAAATCTCATGCAAACTCACCTTAAGAATGTTTGTAAATTAATGTCTTCTAATTTATTGTAAATGCAGTATTACAACAAAAGCTGATAGAAGCAAATTTATGTGTAAATATATAATGGTAATTCAGTGTTTAGTGTGATAATGTAATTTGGAATTATTGGATTGGTTTATTTTTAAGTGTTTTGGTTAATTTTTAGTAAAAAAAAAAGTTTATAGACTGTAATGTTCAAAAACATAAACTGAAAATAAATTTTAACAATAGAATATATTCAACGATAATTACAATTTTTCAATCACATACAAAATATCATATTCAAAACAATGTTTTTGTGAATAATACTAACCGATTTTATGAATATTGTGCGTATTATTATATTGTCTTTCTATTTTAATTATTATCTAATAACTGTTGAACTAAATTATCGAAACTGTCTTTACTAAAATATGTAACACTTTATTATGGCTTGAAATAAAATATAGGATTCAACAGTATAAATGATTATTGAATTTAAGATTTCTGATTAACTAACATAAATAACTCAATATAAATTGAATTATGACTTGCAAAATATAATATAACTAGATTAAATACAATTAAAAATAAAAATAGATGTCATACATTATAATTGTCAAACAATCGAAAAATTTCACACAACACAAAAAAGGACTAAAACTTATAAAAATACAATTTAACAATATTTGAGGTTGCACAAATGTCAAGACTAAAAATAAAAAAAAACATTGAATGAATTGAAATGAAATAAAATCATTAAAATAATCACAGATCCTACGAAAATGCATCCAGCGTGAGATCATTGAGATTTACATGCGAACCTAAAATTCCATTCAAGATTCATACACAATTGTGCATAAAATATCATTTAATTGAGACGATTAATTGACTTCAATGATATTGTCATTAGCCGCTTTCTCTAATGCGGTCTGTTTTCTAGTTTTTCTTCCTGCACTATTAGAACGCTTAGTTGCAGTCGTACTTTTCTTTTTGCGTGCTTGTCTATTCTTTGCTGGTGCAACTTCAACAGGCACTTCGTGGTTTGATACTTCCACGATTTTTGGTTGCGTTGTAAACGTGAATCTCGAGAGTTCCGACAAAGGTATACTATCGATTTCATCAAACATCAAATCTTGATTGTTGATTTCAGGTATTTCCACAATCGGCTGCTGTACATAACTATCTCTGTAAGGTGAAACCGATGATAATGGCCTTCTGGCGGATGGCGAAGGAGCTGGATTTGCAGGTTGATTATTTATGTGCTATTGTGAAGAAAAATCAACTCATATGTAACAATATGAAACGAAACACTAAACTTATTGGTATTTACATGTCTTATTTAAAATAATATATGAATTGTAGTAATTTGTGAATAAATTGAATAAAAAATCATTGTAAACAGGCTATAAAATTATAAATAATGATTCATCTAATTATTTGGCATATTTGGCAGCAAAAGTCACATAGAATCTAAGTACATGCAAGAGCTACTATTTTTTGTCGGATGCTTCATCCTGAAATATAATGAATTTCATTTAACAACTGTTTCAATAAAATATATTTAAAAATTGATGATGTTATTTCACACAAATTACTAAAAATGATGAAATTTATTTTAAAACTGATACATATATTACCACAAAGAATGTAAATATCATATTAAGTATTAAATTATTTTTTTTAGTAATTTTGGAAATTAATTCTTGTGATGTTATCGGGGTAGTTATACATTTTTGAAATTCTTGACTATAAATTTTCTGTTTATAGTTTCATCGAAAATAGAGCATATCACATTCTTAGCATATGCATACCCATAAGTGAAAATTCAAAATAAATATATACAACATACATGGAAAAAAAATTACATGCACTTTTATAATACACGTGAGATCAAAGTTTGCAAAACAATAAAATAGTCAAGAAAATCAAAGAAATAAAAAAAAAGGCAATTTTAGTTAATTTGTGCTGAAAAATGAGGTGAACATCTGAACAAATATAATAATCGTTAACTGACCTTAAGTGCAGTCTGCATTATCACATTAGTTGCATAGTTAACTCCCCTCGATCCTAGGTTGAGAACGGTATGGTAACCCTGCTCCTTTGCTTTCGAAATACATTCGTCAATTTCCTGAAATCGAAAAATTTCAGACATATAAAATAAAAATAACAAAAAAAAATAAGCATAAATACAAAAATATAATACTTGTTCTCTCCTGCAAAGCGCAGGATGTACAAATTTCCTATACAAAATAGATGATCCTTTGGTTGCAGGCGATAACAGCCAAAATACTAAAATAATTTTAATTTCATAATAGAAAGGAAGCCAACTAAGGAAAACATCTGTGAACGTTTCTGCACATGTAAACAGTGCAAACACTATCCAGTACATCATCCATTTGACCTGTGGAAAAAAGTGTAATAAGACAATATAATTTACAAAAAAAATGTTATTATGCAATGAGAAACTTACATATTCTTTAACATTCTTCGTCCTAATCGCCTTATAAGAAGCATAAGCTGGATATAATGTACCAAAGAGGAGTCTGCAACAAGGATATATAAACAATTCAGTCAGTATTCTCGGTGCAAAAATGGAAACGATAACGCATATCATCGCAAAGCTAATCGTTCCCATCCCCATCCAGCATTTCAAGAATCCCAAGACAAACTGCATCAGCATATTGACAGCACCGAAACGAGACAGCTGAACAGGCTTTTCTATATCATCATAATAATAGACTCCGCTCTGAAAACCTCGTTCGGTGGAATCTGAATACGGCATAGTCTCAATAGGGAAACCTCTATTGGTATAGATCACATTTCCATCTCCGCTATAAGAGACAGGTCTAGAGGGCGATGTTCTAGCTACGATCCTATCGTTGTTCTCATATCTGCTGATGATGGATCTGATGTCGGAGAGGTTCGAGAACCTCAGCACCGGATCCACTCTCCTCTGGTGGGAAGGATTGAACTGATCTGAGCTCATGATGATGCCAGAGTTGGGTGGGTGGGTGGTGAAGGGCACGCGACTAGGACAGTCACGGTAGAATTGTTTTCCACATGTCCATACGACCGGAACGACAATGCACGACACTCATTCCGTATCCATTGTCAGCTGTCCTTTGGGTTGGGTAATGTTTTTCAATATCAAGTTCGCGCATACATGGTTTTTCGTTTAGGTTTTTTTCGATTCGGTCTGCACTTATTATCACAGTTCAGTTCACTGGAAACGAACGCATTTAGAACGAACACAACAGGCTTAATCGCTCGGACAAATCCGAACGGATAATGAACTTAATGAATTGCAAATTGAGCGTATTTATCCGACGAGGAATTGCATAGTCGAGATTCGTGTAGATTTCGGTACAAGGGATTAACATCGTCGATGTTGTAATACTAATTCAAAACGTTTTCGTTTCAATTCAGTCTCATAATGTTCAATTGAAATTGCAACATTTATAAACGCTTACAGAATAGAATTTTAGTTCAATTAAAAAAAACCTAGAACTAATCAACAATCAATTGAGCAAACAAATGCGTACCACGAACAGACCAGCACAACATTCACCCACAAAAAAGAACCCTACCGCTAAACAACCATATCGAAAATACATAAACGACGATAAAAATCGCACCAACTATTTTCGAACGAGAATGTCAGAAGGAAACTGGGAATCGATCGATAGAACAATTTTCTACGAAACGTCGAATACGCTTAGCATTTTAATGAACGAACGTTCGCTAACCTTCCACTAGCGAAAGCCCAAAAATAAACCACGAAAATCCCTAAATAATATAGGTCCACACAAGGTGTAATACATACAAGACGGTTCAAGAGGCACCTTCGGGACCTCTCAATTATTCAATTTAGTCCAGACCGGTGACTTCTCAATTTAACTCGAGTTAATAATGCGAGGAGACACGCGTCTCGAACGACTCTTCAAAGGATCCATCCTTGAAGTTCAGAAATGATACGTGATATATTATTCGATGGATCAACGAATCGGTGGGTTGAAACTTATGTAGAAGTCTTGGAATATCGTACAATGCGTCAAACCTTTGTAGGTGTCGAAGATATTTTTTTGTAAATGGTTCATTTGAAATGCTGGTGTGGATGTAATTTTGATATCAAATTATGTATTAGTTGATTTTTGTCGATGACGCATAATTATGTGTACGTCGGAACGGGTTTGGATGAAAATAACACATGCTCGGTATACGTGGATTGTCTTGAAAGTTTCAATGATGAATAAAATGCGAAAATATTGCGCGTGGTATTGAAAATGAAACCATATGAGACCTTCGATTGTATGAGGTCAATTTAGAAATCTCAAACGCTCAATTGCTGCTAATCTTTCATACTAGTTCACTAATAGAAACTTTCATTGAAAACTCAAGCACACTTCATTACTCGTATTGAGATAAACGAAAAAAATAAATAAACGAAAAAAGACGAATTTTATCAGAATGCCAACAAATGAGCGTTCACGAATAATTTTCCTAAATTACTCCACTCGACATAATGACGCTTTACTATCTCGAAACGAATCTCATGAATGCAGTACATACACAGAAAATTACTCCATTTTCTGAGAGTAATCTTGAAACTACGCATATTTACCATCAACGCTACAGCAAATACATTTTTTAAGATTTCGTACGAATTACATCACTTCTCTTCGAAATTCATTACGATCTGAATCCACAACATGAAAAAAAAACTCAAAACAGTGAAGTGAAAGGAAATCGACAAACCGAGCATGAATCATCCGCAGCCAATTCAATTCAAAGCAACCTTCATCCTCGCAGAATGCATCGTTCTTAAGCATGCATTAAATGCAATTCTTCGATTCGATAAGAAGCGAGATTTGAATTCTCGTCCAGCAGAAAACAGATGGTCACAGGCAAAACACAAGAAAACTCACGGCCTAGAACTAACTCGTATACATTTCAATATTTACGCACGCGATATTTACAATATGTGAAAAAAATGTTTACAATATAATGCAGAATGTGTATTCGATCGAAAAAATCAGGTTAAGCATTGAAAACAGATCTTAACGAGTCTTAATGGCGAAGAATGAATAACACCTACGAGATCGATTCGAAATTCAATTCGACTCATTGTGTATGAAAGTGAGTCTAATCTAGCGTTTGATTCGTGTAATGGAAATAATTTTGCAAAATTACAACAAAAACCATATTAATAGTGCGATTTCGCGGAAAAACCACGTATCATTATATTGTGATGATGTGTCGTTGCGGAATAAAATAATGAGGCGAAAATTACAGATTGTTGTTCAATTGGCACTTTTGGTTATTATAAAAATTGATTTTATTATTTGAAGGTTTCACTTTATATAAGCGATTTGTCTTTGATGTTGTATATGGTTAGATTTTTATGATCGCTGCATACGTAATCAGATCGTATCTGGTTTGAATGATAATATTAGAATTTGGAAAAATAAGTTCGTATCGATCTATTTTTAAGAGAAGGAATTACGTTCGTGTTGAAATACGAAAAGAAAACTGCCAGTCACAGTTGCTGAAAAAAATAATTAATGTTATGTGACGAAAATCTGTACGCAAGATACGAATTTGCGAAATTTTACATAAGATTTTCGTGTTCCATTCGAATCGTGCATATTATTTCCATAATTATGAAATGAAAATCTTAAAAACAACATTTTTTATTAAAATTAAAGTAGAATCCTAATGTTTCACATTTCAATTAAAATGTTTTTGAACCAGCAGTCACCATATTTGAAACCATGGATACAAAATACAGCTCATCGGTTCATTCAGCCACAATCAATACACAGAAAACTTACTAAAACATCTCGAATAGAAAACATTTTTAACACCTTCACAATTTTATTAGAAAGCCGATAAGACCCAAACACAAGGCTACCTTATACGCAGAGAAAGCATTCAAAGGACAACACCAGAATTTTACAAACGAAAAAACTTTAAATTCTAACCACTCTATCACTTTCTCCACGTCATAAAGTGTCCCATCAGAATGTGGATGACGCTAGGAAAAAATATTTAAAAAAACGCACACGACGGCCGTGAAAGCGTTATTTTTTAACACTCTGGCAACCTTCCACGTGATGTAGTTGGATACTTTTTTTTTCGATTTATTCAAAGATCAGCTCGTCCCACGTGAGATCGAAGCATCACCAGACGACGAAGTACGAAAAGGATGCACTTCCTTCATCCTTTGCAGAAGAACCACCCCCGCCGAAACGCCAACGAACCCATAAAACATGGTGAAGAACACCATAAATGGAAATTGAAGTCTACCCGTTTCATTTGTGGTTAACGTCCTGAAGGATTCTAATTTAATTACTTAGATCGAATATAAAGAGTTAATTATAGAAAAAAATAATCTTTATCGAACTTTTTGATAAGAAAATCCTGGTATTTTGCACAATAAATGTAATTTTATCAGTAAATTATAATAGTATTGTGTATTTGATGAATTAGTACGTGATTTTTTTTATCATCTGTTGTTTTATATGTGTAACTCTCAATTAATTACGAATGAAACATATAAATATTCAATTGAAAAATACATTGTCTTTCGTCATCTAATAAATTTTCTCAATTGAATGCAAAATTTATTATATTATCATCAAATTGTACTATCAATCAGATACAAAATATATGAACCATTGTAAAAATACATACAATACTATAATACTACGTCTACGTCGAAATGATTTACAATAACAAAAAAACATATTTCATACACATATTCAAAGTTCAATTTCTAACATTCACAACATTCATTTGTAAGTGAATATTAACCCCAAAGTTATTAAAAATCAAAGAACCTAACGAATCATAAAACCCCACCATCATTTCACACCTAAAAATATTTTCATACACTGCAGAGCATAAAACGACTCAAATGGCTTCCATATACACGCAGTCTTCACTTTTAAAATTCTGCAAACACGACTTCAACCAGTCCTTATTCATCGCCGAAATCCTATAAACAATGAACACGAAACCATTGACCGCACATATATGAAAATAGGAACGAAGAACGGAAATATAGTTGCTAAGTATATAACAGTATTGGCGTTCCTTGTGCCACAACAGCGTGACGATACTGTACATATCACACACGTACATTATTTGCGACAATTGCACATTATTATATACCACGTTTGTTACAGAAGCTAAACGGTACTGTTACACGAAAAAAAATACGAATCTTCTAACCGAGCAGAACACTTTGATTAATGCAAACGTCAATTAATTAAAATTTACGATAGACTCGATGCACCCACGCTTGAGAAATCAATAAGAAAATCAATCGATCTTTTAAATTTTCACACAAAAATATCGATCTTATGAAGAGACAATGCGGAAGACTTCTACATTACAAGTGCATTAACATCGATTTTTTTCGCTTCAATTTTTCAGTACATATTGAACGCCCACTAATAATGCGAAAATTAACAAGTTTTTTTCTTTCGACATACGAATTTGCAACCCACAAATTCGACATAGCGTCATTCCTTAATTTAATACATTGAATTTCGCGTGCATTTTTGAACGATTTTTCAGTTTTGAGTGCGGAATTTTAAACGATTTCCGTAGCACGGTCGAAGGATTATTTCCAAATTATCGTGTAATGAGTGTACTGAGGAAAATACGTCCCAAAATAACGTGAGCATTCGAGTGAATAATTTGAAAAAGGAGAATGCACAAGAATGAGCCTTGCGAACTCATTAGAGTGATATATTTTGAGCTTCTTTGTGTCTGCACATCGTATTTAAAGTGCGGTTCGATTCCAGTTGCTTTAAATGAAAACATTTTTTTATTTCAACAAGATGAATGTATGTATTGTTGAATCAAATTATACTTCACAATGTTTATTTTCCGATGCTACTGAAATAACATTGCTCAAACAAAATAAACACAAAGCATATGTAACGCGATATGGTTTGAAAATATATGCCTATTTTGAAAATGTGGTTAGTTTAATTAAGGCATTCGCGTTGAAAGCTACTGATTACAACAAAAAAAATAACATTCGATATGGACTGACCAATAAATCGGAATCGAAATCAAACTGATTATCTTCACACAATTTCCGTTTGAAATCATACATCACACAACTTTACAATCCAAATGTAAAAACAAAAAACCATGAATACATAATATAAATTTAATTTAGATACAGGTACATCGAACAATACATAGACATTTTTGGCACTAATCACAGATCACAACTAGGACAAGCATCACATTGAAAAGCGGCTCTGAAAAGCCAGACGAGATTAAAATCACACATTGTACTATCGAACATACAACGACAAACCCTAAAATCTACATTTCGAATCTGAACAAGAATGAAAATCAAATATAAATCACGACTATGCGATCCTCGTAGAATATAGTGATGCGAATATCCGGCTTTTCCAAATAGGACATTTTTGGGCGAAAGCGAAAAACGCGCACTCCCGAACTAGAGAACGATCTACGACTGATCTATAGATCTAGAAAATCTTCGCACTAATGTTTTTCTTTTTTTTTTGTACGAGTCTAAGCAGCTTTCCATATAGGGACGAAGCGTGTCAAGGCGGATTCGAGATCCGAAAAATCGGCAAACACCTGCACCACAAATCAAAATCGACCGTTCCCTATGAGTGTTCTTCAGAAACTGACTTCGGGGAATCCACAGTCGGCTTTTCCCTAAAATTAGACGAGGTTGGCGAACTCGTGGAGATCGAGGAAGATCCGATTCTCCAGCGTCCAATAGGCTTCGGATTCTCTCCTTGGCTCTTTTATTTACGTTCAGGCCATAGCCGAAAACGATGCTCGTCTGCTGAAAAGTCCAAAGAGACTGTCTCGGAGCATTCAGATGCCGGGAATTTCAAAAATAGACGAAGAGGGAACGCGTCGACCAATTGCCGCCGAGGGGAACTTGATATTATGCCAGGCGAAGAATCGAAGATCTCGTTTCGTCATTGTTATGAAGTCTGTTTAGTTGTGTGTGTGTGTGTGTCTGTGGTGATGATGATGATAATGCTGCGTCTGCCTCGTGGACAGGATTCGGGACGATTTGGCTGCGATCCATGGATCGGGAAAACCGCGTGCGGTTAGTGCTGCAGTGTTAGATTTTCATGGTTGATTAAATGGTTTGTTTGTGTATATTTTAGAAAGTGTATGTTTGAAAAGGAATGTTTTCTTTTCGCAGAAATGGTAATGATAAGGTACAGAAGTCGATTCTGCGTTGCGTGTGTATCGTAGTACGCATGAAAACAAATCTGCGTAATTATAGCGAATCGCACAGAATTCATCTGCGTATTATCCGTCGAAGTCTCAAGATGAAGGCTAAATATCCCAAAACGAATCATATAAAACACCTTGACAGCTGCTACGAGATCTTTTTCGTCTAATTAGATGCTATATTCGACGCCTCCAAAGATTCATTTTAAAACCTTTACATGAAAATTTATACCAAACACATAACGTTTGTGAATGAAATCAATGATATTGTACAACACACGTATGAATTTATAAAAGCAATCTGATTATTCCAACAAGAACTAATGAAAGCATTGACATCCAATTAGATGAAAAAAAAGAACTCGCATCTACGATTCAAATCCATTCAAAGACATCTTGATTCGAATAAAAGCGCGAATTTTCAAAACAAATTCACAATATCAAAGCGGCAAATTCGGATCGAAAACACAGAACATTCATTCTCTACACATCATCCTAAGAAAGATACGCCATATTAATTCGAGAGACTCTGTAATTGGTCCGACTCGATGCAACTCGTTTCTATTTTAAATCAACCGAGAACCGCAGACACTCAACAAGGAATAAAACATTCTGCGTTCCGAACAACCATTATCAGACAACAAAAAGTTCCAATACGAAACGGTTTCTGAAACGCGGGTAACGATTTCTGAAACGCGTCAATTTATGAAAAACGACTATTTCTGAATCGCAATCATTTTCGGAAACGGAACGGAAGGACTCGCCAAACAAAGGCAATCGGAACGAGATAGTGATTTGGCGCAATTCACCTCGATATATACGCAATAAAAGGCTTTGTTGCGAACAATAACATCGCACATGCATCATTACGCCATTGTTATAAATGCGAATATAATTCGAATCGCGCTCTAATCCCTAATGACGGCTGGAAGTTGTGTTGCAATTAAAATCCCGACCGAACAAAGGGAAGTTTTTTTTTTTTGTTATCTTGTGAGGTTTTCGTTTGAATTTGGCGCGTTTTTTGTGCGTAGATAGTTCGAAATGATGCAAGCGAAACGTAGTTAGAAATGTAACGTGACAGCTGTCACTTGTGGAAATCGTACCATATGGTTTTCTGTCAGCTTCGAATTGACTATTTTCAAATTTCGTATGATTGATAGCTTTTCATCATAGATTCGTCAATAAATGCGTTATAAATCGTCGGATTTTTTTTATATGGGATGAATTTAAATAATGATTCATACCATTTTTAGAAATAAAATTATTCGTAAATTACATTTTTATTGTTAAAAACTTTTCTCGTGACATAAAATGTCAAATATGAAATATTACAATGAAATTGCGAACACCAAAACGCACTTTTGTGCAATTAGCACTGTTCTTTTTAAACGCGGTCTCAATTGTCGCCCTCTATGAAAAATAGAACATGTGAAGAATCGTATTATTATCTATTTTATTTTAAGAATTTACACATTTCAATATAAATACACAATCCAAGTAAACATTTATTTATCAGTAATTTAGACCAAATATTTTTATTCGTCACACAAATTGTCAAAGAGATGTTAAAAAGCATGAATTAGTACTCCCATTTTGTTTCCGTTTCCTTATATTCTTCGATATTGAATAATCGCACAGAATTGGCCCGTTTGAAAAACTTTAATCTAAAGAAAGTCATTGATTTTAAACAAATCGTAATCACAATGTGTTCCCAGCCCTATAAAACGTTCGAAAATAGAGCACATAATTACAAATGTATCCTTTACATATCGATTAAATAAGGTTTATAATAGAGTGTATGAGAGGTCATGGCCGCGTCTATTGATTCGCCAAACTCGTGAAACTCTTATTTACACAACGTAAAGAAAACATGACGAAATTTTTGAAAACGATGTTCGAATCCTTCGATTACGTATAAGAATTGAGCATGTTTATTATTTACACCGAATAATTAAATGTCTATTTAGATCGATGAGTGAGTTTGGTTTCGATTCGTCGCTCATGCGTAGGATATTGAAGTCTACAATTCGAATTGTGACAATAGAATTAGAATAATTTATACGACAATAAAGTTTCATGAAGCTGAAAATTCTTTTGTGTGAAACGAAACCGAATGACTGTGCGGAAAAACCTTCGTTACGAAAATAGGCATTTGGAATGTTTTGAGAAAATCATGTCGAAAGAATTCCTTTCGGTGAACGATTCTAAATATGAAATTTGAAGATGATCTGTTTTCATGTTGCACTTTTCATTTGAAATTAAAGACTTAATGAAGTCGTATTCTGAAATACTTGAATTTAGACAAGATTTATTATCGAAACAGAAATCAACTTTTAATCTTGATTGAAAACTAAAGAAATTCTGACCATTTTTAGACTCTTGGGATGGATTCATTAATAACAGACGTTTCATCGTATAAAGTAGAAATTTTTCAAACTCGCCAAAATACAGTAGAATAATTAGCAAAAAAACCGTAACATCTCTCAATCTTCGGTCATGGTAGCCGAATTTGATCCACTCACGAGTAAATAGAAAAAAAAAAATGAATAATCATCTGCTCACGCACCGCAAAAATATCTCAACGGTCATTTTGAAATAGAAAACAAAAAAGACCGTTATATGTACAAGCAAAACCGAAACGTCAGATTACGCACTACAAAACAGATAACCTCTTATTTATTCGATAGACAAAACGTATTGAATGAAAATCGTTACATAAATTCAAAATTTGAACGAACACCTGCATATAAAAAATAACGACTATTTTGGAAAACATAAAGCGAAATCAAAACAGATTACGAACTACGAATCAGATAACGAATTCTCATTTTCCTTGAAAACAAACAATGATCGATTGACAAAGCATATTGAACGAAAATCGTTACATAAACTCAAAATATTAATGATCACCTGCAGAAAATGTAACGTTCATTTTGAAATAGACAAACGAAAAATGAACAAAAGCTAACATAATTGCGCAATTCTTAAGATCTTATCAGTTCAATATCATTTTTTTTTTCAAACAGTGACAGCTATATCGAACCGATAAACTGCAATCCAATGATAGAAAGACCGACCTTAAAAAATCACAAAATGTTTGTGCAAGAAAGCAAACATATCGATCGATCGACAAAGCGCCCCGTACGAAAATCGTTACATAAATAAATTTCATGCAGAACTAAATAACCATAAAATTATAGAAACGGTACAAAGACGTATGGGGCGTTTTTACGACCACCATCCCCGATCGAATTGGCTGGACCTCGCAATGTCAAACGTCAAAATGGAAAGGGTTTAAGGGTGTTTGGGTAATATCGAGGTTATGGTGGGACTCACATGACGAGCCTCGAGAGCACGGCTGAGATCATGGCGCCTGCTGAGGGTCGGAGATCGACCAGCGATCCCCTTTTGTCTTCGGATTTGTTATTATGGCGTCAGAATAAAAAATACGAGACGCTCACTCAACGAACGCTCGACGCACACTGAGCGGTTCGCCGCAATTTGGCCATAGCGCTGCCGTCGATTTGTAGAGTTGCGTTCTGCGCAAGCATTTTTGTTAAGTCGGGTCTACACTATTATTATTTTCATTCTTGTTTTTCGCTTGATGTTCATTATTTTCAGTTTTATTCGATTCAATTTTCGGAACGTTGAATCAAAAATAGCCATTCTATTCACTTAATTAATGTGAGTTGATATTTATAATGAAATATATTACAAATGTGATATTTACGAAGCAATTAATTGCTATTAGTTTGTTTATTGAAATTTGAACATTTTTTAATTTTCTAACGGCTCTGAATACAAATAAATTGAAGTGAATAAGTGATAGATATTGTTTAAATTGATTTTGTTAAAAATATTAATTATTTTGATTGCACTTTACGCTTCAAAAAATATATTTATCTTGTGCAATCTAAGCGGTGCAATATAGATGCAATTTATCTGTAACAGTTTTTCAGGTTCATATTCGTCCGTTTTTCTGTGAAAACAATATGAAATATATCCAAATTATTTGCATACAAAAACGAAATATTTTTCTTCAAATAGATATATTTTTTCTTAAAAAATCATTCTTATCGGAATTTCTTTAAAATCTGTATTCAATATAAAAGTTTATTGAGTCGTCGACAGGTGTTGCTTTATTAAATGAAATTATTTGTTTGACATTTTTAATTTTGATAAATTAACATTATTTATTCCACTATTACAATATTAGTTTCTATTATTTGATTTATAATTATCCTTATATATGTAACTGAGGGCCAGTCTTTTCACTTAACCAGAGTATGTTTTTTCTCTATAGAGTTTGACAGCTGTCAAGGTGAACTAGTGAACTTGATAGGAAAAAAAACGGTAGTTAACTAATATGGGAGTTACTAACGAATAGAAATTCCGGCCCTAAATGTTCTAAATTAGGTGTAAATATTCGAATATCATTATTGTCACATTGGTACATATAACGGTTCAACTTCCCAATCTGTGTTCAAAACTTAATTAAATAATAACTAGAAAAAAAAAACATTCATGTAATTTGAAAATTGGTCGTGCATCTTATAATTTCTTATGTTGTGGGAAAGACATGTTCAAAAACAAGCCCAAGGCATCCATGCCCATGATAACGGTTTCAGGAAGTACATCTTCACATACCTACACTCATTCAAAAAAAGAATATCATATAACATATTTTATTAAATATGATGTATAAGAAATAGTATTTTTCCTCTCGATTTAATGAAAATGTAATACATAGGCATAAATTAAATGAGAAAAATAGAGATTTAATATAAAAATCTTTTAAAAATGTTATTCAAAAGTATTAAGTTAAGTGTCTTTCCATCTAGATAACAGTAATAACAGAAACGAACCAGAATCGTATACGTTTCTTATTGAAACTAATAGGAATATTAAGTGGAGCTGAAGCAAAGCAGATACCTGTATTTTATTTCTTTTTGAGTTAACTGTTAAAAATCAGCAGAACAGAGATGTATTTTTGACAAATCATAATTAGAGGACTAATTGTAACTATGGTCAGTTAATAAAACCAGTAAAAAGGTCTGCCCTTAATTTATTTACTTGAAGCAGGCTGCATACATTTGATAAAAATACAAAACTCAAAAAGATGATTGATTCAGATTTTTGACATTGAGGGCTCGTTCACATACTTTCAACGAAATCAAAATAAACAGATATAAACATATAAAATGAGTCCAGAGATGGACGTATATACTCTACATACCTTCGACTTTATCTTTCGTCACTCACGCAGTCAAAAATGAGTTTATTTGGCCATATTTTTCACATATGCCTCTTTTGCACATATATCTATTTGTCGATGAATATTTCGGTTTGGTTGAAGACGCATGAACATTCTCAAATCATCATAATGAAAATGTGATTCTGAAAAAAATTCTGACTCTATCTTTCGTCACTCATGCAGTCAAAAATGAGTCTATTTGTCTATATTTTTCACATATGTCTCTTTTGCAAATATAGATCTATATCTATTCGTCGATGAATATTGGTTACAGACGCATGAACATTCTCAAATCATCATTACGAAAATGTATCTAATAAAGTTGTAATTAAAAAAATATTTAATAAAAAACAGTTTGAGAAGCGCCGTACAGTGAGATTCTGTACTGCGCGGCTCGCAGTCACGCCTGGCTCGTACGTACGTACGGACGTAATCGCGCCGCGCTCCCTCAGTGCTTCCACGTCTGTGCATCGCGACATCGTTTCGTCAAATCGTCAATAAGAATTACCACCGCGCTAATCAAAAATACATAACCTATAATCGATTGTGTGACAAGTGGTTATAAGCCGTGCAAGACCACGGCGGAGTGTCGGTGCCGTTCAGGCGTAACATGTGACTCGTGTATGGAGATGGCCCACAAGTACCGCGAGGAGCTCGTCGGGAAGCGGTTCCTCTCGGTGGCCTCCGCCCCCGCGGCCCCCGCGAAGGGCGGCGCCCCCAGGGCCCCCGACCTGCCTTGGAAGGCGGGCGTCATCAGGGCGGCCTCGCACAAGGACAACAAAAACAAGGAGCTTCAGGTACATTCAGGACAAGTGTTCAGGGTTTCCAGATCGGATTTTTGACGATTTTTTAGCATTTTTTTTAGGTCGGAATCGATGACGTTTTAGGTCTTATATCTTTGTCGTTGATTGTGTTGTAGATTGATTAATTTCTTATTAAGTGTTCGTTGATACTCGATGGACATTGACAAGATCTGTCAAGAAATAATGGTCTCGATAGATAATCATTGAATTTGATTCGATATTTCTTTCATTTTCATGAAAAAACGGTTCATTTTTGAATTTGTATAGAAAATTTTCACTTTGACAAATGAATCTTCGAATGATTTTAAATCTTTATTTTATCGAATTTATACATTCATTTGTATTGAAATTTTGGTGTGAGTTTTTGGATGGATGTTTTTGTATGCGATTAGGTTTTTTGTTGTGTTTTGTCGATAGGGCGTGGACTTTACATGTTTCTAATTCTAAATTTTTGAACATTTTTTTCATAAAATAATTCGAACAATTAACTAAATGAATTCACTGTAGATTCTTATCAGTTTCAAGTTCAATCTTGTATTGATATTTCTGAAATATTTTCGATAGTTTTTAGAACAAACGTATTGTTGTCTCTAATGATAAATTATAAGAAATATATACTTTCAAAGTTAAAAAGCAATATTCATAGCAACACGATCATTGCTAACGAATGGACGTTACTTTTTTTTGATTCGAGATTACACAAATTTCTTTTGTTGTTTTAGAAAAAGGGCGTGTACGTTCGATAACCTATCAATTTTTAATCGAATTAACCTCTAGTTGATTGAATTTGAATTTTGAACCAATTGATATTTCATACATTCGTTTTGTAGGTACAAGACGAAACGCGATTGATTCTTATCTCATTGATTTAAAATTCGCGTATTGTTGTCATATAAGATTGCTTTAAGAATTCGTGTCAGTTGTACGAATTTGAACAAATCTACAATATTTGTTTCATTATATTGTACCTATTTGAATTCTTTTCTAATTTTCTATGAAAAAGATAAGAAATTCGTCTACAAAGGAACCCCACCCACTCCAAGTCTCGCTTTCTCAAACTCGAACTATTCCCTCGTGTATTTTCAAAAATATTCAAAATTTTTGTATGTTTGTGTATACTACAAATTTCTTTCAAATATTCTGTTAAAATTTCACCTATTGAATAAAATTTAAAATATCCTGATGAATAAAATATTACATTAAACAATAGAAGATAAAGGAAAATCGATGATGATATAGTACAGTTGACTAACAATCGCGAATTACCAACGACTATTCCGCGTCAATAAATCGCAATTAGCATTTACAACCGAAAATCATTTAAACGTTATATCATCAATACGAATTTACAATAGATATGTCATTGCAAAAAAAATCTTAAAATCGACAAAAAAACTATTTCAAGTCTACAGGTTGTTTTCACAAATGTTAAACAGACGCGGAAACGCTATGATTTCCCATGGGATTCTCAAACTTTTTTCAATCTCGTCCTTCTGCATTGGATCCGCGCATGCGTGTTGCAATCGAACAATTGCATTGTTCTTTATGCACTTTTTTTCAATACGAACCACCTGCTCGTTGTTATTATCGTCATCCGAACGAGGAAGCGAATGAGTGGTTCAAGGCTGTCTCGACATAACGGTGTGTGCCATTTTTGTTTATTTCGCACTCGAAACGAGTTAAATTTCGAGAAGACATCTTTTGGATGTGTTCCTTATAAAATCTTATTCCAAAAAAATATATTTTTCATTCAAAAATGTGTGAAAATCGTTCCCGAAATCAACTGCGTTGTGCGTAGGTCTGTAGTGCAATTGTTGATTTAACTCGATGGCAAATGTCAAATATTTTTTGAATGCATTTTTGATTTCGACTTGTGTGGTTTGTCGATTTAAATATAATACAAGGTCGCCAATAAATATCTTTGTGATTTGTATTTTTTTTCATCTAATGTTCTTCGCGTATATATTTTTTACATTTGATAGACGACCGAGTTGCATTTTTGTGGATAATTAACGAGTTTGTATACATAAATCGTTTTTTTTTTCAGTATAATCGATCTAAACATACAAATATGATCAATTATGTTGTTTGCGATAATTACGTCCGCGTACAAAATTAATCTGTAATTATTGTTGTATTCGCACGAAGAGACTTCGTTCGGAGTCAAATTGAATCTTTCGTTCGTATATCGTATTGAATAGCGAAAAAATAGATAAATGTGTATCTTTCTCGGTTGCACAATGGTCACCAGGTATTGCATACTTCCTTCATATCTACCTGCACGATTCCCACAAAGTGTGTCGATCTGACGAGCGGTTCTAAAAATGTGAGATGTGTTCATATTTCATCCATAAGTACTATGTTCTACAATATGACCAAATTCTATAATAAATCGATCATTATTTCATCGACTTGTGAAAAATATCGTACAGAGACATGATCTAAAAATCGAAACAATACATTTTCCTAAAATAGTAAGTGGGTTCGCGGTGCAGAGAATGCATAAAGTTTTCGAATCATAGTCATCTTGCATCTGTTGGGCCACTTTTAGCCACATTTTCTAAATGCGTTCTCGTATAAAATCGTTCTAAAAAAACCGTGCACACATTTCAAAAGTAGGTATTCCAATGGATACGTTGACCCCGTATCTCCCCCATGTTCTGATACCGAAAAAAAAAATAGTCAGAAGGGTGCTTTAGAGTCGTAGAAATCGACAGGTTTCTTCTTAATAATAACAGCGAGTTTTAAAATCGAGCGAGCGAAGATTCTATGAGCCGAAGGGATGATGAAGCCACCCCGTTTCGTATATATATTTTTTCGATTTTTTCCTTTTTCAAAGGGTCGAAAATTAATTATTATAGCCGCGATAAATTTTCAGGTATAAGTTATAAAGCGGACATTAACCTTTCGCAGTCTAATAAGGATGAGCACGAACGGGGTTTCGAGCCTTCGGTGGTTCATTCGATTCTCGAACACAATCTCCTCCTTTAATTATACACGAGATGTTTATAAGTTGCTATGAATGTCGGAAATTGGTCCGGATCTTCTCTATAATATAATCGTGTTTGTGCGATCGTTTGGAATTCGATGAATATGTGTGTATTGTTGTTGATCGGATTGTCAGTCGATCGAATTGTTGAACCATTGCAACAATACTGTTGGTTTTGAAAAAATGAAATGTTTTTAGATTTGTTTGTTTTGAGAGGAAGTCGTTTTTTTGTGAATCGTGTTATCGATTATTATTTTCGATCTCTTTTGCTGATTATTTTGGGTATATCACATCGATTCTGAATAAGTATGATTTAATAGTATCGCACTCGTGTAGAGATTATTAAAAAATATAATTAAGTAATTATAATTAACATGAGACTTCTAGAGTTAGATGAGGTAATGTGGCTATTGAACAAGTGTAGTAGGCATCAATATTTTATTCTCCTTCGATTGATTCACATTTTTCAGATCAATCTGTCATTTATCATTTAACTATTCGAACACATTAAAATCTAATTTATATTAGTTTGATATATTTTATTAATACTTCTAAATTAAATTAAAACAGTCATGATTACGATCATAAGTCCAAATCATACAAATAATCCCATCAAACCATAATCGAAACAAACCGATCGAGCGCAGAATCCCGTTCCGGCAAAATCTCAGGATAGTTCAGATCGGATCCCGGGACAGAACCTTCCGCTTCCGCCGGATCTCGGGTCATTTTCCACGTGACTTTCACCACATACATACACACTTACAGACACACAGACATACAAAACGGAATAGAAACTGTACTTATCTTCAGTTGGACCGGTGGCGAAGTCTCGGTCTCGAACGATGGCCCACGCTCTCGACTGCATTTTTTCGTCTCGACAGGTTCCGAAAATAATGCACTCCGAGAGACAACTCGGACGAGAATTTCTGCGTCGCTTTTTGTTTTTCGTTATTTCATTATTTTTTTTCCTGTAGATATAGTTTGGGATTTCGTACGGTGTCGTGTGTTCGAGTTGTGATGTTTAAATTTAGGACGTCGAAGGAATTTCGAATCGTGTTATTTGGGCGTTTGATCGCGTTTTTTCGTTCCGTCGGAAAATCAATGTTTTGTGTTGGAGCGATGATGAGTTGTCGTTTGTGGCGTTAAATGGTTTACACGCCATCTTCATTAACTCGAATTTTTCTCATTTAACTTATTTCTAACAGTTAATAAATCTCAATCTATTTCGTCGAATGTAAGAATTAAGGGTCGACTAAATGTTTTTCTCATTATTTTTATGAACAAATTCATAACGCTTCAACTATTATATTTTCTCAAAACGATAAATTTCCATATTAATATTATTTTTGCCTAAAACTCAATATAAAACTATCGAAATTTCCATAACAAAAACATTCGAACTGGACCGATTTTCCTCGTTCCAACTCGCAATTTTCACAACTCCGCGTATTTCCATCATAATTTTTACAGGGCCGCATTCGGTTTTCGACTCGTATAGACACATACGAATATTTCTCACGGTGGCCAGCGGGTGTTACGTCACGTAAATATTCTGCCCACGAACGGCTTCGTGTCCTTCCTCTTTGTACGTGAACGTTAATCTAGCCATGTATGCTAATGTGCGAATCCAACTTGAGCAACGTAACTTGCTGTTCGAAGCCAGATTATGATGCTCCGTGATGTTAATTTTTGGTTCGAACAATGCATTGCGAATCGGTGATTGTGTGGGATTGAAGTTTTGGAAGTGTCGATAGTCGTAGTCTTTCTAATTTTAAAAATTTTCTGTAACAATTTTAAGGTTATTTTTCTTGTCCTTCTTTCTCAATCTGATACGTATCGAATCACGAAAGATGTGTAAAATGTTGTGATTTTTTCCATTTAATTTTTTTCCCAGGGAAATTATGTAAAGCGGCGATACGAAAAGTAATCGAATCCATTCAATTATTGTACAAGTATTAATTACACACCTAACAACGGCAAAGGAAGCAATTTTCTCGCGTAGCAATGATTGTTAATTGTTGGTTTGTCTTTAATAATAATTTCAAGACTCGCACCTGGCTTTCTTAAACATTTTCTATTTTTTTAATTATATTTTAAAGATTTTTAGGTTCAGATCGTTATTTCATTCGAGTTCTTTGACATTGGGAATCCGGGAAGGAAGTTGATCGCATACCGGATAGTGAGCGCGTGCTTTAAAATTTTTTCGGTCTACCTGAATCGAAAAATATTTCGAATTGGATAATTAAAAATTCATAAAGATTTTGCGATGCTGTAAAATCTATTTTTATACAATTTGATTTAGCACACATATCAACCTTGATTTTCGGTATGTGTGCTAATTATCGTGATCAAGATATTTAACCTTATATGGGACTAAAATTCCATCACGTCTCGTATTTATATTCAACTTTGATTATTAAAAAAAAAAAACAATCTTATTCTTAAATGCATATTTGCTAGTATGATGTGAAAAAAAAATCACTGCTGTGAATCTAAATGTATTTGAAAATCTATGAAAACAAAATTCAAGTTCTAGTAATAACGTTTCGGACCCAAACCAACAACTCGAAATTGCACACAAATCTTATTGAATTATACATCATCAAAATTTTTAATGTTTCGAATTCACAACCTCCCTCTCCATTAACACACAATGATCTATAGTAAAATATTATCTAAAAATCAATCCAATCGATCGATCATTAAACGTACCTCAACCGCACCTTGCGCAAAACCGATCTACGCGAACCGAAACAATAGTGTCTCGAAAAATTACCTCCGATTGGGAGAACAGCAACAGCATCAATACACCCATACATACATATATAGAAGCAGATCTCGAGTCTCGATCCGTCGAGAATATCGAGAATCTCGAGTCTCGATTCGGTTGCGCAAGCGCAGGTTGGTCGACTGGTCTCGGTTTAACGGTTCACGGCCGTACGTGTGCTGGCTCTGGCTCGGACCGAAAGGGAAAGTCGACCGTTATTTGAAAACGACGCAAAAACCGCCCGTGGATGTGCTTCGGTGTTTTTCCTAAGATCTATTGTCGTTTTTGATCGATTTTGTTCAATCTATAGATAGTTAATTGATCCTTTTGTGAGATTCGCTTGTGTGCTTTGAGCGGTGGTCGTGTGTGTTTGCGTTGAGGAGGAGCTCTGCTTTACGTTGCTGCTCGTTGTATGTAGTATGGTTTTTGTATGATTCTGTCGTATCTATGTTTTTAAGCTACAGTAGATTCTTGAATCGATTCTTGACATATGTATGATGAGAGACAATTTGAGACTTTGTTGCTTTTTAGTGTTGTCGATATTAATGCATTGTGTATCAAAGGGAATGAAAAGCAATTGAATTCGACAAATGATCCGTTCAATCTTCTACGCAATTCTCTATGGAACAAGTCATGAAAAAATGCATTTTTGAAAATTAATAAAGCTTTTCAATTATAATGTAATTCTTATGAAATCAACTCGATTGTAATGTAGAGATGTCATTACAATTTTGATCAATGTTTTACCACATGAATATACACATAGAATGAGGTTATTGTATATAGGGTGATTTATTCGTTTTTGTTGTTGTTATTTTTATATATTGTCAATTTTGCAATTTCTTTGGAATGTTGTCGTTTGACACTTTCTATTTGATGTGAATTCAGTGTGAGAAAAATAACGGGAATCGGTGTGTGGGTATTTTTATTTTGACGTTTGAGTCGCTCTGTACAATTTTCTGGATTCGAGTTTTTCAAATGTTGATTTTAGCTTCAACAGTTTTCTTGGAAAATTTTCTCAAATGTTTGTTTTCGTTTCGAAATGCACTTTTGAATGTAGGTTTTGATTTCTCCGATTACCTTATATGGATTTAATACATGATATCAAACAGCGAATTTAGTTTCTTATTATTTTTTTCATAAGTTTGATTTTAAATACTGATTTAGTTCATTGTGTGTAGCGGAAAATTCGCGATTTTCCGGAAAGTCAGCTTTTTCTTCCATTAGTGTGTTTCTGATTGATTTAAATATGGATAATATCTTTTTCGTGCATAATAGCTAATATATTTTCATTAAACGCGATTTTAATGTAATTTATAATAATAAATTCTCATTCTGAATTCTAATTTTCCGCAAATTTATATCGCACGGATAATGATGAAATTATTATATTTCCCTAGCGTGCAGAAAGCTATTCCTATAACACTTTCATAACTGTGAATACATAATTAAATTTATAAATAATTAATGTTGAATCTATCAATAACCCATCATAACGTAGTCACTATTGTAAAGGTTAAAAAACTCATAATACCTTTTTCTGAAACATTAGCCCGGATTGCTCGCATATTGTAAGACTTCATCGCTTTTGTTCTCGTTACAATAGAATTTCTTATCGTATTACCCATTCATTATTTCCTAGCCCAATTAAACTCTACGAATTATTCAATATATCCGATTAATTAACGATTTTAATGTTAAATATTCGATTACAACAATACGAGTCCGAATCGCTAAGCAATTCTTACTATGCACAACGTTAACGGTATTCTAATACCTAAATCCCGATACGTAAATCTCGGACGATCTACATTCATACGATTTTACTACCGATAAAAAAGAGGTTGTATTTTCCTAGAAGTCTACGATTTACGACGAGCAATAGTCTGAAATATATTTCACGATAAATTATCTGCGAATTCACCGAATGTGTGGGAAGTCCCCGCACTTTCTCCACAAGGGTTCAAACGAATCATGCCTCGGCACATGAAATCACATGATTTCACATGACTTCACGTGACTTCACATGGCTCAGGGCTAATCATGTAACACGTGCATATCGTATAATATAATACGACCATCGTCCGAAAGTACGGCTGGAACAACTCTCACGCGTAGAGTTATTAACGGAACGCGATGTAATTTCGTCGGGTTGAACAAACGCTGTAGAATCACAAATAATTTTAGAAATGGTCATTGAAATTCGAATCATTTTGCTTATTTTAAATTCGATTATATTTTAGACTTTTTTTCCCTCCAATGTGGATTTTAAATCTTTGATGTTCGACATACTGTCAGTCACGATCTAGTTGTTTAAAAATGCATGTAATTAGAAAAATATTTTTTTTTAGTGAACAAGCTGCACTCATTGTTATTCCAACTGCGATGCCGTTACGCAGTTCAAATTAGCCTCTCTTGTCTCGAATATTTGGACTTTTGTTCCTCGTTTCGTAACGTAGACGAATTCTTGGCCTTCGTTAGCAACACTTATGTCATATGAATATTTTAGTGATGAAAATATTTTTTCGCATTCGAAATCCTGTCAAAAGAGCCGACCAGCCTCGAAATCTTCCGAATTCGATGCGTTGCGCAATTTTCCAGGGAAAATTTTAGTTACGCACGGAGCAACACAGTTAACGTTTTGTTAGTTCGTCCCAATAAAAACATTGCTGTCTATAAACATTGAGCAATATATCGACCGGTTTTATGAATTAAAAATAATAGAAAAATACACAGCATACAGCCTACAGAGTTGTTATCTGACGCAATGTAAAATTTTCTTTCTAGCTTTATTAAAAAAATAATAATCACTTATTTACTTATTCGATTAGATTTTGATTAAACGTTTATCTAAGGTAGACTAAATCTCTGATATCACTCTTCTATTTGAGATTAAAACTTTCAAGTTGATTTTCTCGAGCAGACATGCCCTTCAGTTAATTTTCATTCTGACAGATATCAAATACACCAATGATACTTTACATCTTGCCTCAAATATACACAATTGTTCAGAACATTTGTTTCAATTGATGAAAACTTAAAAATACCCTATCTATCGATCATTTTTAAACTACTGACATCTGCGAAGCTGTCGATCGATTTTCGCGCCATTTTCGCACAATTCAAAGCAGTCTTCAACTGGCATGATATTCATCTGCCTTGGATAGATCTCGAGCGACAAGATAAGAGATCGTTACACAACCGCAGGTAATGTTACAAGGTGAAGTCGCTTACCTTGGTTCGGTGCGTGTACAGTCGACACACGATTCACATTAACGAAGCACGCACTAGTGGATTCTCGATGGCTCGTTATTTCGCATACGAGCACACAGCACTTTGTACATTTTCTCATATTTCACACAAAAGTATTATATGTAGGCAGTTATTATATCTGCGTGTTTGGAGTCGAGCGATCGGTCAAAAAAGTTTTCGGTGAAAAAGTCGAACGTTATTGATGGCATGATGGATTCGTCGGTAAGATGTCGGATGCGAGTTTTTTGTAATTTCGATATTAGATTTATGTTGCTTTTTTTCTACGCTTGAGTCATATCTAGTGTTTTTAGTCGAAAGAGATGTATAAACAGTCAGTCCAATCATTCATTATATCGATACCGTTAAGCAACAGTAGGCTCGTGAGATTATAGAAAAGTTCAATTTTTTTTTCTAGAAGTATTTTGTTTGCTGATACTGCATCACTCTTTATAGCCATTCATCCCGATAGACGAACCAAATTTTATAATCTATGTATGCTAAGCTTTCACTCGCGAATCTACCATCCAACACGTACAAAATTCACATTTCTAACACTCACACATCGCAAAGCACATACCAAAATACAAAGCTAAGCCCGCAGTGATCAAAGCCACTAGTAACAAGCCTCTCTCGGCATTATGGTTGCACGCCATAGTAGAGTATCGTGCATGCGAAATCCTAGCCCTGTGTGTCGTCTGGGTCGCAGCCAGGGGGAGGTGGGTGGCCAGGTGAGGTGGGTTTATGGGGTCGTGAACCTCCCACGGTCGGATCGTTGACTTTTTTGTCTGGGGGCCCCCGGCGAGCCGCTGGAGAGAGACTATGCCCCTCTATTTATAGGCTTCCTTGCATGCTCCGAGATATGGAGATTAAAATATCCTCGGGATCGTCTCTCCACCTCCTCCTTATTCTTCTCCTCCGCCTCATCTCGTTGTTGTCGTTCGACATGGCGACTCTTCCTGTGGTCGGTCGAGATTGAGGTTCTTCACCTTTTCTGGGTCAGATGGTCCGGTTTGTTCCTATGACTTTTGAGCGGTACGAATGATCTGACAGTGTCATTTGTCGGTTTGATGAATCGTAAAAATATCTTTAGTTTGTTATTGTTATTGTAATTTTGGCTTACCTCGATTGTATTCAGATATTATGTTATTGATCTCCTCGAACGACTTTCTCGAGTAATTTGGGGTTCCTCACCTTTTCTAGGTCAAACACCATTGTGTGTTCAATTCGGTTCGATGTCTTTATTGATCATTGTAAATTCTATCGATATTTCAATTTAATTTTTCATCGAATCGCTTCCTGCCAATTTCAGACAGTGTGGACCTACTTACATTAATTACATTCATTACGAATACGAACCGAATCGGTCATATGAAATTATTCATTTAATTTGTTTCGGTGTTCACGTTTGATCCTGCAATTTAAAATTTTCGTCTTGAATATCTTTCTCGAACGAAGTTGGGGTTCTTCACCCTTTCTGGGTCAAAAAGCGAGGTGTGGTTTTCGACCTGTTTTCGTAAGATCCGATCGGTGGCCTTAAAACATTTTTAAAATCCGACTTGTTTAATTAATTTTTATTTTATCTCGTATCGTTCTGTGTTTTTAAATACTTCGACTTAAATAAAATCAACTAAATAAATCTCAGTTCGTTCATTGCACAGTGATACTCAACAGGCTACACGTGTGCCACAAGTGGCACATCGTGACATTGAAAACGACACGTTTACTTTTCGAATAGGATTTATTTTTTCAAAACGGATGTATGTATGCCTATTTAAACAGTCAACTTATTTATTTTTTCAACAATCGATCCAGCTAAAGACAGGTTCATTTGCATTAAACACCGAACCGCGTTACATCACAATTATCGAACCGAGAAAAGACGAACTGGAAAATTTCTCGGAAAATGAGTTAATTCTATTTTTTCAGAAGACACTTAGCTAGATCGCATTACGACTACGCGACATCCACGTGAAACAAGTCCCAGACATTTTTGTCTGCCAACTTAACTCAATAAACCATTAACCTTCTGCTCGTTTTAAAATTTACCGAGAATTGCCAGCGAATGAAATGACACGCTCGTTCGCTCGTACCGAGAATAAAACTAATTTCGTTCTTCATATGAGTTTGTAGATAATTGAATCTTTCGATTACACACCTTTGTTTCTTGCGAATCGATCAAATGTTCGTTAATTATTCAAATTTTGATTCGCATCAAATACTATTGTAAATATGTAGATTCTGAACAGAAATTATGTACTGAATCGTTCGTCGTATCGAATTCAAATTTTGAATAAATTTTAGATAAATATTCGAAAAATTCAAACATCGATTTCGTCATACAAATGATTTCTCTAAATTACAGCGTTCAAAAAAATAATAGAAATCGACGTGAAGCAACAAAGTGAACGTTTTGTAACCGACATATTCCATACTCGTAATTTAGGGCTTCTCATTGGAACACCACGTGAGAGAACAGCTGTTTTCGAACATACGGATGCATCTTTCACATGTGAAATACTGCACTAATAATAGAAAATCTCCTCTTTCTATATTTACATTAAGGTTTTCGCATCTCAGACATCACGATTTCTTCTTTGAATTGCAAATGAGTCAATGAAAATGTATAGAATTAAAATCAATTTGGCCAAAATCTAACCTAACCCAAGCACTTTTTTTCAATTTCTACCGCTAATAGTCGCCTTTATACATCTCCACGATCCATCCAATGCACCAGAGAGCACTTATAACATTCCGGATAGATGCATTTTCTGTTTTGTCGTCTGTTGCGAGTTATCTCTGGAAATAGTGAGAGGTCGGTATGCCCGCCACATGGCCCGGAGCTATTTTGTGATGCGCGAGTTCGTTCACACCCGAAACTCAGCCGAACCCACACACATCGATGAAAATCCCGATTTTGTACCGCGATGATGCTCTATATGTGTGTTTTTCGGTCGACGGATTCGCGTGTAGGTCTGCTCGATTCTAGTGTAGGACGTAGAGGTTGTGAGGTTTCCTAATTCCACGTGGAAAGTTCGTCTGGCTGGGATAATGTGGTCCTCGTTGAGTTGTTGCTGCTCTAATTTATGTGTGTAATTGCGTTGAAATATTCATACTTGAGGGTGTTTTGTGTTATATTGTTGGAAAATAGGTGAATGGGTTTAAATCTTATGATCTCATTATGTCGTGATGTGTATCGATTAGAACATTTCACCCGGTGTTGCATTATGTCATCTTACCATTCTTCTTTGATTTCGTGTCACGATTCGAACTTAATGGAAACACGACACGTGCGAATGCAAATTGGCACTAGATCATCATACAATGTATCAATCTATTTGTGAGTGTATGAGCAATGTCCTCATGCACTACATACTACAGTACTGCACTGTAAATACAGTATTCCTGCAATTTTTTTTAAATATCAATCAATGATTGAATATACATATGATTTTCACTAGAAATATTATTTCAAATTTTAAATTCCAAAATCAGTTCAAACCAATAACATTGAACTCAATATTATCGTATCAGAATTTCCATATAAAATTCGACATACATAGAACAATCCCAAATCCCAAATTCTGCCCAATTCAGCCGACGATCGAAATTCTCACATCAGATTCGACAATCCCGATCCAACCAACAACCTTGAATCCGATCAGATCACTTCAAATTCTGAATTTCCCACAATTCAACCAATAACCCGAATTCACACACCAGATTCGACAATCCTGATCAGATCTCCTCAAACCTCAAATTTCCCATCTCGATCGAATCTTCCACAACATCCTATACAAGATCCTCGACCTGAGGAAGGCGCATCCTCCCAGCACCATCTCAATGCAGCAGCAGCAGCAGCATCTCGATGCTGCCCAACCTGTTCCCACTCATTGCCACACCGAGTCCATTGAGGTCCATTGTCGATCCTGGCGATGGGGCAACATAACATCGTTCAACGGCCGGTACGTCTCCTTTTTTAAATTGACAGTCGACGGTCAACGGACGCGAGCCATATTCATCGACCTGCGGTTCACGCTAGTACAGCTCGTATGCGTTAGCTTGTCTGTATTTGCTCTTTTTGTGTATGTATTGTGTATATATATTAGATGTGGTTATATGTGTGTGTCCGCAGTTAGAGATTTATCACTTTTCGAACTGTCGTTGGAGAAATGGATTCTGTCGTTCGGGTTCTGTAATATGTTGCCGAAGGAAAATGTATCTTTGAAGATAAATACGCTCTGTGTGTGTGTGTAGGTGTGTTCGGGCAATTTTGCGAAATTTGTATGCGAAGTTTGTAATATAATATAATCAGGGATTTGTTTTTGAATGAAATAGTGTCGATTCGTTAGTTTTGTTTGTAAATGGGAAAATGTATCGATTTGATAAGATTTCGATGAGTTTTTCTTTTGAAGGAAATGCTCTATCTGAGTGAATGTGCATATTTGATCATTCGACTCTTCTTGGATAAAACTCCAATAATATCAATTTTCATTAAAGAAAAAAGTACATTGTCAAGTCTAGACTGGTATTAGATAGGTGTTGTATGGGATCCGAAGGAAACTACTCTCTTGGTAGCGTAATATTATATTCTCGGATTTTCTTGGAAATGCAATACTCTTTAGTGAATTGTACTCTTATAAGTAAGGATTTTCAGCTTATCAAGTCGCTTTTGATCCAAAGATTGTCGTTTTCCGTAATCCGAATAGGATGTATGTATTTAATTCGAGCATCTCTCATTTCGTACAATATTGATATAACAATTTTTAGAGACGTTTTCGTAATTATTTTCTTTTCATCTTAATACTACTCGTATTGTTTATTATTTACTCTGTTATCATTGCTATTTATTACACAATACACACCCATTTATACAAATAATTAAATAGATAATTTCTTATCTTGTAATGTGTAACGCGCCTTAAAAATTTTATAATGTGTATTCAATTCGAGATTTTTTTCCGTGAAACTCTTTCAGAAAGAAAAATAAATGAGAATATTTACTCAAAACGTACCGAATCTGATAGATTCTATTTCAAAAGAGATATTCGGGCAGATGAAAGCGTTTTTCTCCAAAATGATAAGATAATGTAACGTTAAATTAAATATTAAACTTGATAAAGAAAATTCAACTCGGAAAACCGCAGAAAAGAAAATCAAAAAGTTTGAAAGAATTTTTCGATTCAAATTCAATCCCTTTCGTATAATAAAACTCGACATATCGAATACGCATCAATTTTAATTTACAAAAAAAAACTCGAAACACGATACGAAACGAATTCGCAACGCGAGCATTTTTCATCTGAGAAATTTCTCCGATATGACACATGACACCGAAGAGCACCAACCATCGAAGAATTCCACACCACCCTACAGACTCTTCGACCCTTGCACGTGATAAACCCACCCCTCAGCAGCTCGATAAGCGCACACCACGTGGAAAATTCGTCTCGAACCCTGTCTAAATTCTAAATGACGAATCGTCGAACCGCAAGTCGAGTTCGTTGCCACCATCGGACTGGTGAACTTCTTCGTGAACACACACTCTTTTATATACAACAATACATATATATATGTACACGAGCTTGCACACAGACTCGCGGTGTCTATCGATTTCCCACCTCTTGGGTTCGTTGCAAAGGCGCACTGTGTTGTGTCTAGAATCGACCAAGCAAACCCATTTTCGTGCTAGACTAGTGTTTTGTGATTATTTTCGATTTTTTCATAAGCCTCGATAATATTGGGGTTACGATTGAATAGTTAGAAAATTCATTGTTTAATATATCGGAGTTAAACTGTAATGTTTGATGCTAGAAATGTGAACTTTTTGAGATTTTCACAGCCCTATAGAATCTTTGCAGATTTCTTCAATACCTTTAAGTCAGTACATTTTCATATATGACGACTTATATGTAAGGCTTTTTTTTCACTCGAATTGGATTTGTTTTATATTATAATCAATATTGTAAAGCCTGCACAAATGATTTTTCATATTGTATGATCGAATTTGCACGTTCAAATCAGTGTGTAGATTAAAGAATCATTTATATATGACGACTGAAAAGACTAAGGAGTACTTGGTATTTGATAAAATTTGGTACAAGGGGTTGATTATTTGGTGGCAAAAGGATATAAGCGAATTTGAATCGTGTGCTGAGATATATCATCAAATTACTCGACCTCCTCCTAACAAATGTTTAACTTTGAACAGGCTTTTCTCGAAATCACTTGTACCCATTGGCCTTTACAATCGTCATATATAATAGATACGATTTATACATCGTTTTATACTCTTTTATTCTGAATTCGAATGAAAGAACCGCTACTTTTCAGATCACATGTTTCTTCGACCCTTGCGAAACGGATCGCGTGCCCGTATCCCCCAGTCGCAAACTTAAACACAAAAACCACGACATTATAAATCTCGGAAAAATCAACGATCACAATGCGATCCGATAGCACAAATTCAGAATTTTCCCACCGTCGACAACAACAATACAACCGTTTATTAATGTGTGTGCGTTTTCAGCTAAAAATCGAAACCGCAATGAGGTCGTTCGCATCTCGTAGCGGGAAATAAACTCTCGGTTTCAAATCGAGAATTTTCGCGCACTTTTTGTATGAATTTTTTCGAGTGTCATTCTTGAATTTGTCTTTTTATGAAATTAATTTTTCGTCGGGAATCAATAATGGTTGGAAGCATTAAAATCATATTCGGATTATCGAAACTATTCGTGATGTTTACGAATAGAAGTAGTGTTACGAAATTCGTTTCGAATTCATATTCAAATTTTCTTCGAATGCTAAAAAATACGCGCGTTAGTATTTTTAGCGTGTATCTGAAAATTTGTATGTAAATCGTTGTGGAATTTCATTCAGTCAGTCTGACATTTGTAGCAAACAAAACGAATGAAAAATGTTCACATTTATAAGAAAGGCTGAAATTTATTTTTGAAATGAATTTTAACTTTCAAATATATAAATGTTTCTGAACAAGTTGATGGATATTTTATTATTAATTTCATAAAAATCTTATTAAACTTAAAATGAACCACTTTGAACTACGTATAGTTGTTCGAACTCTGCTCACCTCGTGCACGATCGATATCAAAATTTGCGATCTTTTTTCTCCTTTTCATTATTATTAAAAAAAAAGGTTTAACAGTTTCGTGCAACATGGCGAGATTAAGGGCGGCCCTTTTTCGTATCTGATGAATTTTACTGAAAATTAATACTAAAACACTAACGTGAAACTTTTATGAACAAAATAACACTCACCGAAGCGAATAACTCTCAAATAATTAATTTCAGAATCAATCGCTTGAAAAATTTTATTCTTAATTGTCAATAGATGTTCAGTCTTTGTAACTGTAGTATAATCGAATGAAATTTATTGCTGCGTCTGAAAACAACCCAACTATAATTCTGTGCGTTTTCTCGGCGAGAATTCAAAACGTTCTTCAAAAAACCGCACATAAATCAATTGTGCTTCATGAGCTTCGATTCGATCTCAACATTGGGAACACGAGTTTGTACCGAGATGATGGATCAATAATGATTTATGATCCAGCGATGATGGTCGACCTTGAAACGAATAAATTCGCTTTTACTGGCGCACATAGATCATTGCATTTGCACAGAATGTCTAGTAATGTTCACGAATTCGGGTTATGATTTGTGTGAAAATGTTCAATTCTGAAAACCATCGATTATGCTCCTCAATATTTCATATTTAGTATTTATATGAAAAACCTTTTTGATGAAATGTTCAAGTTGTCTACCTACTTGAACAAAACTTATTCGTTTGTTAGTCATGTTCATGTTATGTCGACTTGTATCTCACTTCGAATCACATTACTAAATGCTCTAACTTATTGACGTAATCTTGTTTATAATATATAATAAAACATTCTCAGACGTATTCAACTTACATGCTAACTGAAAACAATAAATTCTATAGAATTTACGTATCTCATGGAATGCTTGACAAGTTGAACTAAATATAATACATAACCTACATTTGGCCTAAAGTTATCATTAAAATGAGTTTTTCCAACGAATCTTCCTGCAGAACGGCGAATCGTGATTTCGTAGACTCCGTGTGCATCTTCTACGAATCGTTTCAAAACCAATTTCAAATTCTGAGAAGCGAAAAGTTCAAAAAAACCCAAGCAACACAGCTTTTCCTATCGGTTATCCGAATTATGTACGCGACCGAAGGAAACTTTCACAATGTTTTCTATTACTTTCGTTGTCGTTCACGCGTATATACCAGTTCCTCTGTTCGAAAAGACATTATTTCGTGGCTGATGTTGCTTTTTTCGTTCCTTTTCTTCTATTCGAATGGCACAGTTCGTCTCTTTTCTCGGTGTCTGTTTTTTTTTTCAATATTCAATTTTATTTCCACCCAATCAATCAAAGGCGGTTTTTACTCTCACACTTTTACTATTGGCGTTGGAGCTGATGAATGATGAAATCGAATCTTTCAGGGCAACAGATGCTGTGTGATATGCATGAAATTAGAATAGAATTTAAATAGATGTTCGAAACATTCGAATGTGTTACGAAATGTTTTTTTTCTTTTATACATTTTAATCGCGACGCGTATCTCGTTCGTCGAACTACGATGGGCTCTAAAGAAACTCGTAGAAAGTTAACAATTTCATTGATAAATTTCTTATATTCTCAATCTTCAAATAAGTTCTAACTCTTAATATATTCGATCCAATAAAAAAATCAAAAATTCTAATCAAATAACAAACAGAGTTCATTAAAGCCGATCCGAGGACGCCTCAGTCCCGATCGCCGAACCTAACCCGAATCGTGTCCGACCGAAAAAAGCGGCATTGACCCAACAGTAATTTATATAATTAACAGTGCAGCATTAGCGCAGGTGTATGTGGAGTTCTTCGATACATTCGTACACAACATAAGCTCGAAAACAAAAATCCCGAGAAACGGTCCCTTTTGAAGCGAGGCCGACTTCTTCTCGTGCTCACACGCCAATTAACTCCGGGGAAATTTCTATTCTTCAGTGGCTTTTGTGCCATTTTCATGCAGGTTTAATATGAGTGGGGTTTTGTCGTTATGGACCGAATCCGAAGAATGGTCTTGACGTTTTGGAGCTTGGAGATTTTTTCGATTTTCATTTCATCTTACGTATATTCGATCGTTTTATAATAATATTCGTTGAATTTTTCTATCAATTTAATGGAATTTATCTAATGTGTTTTAAAAATATTTGATCGATTCAATTTATTCAATGTCACTTTTTCCTAAAAATTATGTTTACTATTAAGTTAACGTTATGCCTGGAAAATTCGCTTAAGCTTATTTTCGGGTAGGGCTTTTATTTTTGCGTAATAAAACCTTATTTTTTCATCAGTTCACCAACTGTGCATTATGCTATAAATATTTTATCGAGGAATTTTAAATCTCCAAAGAAATGAGAAATTCAATTTTTTTTTCTATGTTGAAATAGAATCGAAAAAAAAACTCACTGGAAATAATTTTCAAAGTAAATTTCATTTTCTAAAAAATTCGACAGTGTAATTTTTATTCTAATCGCGTCGTTTCGCATAAACCATCACACCAAACATCCGCTCATTCCAAACCCAAACTACAAACTAACCTAAATACCAATATTATCCAATCTGAATCAACCACACGACCAATTAACACATCTAACACAATCAATCGAACACAAACACCCAACAGCCGGACGCACATAAACACACATCAACCGAACTAATTGTAAGCCGAACTTCTCTTTCGAGATCTTTCCTAGCAGCCGGATATAAGCTTCTTCTGGTCCATTTCTGCATCGAATATTTCAACGTTACGCATTCTCGTACACAAAAACGATCTTCGAGAGAGATGTCGAGGTGTTGTGAAAGTCGTCCGAGAACCACTTTCCTTCGATCGAGACCCAACTTGGGCACGTGAATATTACATACTAGACTCGCCTATTATTCGTGCGGTTATTATCGTTTTGACCGAACCGGTAGTTGTTGTGGCTTTTTTACTTCTCTCCGGTATGATATCGAAGTCGACGGATCGATCGATGTTTGTATTGTGTAATTTTTTGAAGTTTTTTTTTCTTCATTTCAACCGTTTGTCATTACTGTGTTTCGCTTTCGAGAGCGACTTATGTAAACCGCGTCCGTGCGTGTCTAACGTTTCTTGGATTTTTCTCGTGCGACACAGATTATTTCGATTTTCTTTCTTATTAAGATGAATTATTGTTTATTTTTTAATTGTTATAATATCTTATTTTATTTCTTAGTCGATCTTCTTTAATTATATTTAAATCAGATGATCTGTAGATCATATGTTGTTGACCTATATTTTGATTCAGTCAAGCTGAATGCAGTGCTTACATAAAGTTTGAATAATTATATTACGTAAATTATGATGGGAATAGTTATTGATTTATAATTACAACCTATGCTGTAATTGAATAGATGAGTGAAAATTAAGCTTAGAATGAAAAACGTTCAAAGTTGATACCTTTATAAGCCCCATAAAAATATCGTTTAACCGCTTAATTAAATACGTTATAATAAAATAGTATCACATTCGGATATATTTGATCTCTTTATATTACCAATTAACATCAAATCGAAACATCCGTAATCCATAATTCTTCTTGTAAACCATACCCAATATCAAACCTTTTAATACCCCATTCGACACCTAAAATCGACTACATCCACAATAAAATCAATCTAGAAAAACCTACTCATCGCCTCTAAAAGAACCTGAACCAGATCTAAAAACCTCTAATTCGCTCTGATTTACGATATATAAGCGATAAAACCTGTATATCATGTGATCAATGACCAACAACTCGAAGCAATAAATGCGTATACGTATTTACACGCACAAGGTCGAAAATGTTCTCGGATCATTTTCCTCCAGATTTTCTGCGCACAATCGAATCTCGTCATCATTTCTTAAATACTTCTTATTTCATACACATATTAGTATGCAGGAAAAATCGTCCGATTCACGAGATCGACTTCAGGTTGAACAATCTTCGGTTCCTTGGCCTTGTGTGCGAATGAACGCCGATTTGCATTCTGCTTAGCATATTACCTGCGTGTCGTATTACGAAGTTGTTAAACGAAATCGATAACGCGAAACGGTCGAAAGTTATGCAAAGATGTCGTTTCGAGTGTGATCCATATTTTGAAAATTTTCGATTGTGTCAGTTTTCCGCGAAATAGGGGATTTTCGCGCTTAGATATGATAAAGATGTTGATTTTGTGAAATTTTAAATATTTGAATAAATTAAAATTATATTTTTTCAACATAAATAATATTTTTGTGAAAAAAAAAATACATATTTCATGAGATTAAGTATGTGTGTTAAAGCTAAACTGCTAAGTTATACTATTAGTTTTCAGACTGTTCATAAAATGAAGCCTTAAAAATATTTTTCTGATACAAAAATGTATCTGTAAATTAATTAAATATAATTTTAATTAATAATTAATTCTTAAATTATCAAATAATAAAGATTTTCTTTGCAAAAATAATCATTCATGAACAATAACTAATCAACGCTTTTCCTCGAATTTTCCGGCGGAAAACCGCTATACACAGCACATACCCGAAATACACTCGCTCGACAGTCGATTTGTCTTAATTTCAGATATACAGGAGCAGCAATAAGTAGTGTGTTCGCACTTGCGGTGTATTATATTCGAATCGTTCGCTCGTTACGAAACGGCCAAGTGTGTCACGGTCGCAGGTGAATAATAAGCGATAGCTCGGTCCGCTTCGAATTCCACGAGAACTACGCCATTTTTCATCTAACCATTATTGTGCTCTCGTGACTCTATCGTGGAAGATCTATAGATCCGCGGATCGAAAATTTGCGGATGCTAGATCGGGCTCGGGTTTCGGGCGCTACGATTATAGTGTTTTCGGTGAAGGTTTTGGTTTGATTTTCTTCGCGAAGACTGCGTAATTTTTATTGGTAGATTTGAGATTGTGATGATTGCGTTTTTTGATGTATAGTCTTGTGTTTGACCCGATTTTGATGATTGAAGGGTTTTCATTGTGAAAAGTGTGTAGTTTTTCTTGAGAAATTTTAGAATGCAATGATTCTGGATGAATTGATTCAATTTTTCTTACAATTTGTTTTTGAAACTCTAGACTTTTAGAAGCACAATATTTATTTTTTTACGAAACACCAAACTAAACAGAACGGTCCAATTCGACGTAGTTCAGTTGAAAATGACTTAAATTAGATCATTGTCATTTATGTTACATAAGATGAGTTTTAAATAAATTCTATTTTTTATTCTAATCCGTAAATTAGCAAAAATCACTTTCATTTTCAATAGTACAATAAATGAATTGATTTTCATGAACGAGATATTTAATTTTCGATTAATATTCTGAATTTTCTAATGAATATTTTAACGAATAATCCCGACCATATGTTTTCAACCTGTCTTCCATAGCTATCGTTTCGAAGGTAACCATCGACACTGACCTTCCATCAACAATGCACGATAATTCAATTTTCACACGTCATAACAATACGCACTACGATTGCATAGTACCTCTTTAATTTCTATTCGCACTCGATTCAATTTAATATAAAACATTTTCATAGATCGATTATCGTCATAATGCAATTCGTTATCGATTTGTCAGCGGTCTTTGCGGGTGGCATAATCGAGTTTTCAATGTCACAATTGACATCGGTGGCTAACTCGCATACTAAATTGATTAGTCAATTAACGATCGTTATTAATGCACCAAAGGGCACAGGGCAATGACGAAGAAATGACTAGACCGTTATCATAATTTCGGTTTGAAATGTTCTCTCAATTAGTAAATTGTGTGATTTTAGGTCGGGTCAATGATGTAAGCTCATCGAAATAAATGAGTAATTTTCGCTTTTAATATCCCCTTTTGACTAGACAAATAATCTTTATCACATTCAGAGTTAATATTAAATGTTGAAAGATTAAATTTAAGATAATTTCATACGACCAAACGCAAGTACTCAAGTAAGCTTTCGTAAGTTCACCAACATTACTCAACCGGAGCTCACATCACATTACATTTACAAATCTCATTAAATATTTTATTTTTTCATTAGTTCAATCACTAAATTACGCTTTCGAAGTTCAATTTACAACAATTCAAACGATTATACCGTTACAACAGTATTTCGCGTATAATTCAAACGATATCTTTCGACTATGAGGCTTCTCCTGCTGCAGTACATTTTCAACTTTATACACTCACTTGCGTTAATTTCCAGCCTCGGCTCGTCTCTAAAACCTCTATGTGCACTCGGTTCAACGATCTGTTGCTTATTTGCATAAAAAGAGAACAACGAATGCACAACTGCGTGTGATTTATGCACTCGAGTTTACTCGCGTTCAACAGTCGCTCTTTTGATCTTCCGATTTTCACTTTTCGTCGTTTTTTTATTCCACCGAGTGCAATTTTCAGCGATTTCGATTCTGGGCCGTTATTATTCGCGGCTTTGCTTAATGTCGCAGTTATTTATGTTTCCGTCTGTGTCGTGTTTTTTAAGGACAGATCTGCATTCCGATCGGCTGAAAAAATGCCTTTTTTCTCTCAAAATAAGGCGATTTCACTTGGGAAAATTTGAAATTTACACTTGTTCGGTTCGGCTACGACTTTTATTTATCGGTGTAACGAAAAAAAAACATCGACAGGTATGTGGAATTAATTGAGTTTGTTTTGAGGTCGTCGAAAATCACCTGCTCTTTCGATCGAGACTCTCTCGATGGGATTTATTTTCAACGTATGATTGATACGAAAGGTCGTACTTTGAAAAATATTTTAAACACTAAATAAATAAGGGTTTCTCATTGAACATACGTCACACATTCAAAGGTCGAACGATGAATCGTGAAATTTACATACAATTTATCACTTACTTTTGCACGCGAAATCTCGCTTCGAAACAATGCTTTTGTTCAACGGTTGCATGTAATGCGCGTTTTCCTTCGAGTGCATTTCGTTATTTTGTATTATATTCGTACATACATACATACAAACATTATATTCTCAGAGTACAAGGTCTCTCTCGCTTTGATGATCGATTGCACTTTTTGATTTCGCCGAATCGTGGCCAAGGCTGGTGGTGCACAAACAATAAAAATCGAATGACACACCGATCGACTGCATCGCTAGACTGCACTTTTGCACTGTTCCTTTTGTTATTCTCGGTTATTAGCAGTGTTAAATATATAGCTGAACTGATTCAAAAGTGATCATTTTCATTGTTTGATAATTGTAAATTTATCGTATTATCATCTTACCTAAATGCATTGTTTTTTCAATTGAAAAAAATTTGATTACTAAATTTTGACAATTCGAAAATCAGTCGAATTCAATGGATAAATATTCTATATCGCGATATTATCAATATTCATATAAATCAATCAAATTAAATTTATTATATCCATGTAAAATTTATAGCATTAATTCTATGTGAAATTGCGATTTTTGAATCTGTACACCTCATATATTTGCCAGAAGACCGAATTGCCCTTGAAAACCTCGCCGTTTCATAAAAAAATACATATTTGTAATATTTTATTTATTAAAATACACTTCAAACGATCCGATTAATTGTTATATTATCGTCTGCCAGTAGATGAAAATCTGCAAAGCGTTTTTCGTCGAATTCGCTTTTCGCGGTGCCGCCTTATTTATAGTCGAATCAGTACATTGTGTGAAAGTCGGAATCGGTTTTATTTAGTTTTTTTTTATTTATTTATGGCACGTGTTTAGTGATAAGATCGCCAGACACTTTAATTATTATAATAAAGTTAGTATTGTTGCAATAAATCGTCGTAAGAACGGTACGTGTTCGATTTCTTCGCACACTGACTGTTTATAAGGACTTTCGTATAATATTGTTACATTTTAATCGCTGTGAAATATGTCTTTATTATAATGCAAATTGTCTGTGTAATAATACGAATCGAAAGTGATTTATTATTGAGATTTTATCAATGATACATATAAACTTTCATTTTCTAGATGAACGGAAGTGCAGCTTTTTTACTGAAAAACAATCAGATATAATAAATCGCTCAATCGAATGTTGTTTTCCCTCTGAATTTCAGTCTATTTCCATTACGTTATATTTATTAAGTACTCGTACCATTCATGAGATACAAGTTCATTGATACGTGTCACTTCGTATATTTATCAAATACGCTCACAATACAGGTCAATGCCTTATCGATTACAATTTCATATTAATAGCGTTTCATTTATTTCAATCGGCGATTGATTAATTCGATATATAAAATATGTAATCAAAGATTCCACGTTTTATCTGCGATTCCGCATTAATTAATCAATCGCTGAATCATCGGATTAAATGTACGTAATTCAATATTTGTTTTGATTCTGTATAAAATACGTTTATTTATTCTTCGGACGTATTTATCATTAGTCTATTCATTGATCTCTACTCTAATATATTGAATTGAAGGTTGAAATCTTTATCACAACTGAATTTTATTTCCATAAAATTCGATAACTAGCTGATACTCTTAATTGACGAATGAATGATTAAGCCTGAAAATCTTTACAAAAATAATAATTTCAGTAATTGTAATACAATATCTTCAGACTTAACCAAAAGTCACTGTCCATTCCGAACAATCGAACAACTCAATCGACCGTTGACACGCGATCCTCGAGTTTCCAACACCGTTTGAATATTCAACGTCCACATCCGTTGTCACTTCACGAAACCCGACAAACTTCACACAGCACACACTCGCTCGCTAATATTGAATCAATATTGATGCAATCGTCGGCCGATGGAGATGTCGGTCTGTCGATTTTCAGACTCGTCGTCGTCTTCTTCTTCGTTCCGCTCGTCTTTTTGTGTGCAGTTAGTTGTTGTGTTGTTGTTGTTGTTGTTGGTGATGTTGATGTTGATGTTGTTGGTCGCTGCAGTCGTTGACCGCAAGCGGCTCGTCTTTGTTGCATCTCTCTGTGCATATCGGAGTGTGTTCTTATTGGAGAGTGTGGTGTAATTTGATATTTTGCCGCTTTTTCATATGTGAAGTAAGATGGTCGTTAGTGTCGTTGACTGCTTCTTGAATTTGCGTGTTTGTGTGTTATGCAAATTTGAGTAGTTAAATATTACCGAATACACTACATAACTGCAGATAATCTTATAAAAAGACATTGTGTTTTTAATCCATGTGCAAGACTTGGTATGAGCATGCTTCGTACTAGCAATGTTCTCGAGACACGTGCCACTAGGCAGCAATTGCTAATTAGTGGAGTGCTTTTTAGTTGCATGTGTATCTTACTTATTACTACGTTATTTTAAAGCTTAAACGAATTCTACTGAAACAAAATAAATGAAATATTTAAATATGTATACATATTCGACCGATGGAATATGTATTCGGAATTATCTCATTCATCAGCTCATTGACAAAACTTGCCGTATTTATAGATTCTATAATTGTCACGAAACCTTGACCTGACGTAATCCGACTCGATCAGACGATTAAAATCGGTTGAATCTCTTAATTGGACAATTTCATCATAAATGTCTATATTCACCGTTCGATTTCAATTAAATTTTCTTATAAAGAAAATTCATAACGCTACTTTTATCACTATGAATACGTTATTTTACCAATGCCAGACATATTATTCATAATTTTTAATAAAGTCGACATCGCCTCGCTCACAGCCCAGTCAGTCCCTTACACCTTAAAATTCACGACCTGAAATTCGCTCAGTTTCCACAAAGCGCACATTCGAGACACACCATGTAAAACGAAACGAGCTCAAACTGTCTGTACACACACACCATATCATATATATATATGTACATATATACAATCGCATACGTATCTTCCGTCTCGACGCGGCTCGCATTTATTATGTACGTATTCCCATTATGGGTGGAATACTTGCGCAATACCTGTCGCATTTCAAAAACCCGCCGTGAATAATTGAAACATCCTGGACTGCTTCGAGTCTCTCTCTTCTTCTTCTCCTCCTCATTGTTGTGTTCGCTCTTCTCCGATGTACCGTTATGGTGTGGCTGTGGCGAGGAGTTGTCGGAGAGCGGCTCTCCTCTTCCTCGAGAAGAGTTGGAAGATGCAATCGAATGCATCGGAGGAAAAAATTGTTCGCGCTCCGGAGGCTTCGAAGGTCGCTAGTGTCGTGGATTATCTCTGAAGAATCGTGTGCTTTTTTTAATTTTATAATTTTTGCGTTAATAATATCGAGAGGTTTATTTGGTGGCCTCCGGGCGTCTGATTCAAGATGACGTGTGTATGATGGACTTGTGTTTTTGTGTGTATGGTTGAAGGGAATTTTATTTTTTGAGCATTAAGAATCATCGGCTGTTTTCAAATGTGTCTATATTTACACAAAATTGAGTAATATTAAGATAATAATCTCGATGTGTGCCTTGTTTTCTTGAAATATAGGCCTTCCAATGATACCTGTAACGTTTCACCCATTTTAAGTGATCCAACGACTTTTTTTTTAAGATTATTTTTCATTTTAGAAACAATTTATAGAACGAAATATTCTTGGGATAAAAATATACCTTAATAAACGTTATACGTATCTAAAATGGGTGAAATATAATGTCATTGAAGGGGCATTATTTCTGGAAAAACATTTAAGTTTTACCGCATGATTTGGGGAATTAAACATTTCTGTCTTTATTTTATAATGAATATTATGTACTCATAACAATATCTTAGATTTCTCAATGTAAAATATTGATCATCCTTAAATTTACGTAATTTCAACGAATCGATTTTCATTAGAAAAATTCTGTACCCATTCGTGAGAAAATTCTTACCAAGTTCTAAAAACGTAACTATGTGTTACGCGAGTGATTATCGATTTTTCCACGAAAGGAGTTCACGATCGATCGAGCATTATTTTTTACGATAATTGTGCAATTTGCATGAAAAAAGTAATTTAAAACACTGCTTAGAAAATATATAAATAGCCGTGACCGTTGACCTAGTTTCGCGAACCCTACGAAACGGGTGCAACCGGCACACCGTGTGGAATTCGACAATTCACCACCGCTTCCCAAACATCCCAAACTACACTTATTAAATATTTCCAACCCCAACTTTTCTCCTACTCTCTCTCTATATGTCTATTTTCAAATACAAGTGATTTTCATCTAAAATTAATCGCGTTTCTCCTTCGATCAATTAAGACTACGTCAGCTAATTTCGTATACGTTTGACACAATTGATTAGACTCATTAATAATTCAATGAAACTATTTTTTCATTCAATCAATTGTAGAAATGCTCTATTTATCTGTTCATGATTATGCTTCAACTTTTTAGTATTAATTAAAAAAAAATGATTACTCTAATTTTCTGTCTAGATAATTGAATGCTTATACACTTATAAAAATATGTCGATTTAGGTGCGAGTTATGAAAATATAATTATCAGATATCTGGATCAAACACATTTTTAAGACACTTGCTTCAGATCTGGATCTTTCTCCAAGTAGATTCAATCAAATTCGTTCAATATCCTTATTGTATCAACTCAGAGTACATTGCAGATATCAAACAAAGGTATTTTGAAAAAGATATTCACTACAAATGATTCTCAATAAACTATATCGAACATAGAATATTATTTTTTTATCAAACCCATTCCAATCGCCCAATTTGTTTACACCGTATCCAAGCAACGCCACATTACAAGGAACGAACCCACCGTCTAGAAAATTATACCGTAAGACGAGCGAACACTTTGGGGCTCCAGAACCGGGCGAACGCCCCGGGGCGTTCCCCTCCGCAGACGCCTGCGCCCCCCTGGGCCCCCCCGCGCCCCGCCCCTCGCCCCCGCCCCGTCCCAGTGCGATCGATGTGGATATAAGATATGGGGGGGTCCCCGAGGATTCAATGAATAAAGCACGCGCTCCAGCATCCGCGGAGGGATGCCGTAGTGCGCCTCTAGCTCCTTTGCAAAGGACGAATTTTCTCCATGGCGGAAAAGTCGGAGCTTTTCTCGCTCCGGAAAAGCCGGAGCTTTCCCCGGTGGAAAAATCGACGCTTTTCCCCGGGCTCCGGGCTCCGGGTGCCGAAGGTTGTCGTGGAAGGCTTTGGCGATTCTGCGGGTTCTGTCTGGTTTTGATCGAGATGATTCGGGTGTGTTTGTCGAGCTCTCTTTTCCTGGTTCTGGGATGTTTTTCGGTCATTGTTGAGGCTTTTCGGTGGTTTGGTTGTTTGATTGAGTGTTTGGATATCGACCGCTTTTTCGTTTTATGTTAATCTTGTAAGTGATGTTTACAATTGTATTCAAAAATATGTGTTTATTTGAGAAACTATTGTTTGGAACCTGTCATACGCAAGTGTCGAAAAATAGCCGTCTTTTCTCTAGCAGCAATAATGAATGAACATTTTTCTTTATTTAGACATCTCATTGTATCGAATAATCGCCCTATTGTATTCTCAATCACATTGTGATTCGGTCTCCATTTTGTCACCTAACAAAACGTCCGTCTGACATCATAGTTTCTACAACCGAGAATATTGAACAATCGACCGTAATTCACACTCGAAATTCTTTCACGAAAATCGCCGAGCGATTTCGCGAGAGCTTTCTTCGTCTAGAGCACCCATTATTGATTAATAATTACAGCTAGGACCGGCTCCTGATGACGAAGGTTATCCGGGCCGAGGGTCTCGAGCATGGTGGATTGGACATGGGGTCGATTTCGGGTTTCCATCAGGAAGATAAGGGCATAGGGTCGGTTGCAAGTGTGGTTGGTATTCCTTCGGATTAATCGGTGCAGATAGCATTCGAAACGTGTATAGTATGATTTTGGATGCTGGTGAAATTGAGGTTTCTCTCTCCTTTCGACCAACGTCTTCAGTGGTGCTTTTACTTCGCAGTGATAAAAGTAAAAGGTGTTAGGCTTGTTTTAGGTGCTTTTGTGTTTGTTGTTGAACTTTTTTTTTTGTATTTGAATCAGTCTAATATTGATATTTTAATATCAGTTCACTACGCGTAATAACATCCCGAAATCTTTGTGACTTGAAAATGTAAAGAGTCGTCAGATGTATTTTCATTATTTTCACGGCGAAGCGCAAAGGATGAACACAATACGAACGACTCGGTAATAAATTGTCAGAACAATTATATCCTCAATGTCAATCGTTTAAAACAATATTGTACAATAGCTTGTTTATCGTTCGTGCTTATTTACTGTTAACGTAGATGGTTATCTTTCGGTCAGAATGTTGCCTGCATTGTTGTTCTTGTTCAACGTTGAAATTTCACTTTCGATTCATCAGCGGGAATTGTTTCCGAAAGTTGAATTGATCATAAAATATTATGTGGATACTCTCATGTGTGCTGTTTCTAATCGAGAGATTATCGAAAAACAACGTTAATGGTTAAAATATACGAAATTTGGGTAATTTTGAAATTTTTTTATTAACATTATAATATCGATGCTAGATTGATGTCACATATTTAATATTAATATTCAATTCACATCAATGTGGTGAATTTTTATTTACATTACTCGTGTGCGATTCGGTGAAAGAGATATATTTTATGTCATCTTTATTTTAAATTCAAGGTGCATAACAAACATATGCGAAAATGTTTTTCCTTCCAATATAACGGTAAACTTTTTTCAATTTAAAATATTTATAAAGTTTACCCGAATTCATGTCCAATGCACCAAAAAGTTCCTAATTTAGAACTGACCCAAATTAAAATCCCACATCTGAAACGCTCCTGAAAACTTGAACTTAAAACGGTAATAAAAAGAAAACTCTGCACGCAAACACAGAAAATGGGTCATATCAATTCCGCATTTTGACGAAAAAATGTTTTAGATTATAGATATAACAATATGAAAATTAAACACTAAACATAATCAGAAAAAAATATGTGTTGTTAAAATTATATTGTAATAAAATTTTATTTCTATTATACAACGAGAAGAAAATTTCATGAAAAGTTATCCAAGCATCAATCTAATCAAAGTCTCATATCAATTCAAAACTAAATTTTATAAAAAGTTGACATTTTTACTAAATTTGCTAAATAATACACATAGACGAGTGACATCATAATACAAAAACTCTTGCTATACGAAGCCATACAAAAAATGAGTACTTACGCCTCACCTACATCCACACATACGTAGGGTGAACGCACCCCTCGCGTCCCAATTTAAAATCCGAAAATTCCCACCGCGTAAAACCTTAAAACCCACAACATGAGCAGACCACCCCCATACGGAACAAAAAAAATAGGTCGCATCGATTCCGCATTCATTTTTCCAACCCCGAATCGAGGGGGCGTAACGCCGCAGTTGACAGCTCCGAGTCCCACCCCAACTCACCCCATCATCCCCTGGCCCTTTTTCCCCATAGCCGACACACCCCCGATTTCCCACAACCCACTGCCCGTACAACCTTCGTGTTAGAGATTCTCAAACTGTGATGTGGAAGGGGCTTTTTTGAGTTTTGTGTGTGATGGTGTCTTTTGTGTATGTATATGGAGGGAGATTGAATTGGTTTGTTATGTACAATGTAAAAAGTAAATCTTAAATCCCGACACGATCTTAAATTTGAACGGTCTTAAAAATCGATTTACGTCGAAATTAAATTGCTTAAAAATTATGTAAACTGTATTAAAATTAAAATTATATTTTATTCTATATATTTATTATATTAAATATAGTTTAAACAGGTTTACGTAATTTTTAAGCGATTTAATTTCGACGTAAATCGATTTTTAAGACCGTTCAAATTTAAGATCGTGTCGGGATTTAAGATTTACTTTTTACAGTATACCTAGTTAATTATAGATCGTTGGTCTTAGGATGATAGCTTATCGGTTCGTTGTGAATGTCGTTTTTGTAGAAATTATGTTTTTTGAATGTTTATTGAACTGTTAAGGTGATGTCTGATGATTGAAAGATCTGACAATGAATCAGATGAATTAATTGTAAGCTGACTTCTGTTGAAAGTTGTATGATTTGTGAGATAATCTCGTTTATATGAAATCTTCTATCGTTGATATTACATGTACAAATGTACATTTTTTTCAATTTCTGACAATCTAAGATAATCCAATCTATCACATAAAACTTGAATCAAATTCTTTTCAACGAATTTTCATTCACGAAATTTTCTTCTATATTTCATTACTGAAAGATCGACCAAAGCTTTTCACGGCTATACAAAATAGCATAGACTTGAAATCACCGAAATTCATATTAAAGCTTTATTTAAATGAAGTATTAACCTAGTAATTTTGATGTCTCAACATTTTTTTTCCATTATATTTTATTTCGATAAATCAAAATCCCAATTTGAACTATAATTTACCTTCATCTACAATACAACACAACGATCAACTAAAACTCATATAAACTATTCCATAATTTTTTCATAATTCAACCAATCAAAATCCAACAACAACCAAACTCCACACACAAACACACTAACACAAGAAAACCCCCACACAACACAACAACAAACACAGGAAAAACCGAAAAACGAGCAACCCCGAGTTTCCAACCCCGGATCACGTGCTCGTCCCCTCGTCCCCCGCCTCCCCCGAACGTCCCGTTCGCGTTTTCCCAACCTTGTTGCGGAAGTGGGTCAGTGTCCCGTCCCCCCCCCCCTCTTCGCGTCCCCCTCGGGGCCCCCGGGGGGCGGTGCACCGGGTCAACGGCCTCCGCCCGCTGCACGCGCCGCCGGGCCCTGCAACCGGTGCGCGCGCATGCCGTCTATGTATTCGGTTTCGAATCAACTCGTGTACATTGGGCCTTAGTTTTATTATTGTCGGTGGTTGATTCGATTTTTGGCTATGTGCTAAATTGGCATTAGTTTACTGACTAAATTGTATCATACTGATGTTTTTTTCTAGGTAGGTGTAATCAAATAGATTGACACACGTTACACTGTAAAAAGTAAATCTTAAATCCCGACACAATCTTAAATTTGAACGGTCTTGAAAATCGATTTACGTCGAAATTAAATTGCTTAAAAATTATATAAACTGTATTATTAAATTATATTTTATTCCATATATTCAATATATTAAATACAGTTTAAACAGGTTTACGTAATTTTTGAGCAATTTAATTTCGACGTAAATCGATTTTTAAGACCGTTCAAATTTAAGATCGTGTCGGGATTTAAGATTTACTTTTTACAGTGTAGAGAAATTATAATCGGGATATAAACAAATATTCATTGATATTATATGCTAAAGATTTATTTTTATCTTAATCTGACCATGATATTTATTGAATTTTTGACTAAGGTAGTTCTTTGACATCAATTTTTTTATTAAACGATCTTGTATCGAATCGATTGAATTGAATTGAATGAAACTACTTCAGGCTTTCCTGAAAATAATTGAATAAATCATGCAATTCTACTAATGATGTCTATATTTATCGATTTTAAGATGTTATTGAGATTACGTAATATCAGGTCTGGGTGAATTGTTTTTAGTTGTTTATGTTTGAAAGTAGTATGGTTTTGAAGTGAAGTTCGAATGATTTTATGTTGTTGATCGAAATTTTGATATTGAGTTATGAATGTTATGATGTTGATGATGTGAATTTGCATCTGTACAAATATTTTCAAATTGCTATTTTATATAGCGCGACTTTAATTTTAGAAAATATCTGTGTTGTAATACATTTCTGACCTATTTTCCGTTCTTAAAAAGAAACTAAAATTACACTATTACAACTCTATAGCGTCTCCCACATTTAACGACTTCTTCGTTTATTTTTCCATTATATTCTCCTTTAGTGCTGCATTTATAAAAATGAATCAGCAAAATGAATATATTATTAAAATTGTGAAAATATAGGAAACTTCGCATAAGAAAAATAAACAAAACGATTCCATTTGATTCATTATTTTTCGTGATCCTCTAGCAAAACAAAGCATCCCACATTACTAATGGATCTATTATGATGAACCTTTCAATTCGCTTTGTTCCTCAATCTTCACATTTATTACACAAAATGTTACATTGTACAATCTCATTTATTTTATAAAATATTACAATAGACCCTATTTAACAGAATTCATACATAGTAAAACAAGGCGACCGACATTAACGAATCGATATAAAATTATATTATTCTGATTATCACGCAAAATAATAAAAAACAGATCTCATACTACTTTATGTGTCAGTTACACGATGTTTTATCCTCGATTGTCTTCGCTAATGGCAAGGCAGTGTTATTATGCAGAAGTATGAATATGAGCCATTCTGAAAATGAACTCGTGTAAAAGGGAGAATGCGAGACTCTTGTATGTGTGTTCGTAGAATCTAGGTTACACTACACTCATGCAGATAGTGATACTGAATAATTTAAGGATTTTTTCACAAGATGCCTCGAGGTCGAGATCTTGAGTTCCAAGAGAATTTTACAGTAAATTAACTCATTTTCGTTTGAGTCGTACGCTCGAGAGGCGCTCGAGTTTCGTTTAAATTATCCACACTAAAAGATAATTCAGTTTCGTTTTCATTATCGTCTCAATGTCTGAAGAAGAATTATTAAAAATGTGATATTAGAAAATTAGTCGGAAACTTTTTGTTTCGCCTTTGATCAAACGTTCACAGCATAACTTATCAAAGGGTTCAAAATTCCTTCTTCGTTATCTTTCATACAAATACAAATAAATCATCTTTGCTTTAGTCTAAAACGTTTCAACTCATTCTCAGAATTTTGTACAATTTTACTTGAGCATAAATAATTTTACATTATTTGATCAAACAAACAATAAATACTCCTCCAATCTCTCAAATAAACGCATCGTAAAAAAAACTTCGAAATCTCTTTCAACACAGCCTTATTTCAACTTTAAACATATAATCAACTCATCAGCCGAATTTTTATTTATTCATCATACCAAAAATGACCAAATCTTATTTACGACCCGGAGTCTCACGATCAGGTGAAGGTCGATGGCCTTTTTTTGACCCGCGGGTTTTCGACCATGGGTTTTTGGTTACAGACTTTATTCGACCTTCGATAATAAACGAAGCCTCATCGCCGCAGACCAATTTACCCTTTTCGGGATGCTGAGGATTATCTTATTTCTTGCGAATTCGAGTTCGAGTCCGATTTCGAGCTCGGCTCGCGATTAGATCCGAGGCTGAAAATCAACTCGGTGCAATTATTTGCAATAATGGCGTATTGTTGCAATGATTGATGTTTGTCGATAAATATTGAATTTCGAAACGCGACTGAATCTAGGGCGTTCGATTAAAATGTTGGGATTATTGTTCGATTGTGGGGAAACTGTATTGTTGATTAATTTTTGCTAGATATCGCGGTTTTTATGTTGCGATTTCTTGAAATCGTGTATTTATTGTAAATTCAGTTGAATACTGTTATAATTTTCCTTGAATTATAGATATGATAAGAAAAAATGATCTTAATATAGAGACAGATGCATACGAAACTTATTAATTGTCAAGACGCATATATATAATTCGTATTTATAAAAGCTTTCTTTTGTCACTCAACTCTTTGTTAACTCACTAATTTTGAATGTAAAAAAAAGTAATGAGTAATTTATTGGCGATAATTTCTATTAGCCTATCGTCACTAATCTCAATTGTACACTGACGAATCTCTGCCAAAATATAGACCGAAATTCTAGTTAAGTTAGGTCAGATTTAATATATTTTAATAATTCATGTAAGATTAGAACTTGTATAGCTTGCTATTGAAAAGCTCCATTGAAATTTATTGAAAACTACATTTCATAATCGATCCAATTGTTATCTTGAACTTTTCAATTTTCCGCAGCGCGCAACTCAGTTTGAAAACCGCAGCGATAGAAAAACAAATCCACTCGAGATCCACCCACTCAATCCGCAACATAATGAAAAATCTGTAAATCCGTAGAAAAATCGAATGTTTACAAACTTCGTATGGTCGACCGCCTTTTTTCCGTAGTAAACACGAACGTAACCTTGAAATCAGCTGTTCTCGTTGACATGCGTACAAAGCCATAACCCCACCCCTCCTCTCCCCCTATCCTCGATCAGAAACCCCCATAACTCCTCAAAATGTACAGATGCGAATTCGAAGCGACATTTTTCGAAAAGGGGCACCGTTCGCGCGCCGCAGTTCGAAAGCCGCAGGTCCGCGGAGCGCTTTATTTTCGCGCGGGATCCGTTCGAAAAAAGACGAGTTGAAAGATGGCGGGCGCGTCGCCATGACGACGAGAGCGGAGACACCTGTCGGCGGCCGGGAAAACTACTCTGTCCGAGGCTAGCGCGGCCCGCACACGCTCGATACTACGCTTTTGAATATGTGTGTTTGTGTGTGTGTGTGTTTCGCGATAATGTCTCCCGGGTTTTCGTTTTTATGTGTGTTTGTGTGCTTGAGAGGGATTGTGCGAAGGGTTTTTTGTGTTTTTTTTGTATGATTTTTTTTGGTTATTTATATATTCTTTGTGCAAGGTCTGTTTTGATAATAAAACCTAGTAATGAAATCACTAGTATCATACGTTTGCTCAATTTAATTTCGTATGAGGTTTGAAATCTTGTTTTATGTTTTATACCACAAAAAACGTTTCATTTGAAAGTTAACTGTAGTATTATATTCTTATACTAAATTAATATGATATTGATGTCTATTAAATGATGAAAGAAATTTATTAGTAAGTATAGATGTATTGAAAAGGGAAACGATTTTCCTTTCTAATTAGAATCTAACTAGAAAAGAAAAGCGTTTTCCTTTGCAAAACATATCTTCTAGCAGGTAATAATGGTGTCATTTGTATAAATAATCATTCATATGGAAATTAATGTAATAAATTGATACCTACGAATCGAGTCAATTAATTAAAATTTAAAAATTTATATTGATGCATCAATGTTAAATAATTGATTGATAATTAATTGATTTTCAATATGGATTGTGTGGGGAGTATTTATTATTCGTTTTTCCTGCAATGCCGTAAGGTGCTGCTACCTTCGCGGCGAAACTATGCATTCAGAGGGTAAAACAGTTACCTGCAATAATGGTGTGCGTACTTGCTAAATTCGATTAAACGTATAAAAAGTTTATTAAAACAATTGAATTATGTTTTTATTATTTTTTACAAAATCGAAATAAACTGTAAAATCATCGCTAATTTATTAAAACACCGGAAAATGAAAATTTTGTAACGTTAACTATTTCGTATAGATGTCACTAAAAGCTCGCAAATTTCATTATTTCCCGAATTGCACAATAAGGCTTCACATCGCTATTTGATACTAAAATATTACTTTCTTATCGATTTTCAGGTTCTCGTAGAATACGACGGTGAAACATGGAGAAGAAGACAATGGCTGAACGTTTACAGCAGTCGCTTTCAAGCTTTCCTCGTAGAAGATATTCTGGTGATGGCCGAAAGGATCAAAGATGACGTCAAAACCTTGTGGCCGGCTTTGGTAAATAATTTAATAACATTTCCAATCAATTAAGATTACGTATTTTATCTCATTGTATCCCCATTCACTTAATCGAAAATATTGTCATTATATTATGTACCTACCAGATGACTAGACTAGTCTTGTTTGTACCTAATGATGTGTGTTTTTAGTAACGTGAAAGCTTTTCACGTTTTCTCTTACAATTAGATTCGTTGTACACAGTCTTGGGTTATATCATTCGAAGATGAATGCCCTAAACGTGAACCTTTAAATTGCTTACGAACGTGATCCTTTGAATAAACCCCTGCGGTGGTGAAATGCTTTATCCTAAGCACGTGAGTCTCATTGTGCTCACTTTACTTTTTTTTCAATATAAATAAAGCGTGCAGCTTTTGTTTAAATCCTTTACAACGATATACGATGTAATATAAGTCAATTGACAGTTATATGAAACCTTATTTCATTACGATTGGATCTTCATATAATGTATTTATATTATTGTACGATTGTATGAAAAGAGATTTTATTATTCAGGATGCACATCGCTTTGATGAATTTTCTAGTCATAACACACCTCGCATTGCTTGATACGTTTTACAATTAGCTAGTCTTACTGCGTGCTTCTTATCTCATGCACATTTTTAAGTGTCATTGAACCATTTTCATTAAAATTAAACAAGTCAAAAGCTCTCATTTTGATTTCCCTTAAAAAAACAAAAATCATTCACCTTTCACTAAAGATTTCCATGGAGGAGTACACTCAAATACTAAAACGCTCAGATATACATATTTTATTAAAATAAGAGACTTAACGAGACTGTGCAAAATGCAAAATCGACCATCTGCCACCGCGAGGCATCGGCGATCTTGAAAATTAAATCGGAAAGCACCTGCCCTCCGAGGAAAGGTTAACCGCATTTTCATTCAGCGATCGCGCGTGTTATAATAATAAGAATAACGTTAATAATAACAAAGAGACGACGAAGACGACGACGGGAAGGAGACGATCCGCGAAAGGGGGCCATTAATGCTGCTTGCGCTCACAATAAATCCACAATAAACAATCCCGGCCATCTTGGACCGGTTTGTGCGCACGCGCACAAAGCACCGAACGACAGCTGCTTTTTTCGGCCATCTTTCTTTTTCTCTGTGTGCAATTAATTAGCAATCATGTTCGCTTTCTTTGTGTGTTTTTTTTTGTGTTGAATATGATTTTGGATAGTCAGGATTTTCTTTTATCATTAATCAGTTAGATTTTGATCACTTGCTAATTAAACTTGAAACATTCAAGTATAATGATTTTCAGAATTAAATAACAAAATACATATATAAAAATTCCGACTAGTTAAATATAATCATAAAAAGATATTTTTTTTGAATTTGGCCTTGAATAGTGTGCAAAAAAATCAATTGAATTCATCTTGTAAATGCACTCGTTTGATTGCATTGCTTTGTACGATCATAACAAAATAGCTCCAAAAACTCCATGTTAAATCCCATTTTCACTGAATTTTTTTCATCGCCTGTACAGTTTTTCTTTCAATTTATTTAATTCAATTTTTTTCGCCATCGAATCGAGCTTTTTATGATATTTATTACTATCGCGATCGTCTAGAACCGGTCGCTCGTCACGTTGCGCTCTAAACCGGTTCACCATTATTATTTTTTTCTCTCCCATTTATTTATGTAATTTATTTTATTCGTGGCCTTTTTTTTGTATTTTTCTACATACGTATGAATGCAGTCGGATTTTTATTATGGCGCAAATAAAAAGACTCGTGCTCCACTATACTTATATGGAGGTCGATCCACTTGAATGGACGCCGGAGATTTTTTTTTTCGAGTTAAAAGGGTCAATCGTTTATCTTTCGATATGGCTTTTTTCGATGTGTATTAAATATATTAAATGCGCGTGTTTAATGTATCGTAAACGATGCGGTTTATTCACGATTTCGCGAAGGTCTTCGTTCGATTGATCGATGTGAAGATTCTGCGGATCTATGTCACGATTTTCTCAAATTTCGTCTTCTATGGATTTTCTCATCGTAATATTTTATGTAAATTTTGTATGCAATAGAATAATTCGATTTGTCTTACATCATTTGCGATTATAATTTTTAATTTAATCCATTAGCGATTCATTCATTTGAATTGCTTTGCAAAATAATCATCAAAATGTGATGGTCGAGAATATCGATAAATGTCCGCCTCTGTCTTGATTAATTTCACGTATTCAATGAAAATTTATAATTTAGTCATATATCTGAATTATTCAATAATTTTTCTTGAACTATCAAATTATTAAAACATTCGAGAAGCAATATTTGAGACATAATTCATTCGAAGCATGCACCGCACTCTACATCTCTAAGTTCGACCCAATTTCCAGGTTTAGCTAGAAAATTCAAACCGACCTTAATCCTGCATTGTTTCCTTAACGATAACGCCGTTTTGATCTTCGTCTTTCGCGGCATTGTTGCCTCTATCCAGTTTATTAGTTCGCGAAAGTTGTTAACCCAACCGAACAACTTTCGGTTCCCGATTTAATCCCGCGCCAACATAACGCGGTTGAAACTCGGCATAAGTTTGAATTCGACGTTTTGAAAATCCTCACTCTTTCTTTTCTCTTTGCAGACCTTCGAAGCCTTGAAGCCGTGCCAGCTGGGGAAGAAGAAGCCTGTGGAGTTTCTCGTCGACAGGCAGCTCGTCTTCCTGGAAGAGAGTCAAATAGAGCCTTACGAGGTTGGTTTTTGTTTAATTTTCATCGTTAATCGATATCGAGGTCGTAAAAGTCCGATCTCGTTTCCTTTCAATCTCGAGTCTTTATGGAGCATCAAAATCGCTTTTATCAGTTTTGACGGACTGCAGTTCGGCTTTATGGTTATTTCATTACCTTTTGTCTAGTACTTGAGTCTCCATCGTGCATTGATGATGAACTTCCGTGTCGAGTCGTGATGCTGCTTCTCGCTTAATTAACCCATTCGAACGAAACTAAGAAAATAACGGATTCTACGGTCGATGAGTTCGAATTAACATTTGCATCAAACTTTTTCATGAACGTCACACTTTGTACGAATGCCACCTTCCTAACTTGTTCAATCACTCATTACGTAATTTTCATAATGTGTTAAATAAGATTTACAATTTTTAAACTCAGTAACAAACTACGTATTCAGCATTAGTCACATTGATTGATTTACGTTGATAGACGTCGTTAATTGAACCTTCCCCTCGTGTGGGTGAAACGCTCAGTGTATGTTACGTGCACTTATCGGTGCAACGCACATGCCCTTTGCTCAACACTGCGTATATACGTATGTATTATCTAACGCCATTATCGTGCATTGTTCTATAATAATAGTCGTGCGTTGCACCTAGGACAAGGGCGATTGAATTATAGACGATTTCCACCGGGTAATTGATGGGTTTTCAGCGGGAAATGCACGTCGGATGGAGCCAATGATGATGCATTGCTGCGTTTCAGTTTGGTAATTGTGCAGTTTTGTTTTCGAAACGATTTCGTACGCCGCTCCGTGTGCGGTTCTGTTGTAATCTGTATTATTAGTGCTATCGGTATTTGTGTATATGTAGATATGTATGTGGTGGGTGTTCGTTTGTAATCTGAGGTGAGGAGTCTTATTGATCTCGTTAGAGTCGAGGGTTAAAGGTCTCGGAGGTAATCTGATGCTTGGAAACGGTTTTGTAATTGAATGTAAAGAAGGGCGTTTTTTAATCAATTGTTATAAAAAAATAATTAAATTCGATATTTTCATAGCATAAATGAATCAATCAAATGAAAATGAAACATTCACATTCTAACGTTAAATCCTCCGTGGAAAAAAAAATGATAAATGAAAAAAATAACATCACTCATCAACCAACCAACATACAACACACACGCACATATCACTCGACACACTTTCCATTGAACGTATCGCGATACACAAAGCGGAGACTATTTTTTTTTTCCACCATTTCGGAAAAGTGCCATTTATTATCCGACGTCCGAGGAACAATGGCAACGAGCGCTTAAGTACTCGCTTTTACTCGACATGCGTGTACAGTTGAATCGCGATCTTTCGATGAAATAAGCGATCGATTCGACGTTTTTAATGCGGTTCGAATGATCGAGGTTTCGGTGTACGAGTCAGCCAGTCCATGACCTCTCATCACCAAACAATGATCCATTCTTGTCGCTCTTCGCGGCTCTTGATCTTGAACGTCTCGTTTGTGTTTGTTTGATTTTGCATGGCCTTGCGATTGTTCGATTGTGCTTATGTGTTGTAATATGGATGATTCAGGTTGTTTAAATCGATACATGTTTGATTTTTTCAGTATAAAAATATAGATATTATTTTTGAGCTATTGAAAGTGGCATTACTTAATTGAGGCCTTATTGTAAATAATGATTTCTTATAACTTAATACTTTCTAGGAATTTTGAAAATTTATAGAGTAGATGTACTGATTCAGAATATGTGAAATTCTGATTATATAATTTATTATAATTATAGATAGCCATTGTTTTCCATGCCCACATTTTTGTTCTGTCGATAAATCTTCAAAAATTTTCCAACATCCCATTATAGAAAAAATCTACCGATTCGATGAAAGAATTCGATTTATTCCCCGTTGTCGGGCGGTCGTACATACATTTTCGTTAAATCGCCTGTGTATTTATTTATGTAAGAAAAACGTCCATTGTTCCATCAAGAGTACGTTGCAGAGTCGTTCTTAGCCCCCGGTTCATAGAGGCAATTGCCCGTGAAAAACTCCCACGCAACCGCACATAAATATTTTATGAATTTTATTCGTTACCTGTCCGTGCTTTGCGATTCGTCGTTTTCTACGATTTTTTTATTCGGTCTTCGGTCATTGTTGAATGTGGGGTTTTTTTTTCTGCGAGAAAATTGCCGTAAATTCGCACGCTAACCGAAAATCAACGATACAAAATCATGCCATGGTGATAAATAAAAATGTAGGGTGGTCGGAAAATTCATTGGCGTTTTTCAGTTTTCGCCAATCAGCTGATTTGTCTTTTATTGAATTGTCTATATGAGGAAATTTGGAATGTATAATATTTAAAAATTCTAAATGTTGATTTATTGTCAATTTTTAATACTGCTCTCAATATTTTTGTTCACCTTGTACAACGACGAAAAGGAAATTCTTATTCGATGTGAATCGACGCGAAAACTTTGGAATAGGTGTAGTTTTTTTTTTCTATAATAGGTATAAATTTTCTTATGAAAATTTTAACCACTTTAGCGATGACGAATATTTTTGCATGAGCAGGTCAAATAAATCGACGTTTTCCGCTTTTTCATGTTCTTTATAAATGCATAGTTTGAAATAATTGCGTAATTAATTTCATTAAATCATTGTATCGCGTTTGAAATTAAACTTTTCATATACACGTCACTTCGTTCATTATGAATTCATACTTGCGATTTAACAATTTATTTCATTATTCGAAATTAATATGAACCTACGGTTTTGATTAAATGAACTAATGTAATTAAATTAATTCAAATTATACATTAGAATTTCGATTTCACGTTGTTCGCAAGTTCTCCGTAAGATGTCGACCTCGTTCAGTTTTCCTGGAATTTTCCTAACTTTCCTTCAATTCAATATTTTTGTTTTCATCTAGTTTTTTAATTGCAAACATTGTGAAAATCGTGACTTTATTTCTTTTCATGATGAACCATCATTTTTTTCTTATTGAAAAACACAAGATGCTAATTAAAATTTTCGTGCTTGCATCGTTTATAAAATCAAGGTCGACAAGTGCATCGTATGCATCATCATATTTCATTTTGAAACACTAATTAGTTCTAGCCCGATATTATAGATATATAAGCACATACCTATATTTAATCATATAATTAATCTGAAAATCTACGACGTGGTTTTATTTCGCACTTAAAATAAATCAGATCACGTATAAAATTGCAGAACTCATTAGACTAATAGCCCTAGTTCCTGATCAAAATATCACCTTGCGGTTAATTAAGAAGTTGTGTAAAAACATAATAGTTTCACCGAACAAAGCACGCTTTACACATATGTTAATTCCTTCGAGATGATACCGAGAAGCCTCCGAGCGGGAAAACTCGTTTAGTTTGAATATATAACACACATAAAATAATACGATACATGCATATCTACGTACTCATATGGCGAGGCTCGCTCGTGAATGATACATAATCTTCGAAGTTTCGCCGTGTTCTGCGAAAACTTTACTTGTTAGAAATATTTCAATAATTAGAAGTTTCCCTAATATGTGCTCTCGTATATTGTTACGGCGGGTTTGAACTTTCGTATTAAATGAGCTCGCGATCGTAACTCAATCCGATACCTGGTTAAAGCAACTCTCGTTTAAACTTTAAAACGCTTCGCGTTTATTGAAAATGTTTTAAATTATATGCAAGAATTGAAAAATTAATATCAGATGTATTTTTTGCTCTGTATGTATCTTCGCTAATTGCAAGAATTTTCTCATCTAGATGGAAAATTAATCATTGTTGTTTCACAATTAACATTATGACTCAATTTAAATGAGTCTCTTCTGTTAATAAAATAATTATTTTCGTTGTTTTAATTAGATCTTTTAATGAATTCAGTTTTTATCTTATTAAGTTTGTCAACATTTCCGCTTATCTTATTTTCAGCGATGCGTTCATTAATTCTCTCGAAAGTATACGGAAATCATTCGAATGAAAATTTTCCAAGAAATTCCAATTCATGAAACGATTAAATTATCAATTTCAATGATTCTCTATTATTGAAAAAAATAAATTTATTCTTAATTCCCTAACCACTCAATCGAATTTATCGAACATACATTCAAATCCAAAAATAACACAACACAACAAACCCCCAAAACATTCTCCCACAGCAAAGAGACCGACAACCCCTTCACACCCCACAAAAGGGGGGGGCGTAAACGTCACGTCAGAAGTTTGACAAGCGCTGGTCGTGAACAGAGGGGGTGAGGGGGCAGCAGCGAGGGGTTAGAGAATCGGGTTGTAATGCGCATGCGCGCTCTCCGCAGGGTTGCGTGGACGTGACGTTCAATTTCCTCGACGCGAAAATGTATTTTCCGAGAGAAACGTTCGCATTTTCCTAATGTCGAGAGGATATCGCTACATAATTCTCTCGGGGTGCCTACGCAAAAAGGGACGTTTGCTAGCTGCTGTATTATATGCATTCTGTTTAATATGTGTGTTTCGTGTACGTCGGGCTTTAGAATAAATTATTCGATGCGATGTTCTCGATTTTTCTCTTGAGTGAATTTTTTTTTTTTCATCGCGGGGATGTGATGTATTGAAATTCGTCTTCGCTTTTGTATGTGATGAGTTGAGGTTCTATACGTAAATAAAAGCAATTATAATTTTGAATGGAAATTTTCTTTATAAGATTTGTATTCGATCGGATTGATAATTATTTCAAATATAAATACGTAGTATTTTTTTCTTTGATATTGCATATAATGTTTTTAAGATCATATGATTTACATCAATAACTCGAATTTTCAATTTTTCAATAATGTATTATTTATATTCTAATACGTACACGTAGTATGAGTTTCATCTCATTTTCCACTTGTATATCTAATGAATAGTTCACATTCATTAGCGCCAGCTATATTTAGACAACTTGTATGGAACCACAATTAAATGATTAAATAATATGGTTTTAAGGATTCTCTTGTATGTAGGGCACTCATATTTCATGTTTTATTACAAAAGTTTGTACGTTTCGAATTATACTAAAATGTTCGGTATCATTTCGTTTCGTTGAAATGAGTTTAACTCGTATAAAACTTCGTTCTGTTTTATTTTTCAATTTTTATTTAGAAGTTTTCACAAATCAGTGCTTTCATTAAACTTACTATTAAAGTTTATTTTATTTCGTGTTCAATATATATACATACAAAAGTATTTGTTTGATGAATTGCAAATTTTACAGCGACTTTCATACATTCATAATAATGTCTTCAATTGAAAATTTTCATTTCGTTACAGTTATCTTTATACGAGCGAAATTTTGTTGCAAGTCTAGCTGCGTAAAAATATTGTCCTTGTTTTTATTGCCTTTTCGTCGTAAAAAACAGATAATAAAGTCGGCGGATCTTTGTGAAGTTTTATCGCTTTTTTACGGATTTTATCAATGATTTGTTTTTGTTCGACTTTTCCTCTCTGGGATGAAAATCACTTTTCACTTCAGATTTTTTATGTAAATATTTATCAAGAATCAAAGTCACTCTATGTATACACTATAGGTACATACACTTTTTAATTTGTTTCATTCGTTGTTATTTTTTGTTCATATGAAACTTATATTTATTATTTTAATATTTCGAAACACAATCATGTTACGTACAATGAAAGCACAATATTGAAATTACAATTTCGATTCGCATTCAACGACAATTCAATAACGTATCATTCGCTATTCTAATGACTGAATCGTTATTATATGAAAAGATACAAAGCATTCAATTATTCTATTTAACACTAGATATACAATGCAAAAATTTGCATAATTCGAACAATCGAGTGCACCGATAATACAATATTATTTCATTCTTTTCTTTTTGCACATTATGTTGAAGAATTCAATTCTTTGAACTAGTTGCAATCATTTGAATAAACACTCTTTGAAAACTCACGACAAATTAAACACACATTTTTTAATTAATATTATTATTTTTAATTATTTCATAGGTATATAATACGGTGCTTTCGAGAGATTTTGTTATTTAGAAATATGCTTGAAGGTATCGCTAAGCGGATGTCGATGTTTTTGAAACATGTTATTAAATCACTGATTGCTTTTCAGTGCTTCAAAGAAAAATTGTTCTTTATGTAACAAAAATGTAATATAAAATAGATTCATTCTAATTGACAATTTCGACTTAATTTATTATGGAAAATGAATTGGCTTTAATATAAGTTCGTGATGCGTAAAATGAGTTTTTCGATGGAAATATTACAAATTATTATACAATCATCCAAACATTAACAAGGTTGACATGGGACGGTTGCTTCTCTAATTATTGACTTTTGTATTTAATTATTTTGAACATCTCGTCACAAACAAATCCAATTTTCCGATGCTCTTAATACTGAACCGAAACTGAGTTGGACTCTCAAATATTTACCCGCAGAAGTGGACACATCTCAGACAGAACAAAGAGAACAATTGTAAATAATTACACTGTCTATGTGTAACTTTCTCAGTTCTCTTACATGTAAATTTTCATACATTATTTAATACAGCATATACTTTGTTTCAAACGAATTTACGATATGGTTTTATCATTATAATTCGTAGAATGAGCTTTTGTAAAAGGCGCAATGAACTTAAATGATATTTCAATTAAATATTGTATTTATTTATGTAAAGTTCTAAGAAATTAACAAATACCGTTTGATAAATGTATTTCCTCATTTTCACCAAGAAAAAACATCCATAGCTTGTATAAAATGATTTGTTTTCGTAGTACTCTACTAATTAAGAATGCTTTGTTTCTCTTTATTATTCAGTCCTATTCACTGTATAAATGTGAACATTTCTCACTAAATCCACGCTCATTTCTATGTAATCCTTGCTTCTCAGAAACATCACAAAACAATTCATATTTTTCTCCAATCATAATAATGTATTCATTACGATAGCTTGAATATCCACATATTTTTTTTAGACTCTATTTACATACAGAGAACAAGTTTAATATTTCCATAACGTATAAAAAACGATCAGCAGACCAGACAGAGCTCGTAGCATATACCGTTACATTTTAGTAAACGTCTGTGAGAACGAGCCTAGATCTCGCGGTCGGATAACCAGAACCAAGTTCAATGAACACTTTCTATATTACCAACGACCAAGACGAGAGGGGAACGCATTGTTGTTTTCGCCATTGTAACCATAAACTTGCTCTACGGTCGAATCGCCGTTTTATGGCGTTTGAAATTTTTCGCCAGAGTCGTGACGGCGTCTCTTTGTTCCTAGTCGCGAGATTGGATCGTTTTATTGGCCGTTTGTCGACGTATCGAAAGATTTTTAGTTACATATTGCATAATTCCATGCGCTCGAATCGAGAATAGATACATTTTATTGTAGGAAACGTAGGAGAGTCGCGGAAAATTCGCGCGGTGTCTCGGAAAATTCGCTAGATTATTTACCCAGTGCCTACATCCGAAGTTGCACTGTTCAAAAACTAAACAATTCAACCGCCGAAACTCACAATTCATCCGTGAACAACAACAACAACTACCTCACTAACAACAACAACAACAACAACCCAAAGAAAGTCGACCGCTCGGAGAGAGCACCTGTCGTCGAATTAGGCGAACTCGCCCATTCAGAAAGTTGGAGACCCAGCGGCGGCGTCGACTTATAACAATAACACACCTACGTACTTTGTCCGAAATTAGGCCGCATTCACACCGTGCGTGGTCTTCATCAAATCAATTACACGATGAATAAATCGATGGATGTTATTTTGTAAGTTTATTGTCAATCGAGATGTAGAATATTTGCAGGGTATAAGGTGATTTAACTATTTTTTTTTTTTTATAAATGGTAGTACTTGGTCTCAGAGGACCACTAACCTACCTAATGAATGTGTATATTGGTGATTTAAATAACAGGGAGATGATAGGGATATGGAAAAAATGTAGGAAAAGTAAGCATGAAGTGAAGGGTTTGTTTTCGTGATAACAACTTGTATCCTCCAGTGACAAAATTATGACATCATGTGTCAATTTCAGCATCAACACATCAAATGCCACTATGGTGATTTCAGAAGTATTGATAAACTTCAGCAATTAATTAGCAATGACAGTTAACAAATTCTTAAAAAAAAAAGTTCAACTTTGAACACATAATTGAATACGCTCCCGAGAGCCTCTAATTCAATCGGCAATCAGCAGCCACACCTCAGATAAATCCACAATGAAATCGACCAAAATTTCAACTGAAATTTATATGAAAATGCACACATTATTCCATTAACGAACTGTCAAAAATCCGCATGATTGACAAAAGACACTTCCGACTCTGTTTTTCGGATTTTTTTGTAAGAATCACTATAGACTATTTGCCAATTCATCAAAACTCCCAAGACGCAATACGATAAAAAAAAAGGTACCGGAACGTGAAAAAGCAACCTCGGAGATAGGCAGTTACCCTCGTAGCCCAGAGCCCCCCCAGCCCGCGGGCGTGCGCCCCCCGGCCCCCGTCGTCACGGGTGCGCATCGATCGCGGCCAGGGACGGGGGCGCAGCCCGGGGGGCGGATGCCATGTTGTCTGCGGCCAGGGTTGCCCCCGACTGTTGCGGATCTGACTGGCGAGTATTGATTTCCTCTCCCGCCCCAGACGCGGACGGGGGCCCCGAGTCTACGCCCCGGGACTATTTGTACATGCGCCGTCCGCACTCCAAGACACCCTATTCAGGCTCTTGTTTTGTTGTGTTGTTGTTGTCGTCGACGTTCGTATTTACGTCACGTGCTCTCATCCCGGGGAATGTTGCTCTCTTTTTGTCCGCTGTGAATTCTCCGATCGGATGTCGTCGATGATTTATGTTAAAGTTTCAGAGATCTAGAACATATCTGAAGCTAAATGACATTTACTCCTTAACGACTCGTGACCGGGTAATTTTTGACCTTTCTTCTTAGATTGGAGTTTTATACTGTCGAACTCAACACTATTTGCTTCGAACTATAGAATCTTCCTGCTACACATGTCTTACAATAAATTATTTTTTAAAAAGCCACTCAAATGCCTCTTGAAATTATCTACCATCATTGAGGTGTTGATTTAAATCATTTTTGTATTACAAATTTTCGTATTATCATTAAAAAAAAATGATATTGTCTCTTTGTGAGCTTGGAAAAACAATGAAAAGCTTTTAATAGACACGAATTAATCGACGTTTGCGAAACGCACAATATCGAACCGTAGTATGTAGAATCCACAACAAAGCCTTTCACACTAAACGAACGCAAACCGAGAGAATCCATCAAGCTACAAAGCAGAAAAATTAAAACACAATTAGCCCACGACTCTATCGACTCGGAAAGCCCATTAACGTAACAAAGCAATTTCGAAACGGAGCAGTCGTGTCGATTAATTTCATAACTTCTTTCACGACGTCTTCACGACGAGCGATCTTTTTGCTTTTCGCCATTCTTTGCATAGCACCATCTAAGCGCATTGACGATTTGACGAGCGCCGTTGCGCAAATACAAAAGGCTTCATCATTTCCACTCAGAATGGAAAATCATTTTATTATACGTATTATAAACACGTTATTTCGTATTATCGCTAACAATAAACGCGAACAAAAGACGAAGATAATGTTTTATTTGCACTTGAACTTGAAAGTTTCTAAAATCATATCGCTCGACGTTTTTTGTGTAGCTTAAAGATCGATTTATGTTCGCACATTGCGTCACATAGCACTAACGACACCGACGCAAAAGAAAGCGCTTCGATTTCAATGTCGATAGTGATTTGTGGCACAATACCGTCTAGTCTGAAATAGGCTTCGAAGGATTGATGAGAGATCGTTAATTTAGCTTCTTGGATCAGAAATCGACGCCTAGTTCGTTCGAAGGGCAAACAAGGGCATAGATTCGGATGTCTGTTTAATCAAGATTCTATTTGCTTGTATTTCAAATTAACTTGTTGGTTATTAACATGTTATGCTTATTTTAACCTTGAATTCGATATGATTAATATTACAATCTGTATTTCAATTTAACGAAAATCATATTCCATTCTTATTCAATTAAATGAAAGACGGTGACGATATGAAGCTAAGTAGCTCGAAAAGGCATTTGTTCCAGATCTCTGGTTGATACAAAAATTAATTCTACCATTTTTATAGTTGAAAGCTAAAATGCTTACACAACATACAACATTCCAGATATATTAAACTTCCAAAATTCTTCAACGGCGCCGTTCAAAAGCTCGCCGACGAAACGGTCCTCGCGAAGAAAGTGTCGCATAATCGTCGTTTCAAGACCATCTCCAGAGACGTTACCGTTGACAAACGAGGCCCTAGGGCCCCTGGGCCCCGGGGTCAAGTGTCCTCGGACCCCGACGCTCTTTGTTTCTTTCTCAGATTGCCCGAAAGGCTTATTTACGCCGAATTACAGCCTCCGGCCGCTTCGTAAAACGTTTTATTGTCACGGCTGTTGTTTCCCGTTTCCGAAAGTTAGGCTAGTGCGTTTTATGTGTCGCGTGTGACGTTTATTTTGCCAGTCTCGATTGTTTTCTAGTGTAATAAAAGCGTTTTTCGATTTCGTCCTTGACCTTGAACTAGGTCCTTTTAGCTTCGGGGAAAATGCTTTTTCTTTTTAGTTAAAAAGGGTTTGAAGCTCACTTTGTGAAAAGCTTAAACAATGCTTTACAATGTATTAGATCGGGTATAATGTAATAGTTTACATTCCTCAGATTTTATCGGTGCGATACATGAAACTTTCCTTCCGAAAATATTGTCCGCAGCCAGGGGTAAGTTTGCGAACGTTCGCCAACTTCTGAAATTTGATTAGAGCTCTTCCGAGAAAATCCTTATTAAACTTTTCCACCCCACATCTTTCGTCCCCGCCTCCCCTTGTTCTTCGGCTCAATCATTGATGAAAAACAAACTTGATGGCTTCTGTGAAAGTTTCGGGCGCGAGCTTTTACTTTCCACCCTCTCGTTCCCTTCGCGACGCCAATAACCCTTTGTTATATCGCTTTATGCGTCTTAATTAAATTGTGAATCGATTAAATTTCTCAATTCTTCCACCTTCAGACAAGTTTTCTATCTAATCAATTATCACACGAATGTAATCAATATAGTCCATCGGATAAGATTATCATTATCTCTTTATATTATTTAACAATTTAATTCACTACGATGTTTCGATTTCATATTTACGATCGGTTATATAAATTATTTTTAACATTTCGTGTTAACAAACGATTTAATCAAAGTCTCCTAAAGCAACCCTCGTTTCAAGTACGGTCTACCGGATTAAAATTGTCTCGCAATGGGCTCACCTCACCTGAACATACCACACCACAAACCAGGACCGGCTAAAGGTTTTATCACCATCGACACAAATTTCTAATTAATTCCGAATATAATCTACAATGAAATCCATACATCAGACAAATCAAACCAAATTCCATTGACGGAATCATCTCGAGATATCACAAGAGCCCCTGGAAAAAAACGAATTCAGATCCGGCACTGACCATAACCGATGACCCCACGTTGAAATGGGTCAGCTCAGGCGATTCTATAATTAAACTTTATATTTATAATGCCTTCGGGCCTAGGTACGATTGCCACTAAGCAGGGGTAACAGGGGTATACAGAAACCCACCCCTCGAGCTCCTTCTCTCGGTCCAGAGTTTAGTTTTTACACCTCGGAAGGTTTTGTTTAATCGCCGGCGCATAATTAATGAACGCTTTGTGTTATAAACGGTAGACCGAACAAAGGCTATAAGTCAAACTTTATTTTCGTCTTGCGCTCGGGAGGATGAATTTTAATATTTTCCGCAAACTCCCCCCAACAATGGATACAATGTTTGCGATTTGTTATCTCGCGTTTATTTGTGCGCTTTTCGCCGTTTATTGTGCGGCGAGTTTATGTTGTGTAATAAATATGTAGTTGCAATTTGTCTGTCATCGGTTCTTTATGAGACGTTTTGTGATGTTTGAATAATTTAATGTTATCTTATCAGTTGATTGTTTTCGAAATTCGCATTGTCATTTTACTATACACCATCCAACGTGAATGTTTGATTTTCATATGAAGAAAAGTCATATATTAACGACTTATTTTTGAACTTTTTTCACGAAAAGAAAATAAATAGACAAACAACTTTTCCAAGATGATCACACACAAGACAAAGTTACAATATAAAGCGAATGAGGAGCCGCTTTTTTTCTCGTCGCGCAACAAAGTTTCTTTGAATTCGTAACAATGTCAAAAGAAAAATCGATATCCAATTTACTCGGCAACTCCTGACGAAGTTTGTGGAAACGCGATGACGTCGTATACCAACTAACAAATGAAGAAACTTTCCTCACACGTACATATTCATACAAATGTACAATATACAGACACTCATTCCAGACGATCGAACTGATTGCAGCGTAATAAGCCGAACTCGACTTTCGCCCCCACATTTGAAAGTTTCCGTCGAGAGATATCTTTCGATTTCGAATCGTAAACTTCCAATACATATTTCAGACGTATTAAAAACGTTTACGTATGTACGTACATAGTTATCGCGATGTACAACAAACGCTAACTCGTGTATTTCCCGGGGACGTCTAGTACTAGTAGCTGGGGAGCGCAACTTTGAGAAGTGAAAATTTCAAAGTGATATTTCCGTCTTCGGTGGAAACTCTATCGGCTTTGATATAGTGGCAGATTCTGCAACTATCCGCCAAAGTTTAAACTGGCTTCCCAACCTTCTTGGCTCAACAATTTCGATGTTCGCAACCGTTAACAACTCGCTCGTGGCGTAATGGAAACTTTCATTAGTTCGTTCATTCGTTGACGCGCGTACATCATAAGTTAGTCGATAATTATTACCGGAGTTTTGTATTTATGATCTGAAACTGTAGCTGGAATAAGTTTCGTGAAATAAACTTTCATTATATAAACGCATCGGACTAACGTTCTATGGTGATCTTCACTTACTAGAGCTTCTAGCGCGAATTTTCTCAACTCGTTGTAACATAATATTTTCAGTGCTGGAATGCATCGAGCATAAATTTCTGTATATAAGCTCTAAATAGGTAGCTACCCTTAAAACCGACGTGCAACATAAATGCTCCTCTCGAAATAAATTCCCTTCGCTAGTACCGCAGCACGTTTGTTTGTTCATCGTCAACGTTTTATATATTTATTATACGTTGGTATGTATATTTTCTCTGCTTCTTCTTTCACCGCTGGAAATAAATGGCTGCACTATCTGTGTTATAATTACACCAGCCGGAAAATCTTAATTGCCGCACCACAATCGTTCGAGTGGTGGATGAGAGAAACTGGGTCATCTCGTTTATATATCGAATCCGAGAAAAGTTTTCGGATTTCCTCGCTATTTTTAGGTATTTTCACTTTTATCGTGCTGACATCATTCCTGGAAAACTCATATATAAATATTTGAAATTCATATGTATATTAGTATCATACGTCTAATTTATTTGCTGTAACTGAAAATGGGTTATAATAGCCTTCAACTGAATAAACAAGTTGCTGGGCAATCAACTACCGCTTCATTAATACAAATTTGATAAAAGGATTTTCTATTACGTAAACGAATTTCATTTCCTTTCTTTCCCTCGTTTTATTGATTCTCCCTCCGATGGAAAGAAAAATTGTAACGCAATCTTCTCAATCGAATAGACTTAATTGAATTGATTCATATCGACGTCAATCTGTAAACTGAACGAATCAAACGCCATTTTGACAAATTGAAAATACTCAATAACTTCGATTCCATTCGATATTACAAAAATCACAATACAACACGAAAAAAAAATGTCAATCACATTCAATCACATCGTCCTTGGACAAACCGAGATTTGCCTCGTCAATCACCCAAACCCAGGTCAAGCAATGAGCCTCGGCTTAGCAGTGTACGGAAACTCCGCGGAACAAGAACAAGTACAACAAGAAGAACAAGTAGAAGAAGAAGAAGAAGAAGAAGTAACAACATAAACGCACGACCAACTTCGACCGAACTGCGAAACAACTTTTAAACGAGAAAACTTTGTTTCCATAACTGTGGCCACCTCTACCCCGGCTCCAGTTCGAACTCCAACTTCCACCCTCCACAACTCATACCCAGTTTCCATTCGGGGGATCAAGTCTCCCCATTTCTCATTCCAGTCGCTCTTCGGGTCTCTCCTCGTCCGTCAGACGGTGGGATGTTCGGAGTTGAGAGAGCGACGGTTGTCATTGTAGCGGAAAAAGTTTCAGCTTTTTTGTGCCGATCAAACTTTTCGCGTTTTTGAAACTTTCGACGTGTTTATATGTATATTCGGACGGTGGCAATTTCTGATAATGGCCAACGACCGTGACGCGGTATAATTTATCCAAGGGCGTAGGGATATTTTCGACTGTGTTGTTGAATTTCGGCATAGAACTTTTCTTTTAGACTGGATAACTTTTGTTCGCTGCTATCTCTCTGTTGATGTTTCTATTATGCGTTATTGTCATGTTTTCTCGATGGATATTAACTAGAGATCGAATAGCAGGCTTTTAAGTGTACACAATGGCTCTATCACATTTGATGCCAGAAGTAGAATCAGAAAAAAATATTATTTTGTTCTATTCTTTTATTAGATATAATTAATTAACAATTAATCGATTTTGTATATAATATTTGAGTTTAAAATGTACTTCTATATTAATTAAATAAATTTACTCACTTACACGTAGTAATGTTTCAAGGACCTTTAAAGGTTTTCCATGAAAAGCTTTTGTCCCGACGAGAAATTTACGGTTCAGCTAAATAATTGGAACTTCCAGGAAAATCGTTTATCTTTGCAGCTTCAATTTTTTTCCAATAACAGTATTGGAAAATATTTCAATTTATTTTCATATTGTACAACATAATATTTATGCAAATATACAAATTCTGTATTCAACAATTGTTACTGGAGCCATTAATTTTTATATTCTGCGTCGCGAAGTTTTTTGGCCATTTTTAGCGTAAATTAAATAATTAATCACAGAAGAGAATAAAAATTTCTCCCCGTAGAGCATTTTTGCTGCATTAAGGGGTGATACACTCAATTACTCAGACGGATAAGGAAAATGTAAGCGAGAATGAAAAAGCAGAAGACGAAAAGGGGTTATTTTTGTGTCCCGCATTTGTACCCGTTCCAATATGAATAAATCAAAAATATATATTTTCGTATATTACTTGTGTGCTAAAGATAAATATTGAATTAATTAAATTATTGAATCGATTCAATTTTATTTTTCACTCTATCTTATTTTATCAAAAGCTTTAATCATTTCACATTTTCATTGAGCACAGTGATAATATGAACTCTGATTTTCAAACTCTTAAACATATTGATTTCCAAAAGCACCTTAACACCATCAATAGCCATTAGAGCATCTTCGGTGCCGAGCAAATAACGTCAGAAGCATAACAAATATGGCTCAGCATGCGAGATAAGTAAGGCCGAATTATTTATGGACTAAGTTCCTTTGGGGAGAAGCGGACGAGAACGACTTTGAAGTTATAATTACTTTTCAACAAAAACAAAAAAAAAACACGTACATAAGGAAAATAACGCGAAGTTTCCCTCCCCCGGCTTAAAGATAAGAAAATCTTTATTGGTTTTCTTTTCCCATTCGAAGTTCGGTGTTTTAGTTGTGCGTCGTCGCCCGACACAAAACTTCATAATTTGCCATGTCCTTCGATACGATACCGAGTTAGCGGTTTTGTTTCGAATTTGTCGTCTGCTAATCAGCAGATTCGGCAAGAATTCGAAATCGAAAGAATTCCGTTCTCGGTTTTGAATTCGGTCGAAATTGCGCGCTCGGTAATTGTTCCGCGGCGAAACTTTACTTAGATTAAATTGTGCAACTTTGTCGAAGGTGACCGCAAATCGTCGGAACTTCTGTGCTTTCTACGCTGTTACGTATCGAAAATTGGTTCCCGTTTTTATCATGCAATAAAGATCTGAACCACGATGCGCAAAACGAAAATTTTATATGAACTATCTTTGAAAATATTTATTTTTTCTTGGAAACGTCGATCGTTTTAACATTCAAATCTGTCGGATGCAATGGTTGGAACTAGGTGAACGTACTGTTGAAAGAACAATGGTGGAACACGTACATGCGACACGCCAGAGGACGCCGATTGAATTTTGTATTATATGAAAGGAAGTCGTTACTGCGGGGAATTTCGCCTTGAAGGTTACGTGAGAGGAAGTCGTTTCATATTTACTGTATTTTTTTATGAACAAATATTATAATATGCGCGTAGAGTACAGACTTTAGGGCGCGGCCGGTCGAAATAAAATTACGCAGTCACAGACAATGATAACGCAAGAAATTGTAAAAGTCGATTTTTTTTTTTAAATGAATCTAGAATTTGTGTACATTCAAACAATTCATGTTACTTAATCGTCGGAACAATTCGTGCTTGCGAAATTTTTGCGTTCGCTACGAAATTTCAAAAATGTGGATACGTGTAGTTTTCAGAACATAGTGTGGAGTGGGCCTGAAACGAGACTGCCGCTTTCGGCGCACAATGGAGATTTTAATTTGCGATACGGGGGTGGATTTATGGGGCACGAAACTCCCCCATTTCCACCCCGTCGTTTCATACGACACATAACTGAAATAAAATAAACCCGCCGACAATGTATGCAAGTTTAACGGGCGCAACCCGTACAAAACGCTTTCGTTTAATTAATTTCGATCGCGTTGAGCCGAATCGGAAAACCTGCCTTAATGGAAAACAAATACATTACTATTTCGATTCGATTTATATTTTTGCGATGATAAACGGGTTTAGTGGTTTCGTCGCGAATTCATAAGCGTCTCTCCTGGAAGATGTTCGCGATGTGCGATATCCTCGCATGCGGCCATCTCGAGTGTAATTCACCCACGGGGCAATATTGCCTGGTTTATGACGCGAACCTTAATAAAAAGGCACGCGAATCTGGCAAACAAGTTTATATATTGTCGCCCAAGTGTTATGTACGAAGATTTTCGATTTATCGACGTAGCAGTATTGCCACCGATTTGGTTCTCGCGCGCAATTTGCTTTTCCCCATTTCATTATTTACTATTGATTTATAAGCTTGTTCTAAATATTTTTTTCATATTGTTTCTCAAAATTGATTTATCTAATATTCTCGATTAATTTTGATGATACGTTTTCGGTTTTTTGTAATAAAAATTCAATTCGAACTCGTTTTATATTCAATCGATTTTCTAATTACGCTAATTATCACCGATCGAATCTAAGTACTGATATTAAATCGACCTCTTAAATATTATATTTGCGTGTCAGTCAGCGATTAGTCTTTCTTTCGTGTGTCCTTGAAATGATAATAATCGTTAACTCGTTTTTATACTTGTGTATAATAAAATACACTCATTATATGAATCTATCAATCTTTTTTGAAAAATTATCGAAACATTAATCGGAAAAAAGTCACATATCTGATACAAACGAACAATCGGAGATCTCCCATCAACATTCACCGTACATCATCCTTAATTCGATTTACGATTCTATTACGAATCGAATGCCATAAATAAAATTCTCTCTCTCGCAAAGGCGAAAAAAAATAGCGCACCTCGCGAACCTTTTCGTTCACATATTCGTCAAAATTCTGCTGACGCAGTGGTGCTTTCTCGAGGACATTCTAACCTTTCTGGAGCTCGGGATGGATTTTTTCCCTTTTTTCAGATCCCTTTTCCGTTGTGCGACTTTTCCTAGCGGGCCGCTGAAAGCTTTCCATTTTTCGTACGACGCCCACGCGGCGTCTCTGAAAAACCGTGTTTGGAAATTTTTCGTATTTTTTTTTCGATGCCGTATAATGTGTTTTCATCGTAAAAATAAAAATGTTTTCTTGTTTATCGTCATAGACATGGCTAATGTTATGTTGAATATTGATTTATTTGCTGAAATGAAGAAGAAAAATTGGATACATTTAGCGATTCGTAGATTTATCGAGTATTAAATTGACAATTATTGTCATGTTCAATTGTTATTTTATTTTCACATATTGAAATCTGTGTGCATCGTTGTATCAATCAGTTTAACTATCGACCGATTGACTTGTGACTCCGGTGAAGCAATACACGCCGTTCGATTTGCATCCATTGTATCGTCAACGCATGAGAATAGATTTTACTATAATTATTTACATAAATATCTCTTTAATGAATATGCTCATTTAAACACAAACGGCATATATTGTATTTAAGAAATTTCCTCTGATGTAATCGAAGGCACGAATAGAAAGCACCTCCGCGGAAAAATCAAACGTTTTCTTTTTCACCTTGACGTGGAACAATCGTGAGAAAACGTCTTCTTCGCCGACAATGGCAAAGCATATTTTTCAAACGGCTACAAGAACGACGCAAACGATTTAATCGTTTTGTGTATCGTGCGAATTCGCTTGCGTGCTTAGAGAATCGATCATCGAACGATGCTCATTGTTCATTTTTTTCCACGAGAGATCACGACTGTTATTATCGCGTATCATAAATTGGATTACAGTAATTGTATATAGATTTAGTCCGGGTTATTTTCGAGATGTCTAGTTGTGAATTTCTCACTCTTCCTAGTGGAGGTCGCCGATGAGAATCGTTCGGAATGCGCTTCGGTGCATCGCCGCAGATCGATAATATGCAAATTGCAGTTTCGTTCGTTCGTTACGAGATAGCGCACATAAGTGAGTGCTACACCACGAGGGCATTATGCACACCGGTTATGTTGTGGACCAAGTTTGTTTTCAATGCACGTCGCAGACCAGTTCTCCAAGTATTTTAACGAGCGCCAAATATATGCCGGCACGAACTCGCATTTCAATTTAACTTCGGCTATCAAATTTCGATTTTCGTTCTATGGATATGTATGTATATAAGAGATATGCATAAATCGCATACGAAACGAATCATCCGTAGACGTATAGAGTCGGCGCTGTATCATAAGCGCACGTCCGATGCACAAACGCATACATCACGGCCAGTTGGCTTATTGCATATTGCATATTGCAGTCGTCGACCCTGATGTCTGCCAATCAACCGTCCATTATGTTATGGTTATGTGGGTCGTTTAATATATGTATCTATCTGCTCTCGTGACCATCCCACGAACCATTGTTGCGAGCGTCGACAATACAACAATGCGGTCCGGTTCACTTTCTTCGGTTCCGCTCTTGCATAATGCGATGCGCTTCGAATGACCTTATCGTATTGTATTTTTAAATTTTAATAATTATGCTCTTTAAGTTTGATAAATTTATCTGGAACAAATTCCTTTTTGAGCTAACAAGAGTCAAAGTTCAGAAAATTTGTATGAATGCCACCGTCAAATTTGATGAACTTTGAAGAGATGCATTTTCTGTCTTCACAACTAGTTCATGTCTATACTTATACTACATTTATACAAAACTTAGTTGAAATTAGTGAGTATGCTTATGTGCACACTTCATATGACGACTGAAAAAGCCAAGGGATACAAGTGACTTTGCGGTGATTTCGAGAAGAGAGCGTTCAAAGTTGACCATATACCTACATGTATTAGGAGGAGGTCGATTGATTTGATGATATATCTCGGCACACGTTCCGAATTCGTTTATATCCTTTTGTGCATAACTCAATTTCGGCAAAAACGACACTTGAACCCCTTGGCCTTTTCGATTGTCATATAAGATGCTCAAAGTAAAAATAAGAATCTTATTTAATACATTTGTATAGATTTGATTCTTCAAAATACCTCGAAAAATTGCTTCGAATTCTTGGATTAATATTATCATAGACTGTTCAAATCCGCATTCGAATGTTACGAAACAGATTTGAATTGAAACTACAATAGCTATAAACAAGATTGCCGCAATCCTTAATCACATCACTAATCATTGTTCGTTGGTTTAATTCGCAGGATTGGGATTCAAACACGGAAGCCGGTGCGGCCGGTCGACGTTGGATTCGCAGACAACAAGCGCAGATGGTCTTGCAAAGAGCTCCAGCTGCATTGAGAGGCTGTCGAGTTCAAGTGTATCGATCCAGAGGCGCCACCCAATGGTACACTGCCGTTATTGTAGGAAATAACAGCGAATCGGGGGTGAGTTACATTCAATCCAACATAACGAATTCCTTCGTCATATCCGAACAAAATCGATTGAAAAACTTCGAAATCGCATACCGAGTTCGCTCGATGCGTTCGTGCAGACGATCACAATTAACAAGTTCACTCGACTCTACGGATGGCACGAATGGAATAATTGGACCAATCATTCGGCCAGACGATTCGTTCTGATGTTCCTTTCTAAAGCGTAAAGTTGAATCGTTCTATTATTAGTTTTTGGCAATTTTGAACTGTAGACATAAACAAATATGTATTTACGAATCGCAGAAAGATGCGTCCGTATCGGCTGCGATTAATCGCATTTGGCACAAAGTCGGCGCCCCCTTTGCGAACTTCGCGAAGGGTTGGAGAGGCTTCGGGAGCGAAGTTTCGAAGAAACTTTCGCTTCAATGTCAAAACAAGGCGGCGCACGAAATTTATTCGAAGGAAAGTTAATAATTTTAGGTTTTTTAGGGCCGAACAAAGGCGGCGATCTGATAACGCCGAGCCCTTCGGTCTCTAGACACGCCATGAAAAATTCGCTAAACTATTTCGATTATTTTTCAAATTGTTCGAACGGCAACTCGCACGTCTCGAGTTTCGTGAAATATCGTTTTCGGATTCTATGATTAGATTTTCATCAATATGAATCGATTTCGCATGATTTTTCTCGTGTGTCTATTACTTTTTTTTTTTAAAGAAACGAATATAAATCACGAAATATTCTCAGATTGAATCAAGTAATATATCACTTTTTATTATTTATCTTTCTATATACGTGTATTGTAATACGTTGAGCCATAATTTACAACCCCCTGGGGTTGAACTTTCCCTCGCATTGTTCAGCGAATCAATAGTTCACTCACAAACTCTGATATAAACCGCCAATCGCACAATAGAACACCGCGAACTGTGCGAAAACAAACACAAAAACCATCTTAAAACACTCACACCATCATCATCCATAATGACAATCGTCCGCATTTGCCCGAAAACAAACGAAACCCAGAATCTCATACGCGGACCCATTACGGCGTAATGATTTTTCATTTTCGAATTTTTCACAGTCCGTCGCCTAAAAAGGCAATTTATATTCAAGAAGGCGAAAAAAGAAGCGAAACGGCAACCGAAGTAAAGACCAAAAAAAGAATAAGTAATGTTTATAAAAAATGAACCGCTGAAAAGAGAAACTAGAGGCGTAGTTCTCTGGAGCTTGGCCAGAGTTTCCCACACCATCGAGATCCACTTTCAGGGATATTTTTCGCTCTGGAAAACGCTCTTCGGAGACTCTGGCTTTTATATACTTTATATTATAAATCTGCCTTTTGGCCCGTTCCGCAAATTAAATATAGCGAATGTGTCATTACGTCGTAATTAATGGTTGCGTCTCGTATTATTTAACCCGAGTAATAGAAGTACGAAAACCGATATCGCATTGAGTTTTATTGATGAACGGTGATTTTGTCTGTTCATTGATTCATTATGATTTATTCTATTTGTGGATTTGATAGATACAATAGTAGACATCTTTAAATTCTCATATTAATTAATATCAATCAATGTGAAATTCTATTAAAAATCACATAGGTACTAATACTATCAACTCAACTCATACTTTAACTCATTTATGAAAACTTCCAAACTACATTTACCAAACTTTTCACGCCCAAATAAAAACAAAATCTCTCAAATCGATCGATCTAAAATTCAACAACACAAAACAGCCGTCCAAAAAAAAAACACTTTCTTATAAACTATGAACCTGCGGAATGATTTAAGCCCAAAACACCTGACGAATTAATCATCGCCCATAGTCTAGCAGACTTCCACCAGACTGGGGGACGAAAATAAAGGGTGAGGGATCGCAACGGCACCCCGGGGAGGCAATGTTCCGAAGTAAACTTTGCGAAAGCCGAAACTAGCGAAACTTCGCTCCGGCTCAAGGGTTGGGTCAAACCACCCTAGCCCAACCCAACCTAACTCGGAGGCGTGGGTTGGGTTATGTGCAGATTCATTTCCCAGTTTCGAGAAAGTTTCCAGACACGCGATAGGACAGGGACTACTGGCTGAAAAGTGTGACGCTTTGCCGATCGATCGGTGGTTACGCTTTTGCTCAAAGTCGTAATCGAGTTTAACTTTCTCGTTTTGTTGATTTGAATGAGTTTTTTTTTTTTTGTTTGATGTGCCTTTGTATTTTTATATTCGCTAAATATAGCCATTGATTTGTTTGTGGTTGATTTTTTTTTCGATATCGTGTTAATCTCATTTGAATGCTAACGAATTGTATAGAATCGAATTTGATACAAAAAATTGTTTCATAAAATAATTTGAAAATACATTTCGCAGATTTTTATTCCTTTGTGAATTCATTACGAATAAAGTAAAAGCGAGAATATGTAGAATAAGAAGCATTTTCCACCAAAATTTTTCATATGTAAAACAATAAATTATTCTCGGTTTTAAATTCAACCACTGAAACGTCGAAATGACATAATTCATCGTCTCATTAAATTTACGGCCGTATATAAAAAAATCTCGTATATTTTACGAGAACATTCAGCAGCCATAAGACCCACCCTTATGAGGCATTTTATCCTTTAAATAGCTTCCATATTGGGATAGGACTGCTTCGTAAACAATTTTAATGAAAATTCACATTTTATTATTACACTTTATATACATACTCAACTGTTTTATATGCGAATTATACTCGTATGACAAATCAAATATGGAATCGAATACAATATATTATATTTATTTAGGAATTAGACTACGAATAGTAATTCTGTATAATGGTGTGTTTACACATATCGTATATGAAATGCAAACTAGATGATAAACGTGTCGTTTGAAGCAATTGGGCTATCTCTGATTCATTTCCATACGCAACTTATGCAACGCAATGCATGAGAGTCAAACCATCATGTTACATTGCATTTGTTGCGTTGCATATATCGCTTCAGATGACACTTTTTATCATCTAGTTGCATCATAGACAAAAAACTTTTTCTCTAAAGTTGCATATCACATGCAACGTGTGCAAAGCCACGTCGAAAATGTGCAACTTCTCGTACGGCAGAACAATAAACACACCTATAAAGGGCAATCTCGCAGACAACAGACCGCAGAATCATACCATCCTAAGAACGTCACGAAGCACTCTCGAGTCGAAACGGTACAACGACGAGAGTAAAGAGAAGTTCGTCGACCCGAAATAGAAATGCATGTGCACGGGTCTCGGCCATTCGGCGTTACTATAGTATAGTATATATCCACCGCATTAGCGACGAATGCAACTGTTGCATTTCGATGCTGTGCATAATTCGCATTGCGGTTGTGCAAGAGCACGTGCCGCACGAAGCGAAACAAGAACAATGGATATCGACGTCGGATATCGGACGATTGGCTTTCGGATCGAGTCCGATTTTTCGCGGTAATTATCGTTTGTTGAACTTTATGGAATTGTGAATGATTCATGTGATCGTAAATTCACTTTTGAAGTGGACATTTGAGGCGGCTTGTTCGTTTATTCCTGAAAAAAGCCTTGGGAAATGTTCGCTTAGCCTGAATTATTATTCCTCGATTATTTGGATAATTTAAATATATTGCAATCAATTTTTGACTTGATTTTAAATTACTAAAATAATATTTCACCTGCGTGCTCGTTTAATTCAGTCTGACTCAAAAAATGACCTTTAAAATTCTCGGATTCCCAGAGTAAATAAATAAAAAACACGTTCGATATTAACATTCGTTATATATCATGAAATATAAAATATGTGATAGGTATTGAAAGTATTCGAATGTTGTGTGCTCTCAAAAATAAATTCACCGAAGCAATCTTTGTCTTCGTTTTCGTTTATTTTTCAAGAGGACGCACAAAAAAGGATGAATTTTCCGGTCCGTGTAAAGAACGGTCATCACAAAGGATGAATCCCTCGATTTTCGGACATCGTCAGCCCTTTGTTCGTCGTTGTATCCGATTAAAAAAAGCACTCGTCTTGTACTTTCTCTTTCGATTTTCCTTCTCGCTTTTATATTTCCTCTCGGACGATCGACAACGAAAACGTCGTTGACCCGATTTTATCCGTAGACTTCCATCACAACCTCCAACACATACAATTTATAAGAGGGGTTCGATCCGAATACACATTTTTCTTTGTACAATATGAAAACTCATACATATACTCATATTTAAATATAGAATAAAACATTTAATTTCGAGAATTATTTCATTTTGAACATGCAAATTCAAGCTTAACTCAAGCAACCCTCGTGTACAGAAAATCGCTTTTTACCGAAATGCTGTTCACTGAATATTCGGCATTTTTCTAACCTTTTCCTTCCCTCGGTTTCTAAATATAATCACCGTTAAAAATATACATGGCAATGTTTAAATTGTCAGCATTCGCATGAACTTAACCCTTCAGTTAGGGCACGTCACATTGAACGATTTCCTAGTATTTGCATGTTACTGTTGCTAAATTATGAACTATCGACGAAAGCCTGCACGCGATGTGTCGAAAAAATAACTGCAATTTTACTTAATACAATGTATGAATCAGAAATATTGACCTTTGTATAATATAAAATATTCAAAACGTTATATTATTTAATGATTTGTGTACACGTATGCGATTTTTTATTTATTTCACGATTATCGAATAGTTCGACCTTAATACGTTTAGTCCCTAATTCCGAGTACTTTCCTTTCTCAGAATCGCTTTGATGTATTAATGATTGTTTATCGAATTTCAGGAGCTGATTTTGACTGACGATACCGTCCTCGAGGAGCACAACGAGGATCCTGCCCTCGTCCAAATGAGATTGCTCGGAGACGGTGGTACGTATCACTTCAACAATATATCGAGTATGTTGTACAAACACAATTTGATGAAAATCCTCCCTTCGCCACCCCCCGAACTAAACCGGTTGTGCTTGTAAACCTGGTAAACCTATCTCTGGGCTGGAGCATCTCTTGTTAATTAAGTAAAGCCCGTCGATATTCGATCCTTTGTAACATCGCCCTTCTCAATTAAAAGCCTTATTCAATGATTATATAATACGTTGAAAACAGTTTGAAATATTCTCGGTTCGTTGCTTTACTTGCGAAAAACTCAACGTTTCATTCGTTTCGATTTCGTGTTTTGCCGTGGCCGTTAAAAAGACAGATTTATACATGAAAAGCGCGAGGAAATTTAAATGTCTCACAATCTTATCTGGAACAACACGCGACCGTTCCGAACTGAATATTTCAAACGACTTGAAAACATATCAATTTTTCTTGTCGAAAATCACATTTATTATATTCAAAGTAAGAATACTGATTCAAACGTCTCTCGGGGTAATTTGTCGTAAAACCGAAAATAACGACGCGATAAAACAGTGTATTGATCCGCCACTGGTGCATTAATCTCAATGCACGCTGTGCGTGGGAAACAATGTCTAAGGGAAATCGTTTGTATTAAACAGTTATGTGTACGTTATCGAAGCTCCGTTACCAGTTCGAGTTTATTGCAAATTGCATCCTTCGATGCAATTTGCATTTGTGCCAAATCACTGAGCTCTCGCACGATCCTTTCCGATCGCGAGAAAATCGCTTTTCGAAAGATTCGTTAAGGAAAACGGTTCAATGTGCACAGCACGTGTTTCGGAAATGGTCGATAGTTTTCTACGAATGCGTAAAATCAATGTTCTAATACAATTTGCATGCAATTATAATAGAGTTTTGTAAAATCGGAAAAAAATATTTATAGAATTTCGAGAAATGTATAGCTCGTCCAATGCATAGAAGATGGTATTGCTTTTTTATTGTGGTCACGAAAATTGCATACCATGCTGGATTATGCAATTTTAGCGGACTTTTGGCGATCCAACCGAGTTAACGCCGTAAGTGTCGTACGTATGGCTCGGTCCACTCTGAACTATACGAGCGGCTATAAAAGTTTACGGCGTTCTCTGGGAATTCTTTCGAATTTCCCCAACTTTTTCAGTTGTCGAGAGGGGGTCGGGAAAACTTTACAACTTCCACTTTCCGCCGAAGGAAAACTTCGGAATCTCTCGGTTCTTTGTTTTCGCGACCGTAACTGGAATGGAAGCGAAAATTTTCTTCGGTCATATCGCGCGCGACACTAATGGCGTTTTGTCGTTTCGAGTTGAAGATTTATCATTGTGCCGTTTTACTTTTTTTCTCCTCTAGAAATTATTGTGTAAATACAGATATTTAAATAGCTGGTTCGAATCGTTTGTATACATATGTGGTTTTTGCACATTTCCGAGAATGTGTGATGTTTTCGTAATTGTGTTTGAAGAGGTGTCCGCTAATGCAAATATTGTTTTAATTTTGTCATCAATTGAAGCATAATATAAAAATTTCTATGGCGTTGATTTTCATTCAATTCAAATCGACGTATTTATAAAACCAACATTGATAAATCACAATATAATACTTCGAGCACAATAACAGCATAAATATCGTTCCCCTCTGTCACAAAAGGAAAAATCAGCGCATAAATTATGCAAGCATCATCCAACTACCATAAACGGACTCCATAATCTGAACATAGACGCAATATGATTCATACATAAAGACACTTTCTAGACGCGAGCTCTCCGAGGAATTTTTACTGCCGGATTATCTAATATGCGCAGAACGTCCCACTTTTCTATATGATGTATAACACACAAGCAAAACAAGACATTCGAATTAATGTTTATATCTGTGTTTGTTGTTCTTTTGCAGTCGTGGAGTCGATAATGCGAGGTGAATCTGTGGGCATCATGCCGAGGAGGTCGCGATCGGGAGCCATCATCGCCAAGGAGGGCAACCAGGTGGTAAGTGGACATTGTTACTAATCACAATTACTTTTTCGAACTTGGATCCGAACTTAACTAGGACGTCTAAGCTTAGTTTCGATGAAGATGATTGGGTTTCTGGTCGGTTTTCAACTTGGAAGTTCATTTGATTTATAAAGGATTCGCTAGAAGTTCGTATGATTCATTTGAGGTAATATGCTGGTGATCAATTAATAGTCTATACATGTGCATCACTAGATATTCATTTAATTAGTTAGAAGTCTGTGTAATTTATTATTGCAGTTGATCATGAGAAAATATCGAAATATTATCATTGTTTGTATACAAAACATTTGAATCCTCAATCATCTATCATCGAAAATATATAATTCATCATAATATATGAACTGATAAACCATTGAATGGTCGATAAACTCAAATTGCGCATTTCATCATAAAATAGCATTCTTATGACCGCATTCATAAAAACATCTAAATATTTTCATCGGAGCTCATTATTTTCCACCCACGTGTACATTTTCCGAGAAAATCACTAGCGTTTTCGAATTGAATCGTCCATTTCGATCGACCCACGTACGTTAAACATCCGAACTCGGAGATGATCCAGAGTTCGAATTTCCCCAATTTCCCCAACAAAACACACACTCGTACAAACGTTTAAATGATATATTATAGTATTCGAGGGCGATTCCGATAAATCGAGCGAATCCGTGGGCGCATATTTTCCCGGTGACTTGGTATGATTTATGAATTTTCCGAGCCGGTCTTTTCCTAGTGGCTTCGAGCCAATCTCTCCACCATGCTGTCTGTCCGGATTCAAATCGACGATAATAGCGATTGTCCCCTATATAATGTGCTCGGCTGTGAATTGTGTAATATCAGCGGGAAAACCGCGAGCGCTTTTTGGCAGGTGGCTTCAATTCGTTTCTCATATTAAATTTCGTATATTATGTACATACGAGTATGTACGTTCGAAACGCGACTGTTTTTGACGTTTTCCCTCTGAGAAATTGCTTCGGTTGTTGTTTTCGTCGTTATTCATCCTCGTCGTTGGGTTTTTTTTCTGTCGCTTTCCTATGTATAAATGTCCCGAATATCTTGCGCAAACATAGGTCTATTTATGGCGTATGTCCATTAAGTTAATCTTCATTAGTTTTGACATTTACGCACTTGCGTATCTGTTTCAATAATGGTATGATATTATATGATGACTTAATAATAATGTAATGGTTTAACTATATACTAGTTTAATTCAATAATTAATCCGATACGATATTCAAACAGAATATCTGTAATTCAGATTTATCAAATAATCATGAGATTTCTATTCATTGCACGTTTCATATAACGATATATTTTAATTGAATCTTTATAATTAAGCTTCAGCATTTCTATATAAATAGTAGACGTATAATACTTTTACGATTCAATTCAGTTTTATTTCTATCAACAATGTATGATTATCCCATGAATCATTTTATAAGGCATCGTACCACTAGATAAATTACTCGACTTAAAACTTAATCGTGCAATATCAGTTCAGATATCCCGATATGAATATCCTATGATTCATTACTATGTAAAATAACCTGAATGTTTTAACGTAATAATTTTTTCAATAATATTATATCACGCTCGAACAGCTTCGCACTCATAGAATAACGACAACATCAACAACTAATGTTTTCTTTGGAGATTTCCATTTGCGATAGTGAACGTTGGCAAAATGCAACATTATGTACGACTGAAATGAAAAGTCAACATACCGCGATCGATTTTCCATGTACGTACATTATTAATACATTCATGTATGGAATATCGATCGGAAAATCGCACTCGTCCATCGATTCATCGACTTCTATTTGTTTTCGATATAAAATAAAAATATTGCCACGCCCGTATTTTCAGCATTTTATTGTGGAAAACGCTTTCGCGATAGATCAAATTCAGAAATGCTCTGCACATGCATAAATCGAACCAGGGTACGAAAATGCATCAGGCTCTGACACTGATCGAGTGTGACGCATCACGACGTGGAAATATTATTTGTTTGATGTACAGTCAAAATGTTAAATAATTGAATACGTCGTCTCGTACTGCTTCAATTGGCCATGCGAAGACAATTGGCACGAATCTTGGTCTATTGCTCTCGTGTCACGGTCTTCAAATTATGGACGTCTTGTGTTTTTGTCTTATGTTGACATGAAAAAAAAAACTAAATTGCTTGACCTAGTATGATTCAACATTTCGTTCACGGACTAACAAATCACTTTCACACTTTCAAGGATTAAACTCCGTTATCTCTCTCTCTATGTAGGACAAACGAGTTAATATGTAAACTGCACAGACGCAACCCTGAATGCATTTCCACGTTAAATCCGGTACAAAACGAATTGCTACAAAGCATCGATAATGCGCATCGGATGTAGTTGCAGTAAGCAACTTGCATTTTCTCTGCGTGTTGGTGGATTTCGTCGAAACTACGCGAAGTGAATTTGTTAACGTCGAAATGCATCGATCTTGCAACGTTCTGGGGAAGAAATTTATACGTTCGCTTCTTCTACTCGACGAGAGAGTTATTTTTATGTTTTGAATTAATCATGGCACGAGTGCTTTTCTACATACAGCGTTTCGCATTAAAAAGTTTTATGATGCCAACTTTGTACGTGCGCGCTTAGGAGGGGTAGTTACGTAGTTTAGTCTGTTTCCTTTGTCTCCTCTCTGTACGAAATTAGGTTGTCTTTTGTTCTGCGGATTTTGTTATTACTTTCCGACGCCGACCCTATAATTTAATTTCGGAATGTGTTTTTATTTGAATGCTTATTTTTCAATGATGCGAAAAAAATGTAAAAATAACAGTATAAATGTGATATTTTGTTCGAATGTGATATTTTTAGAATTCAATTACCTGTCAATGTCTCTAGGTAAAATAAATAACGTTCGACGTTACATTATACGTACAAAAATATATCATTTTCGCATAATCTAAAAATACTTTGTTTCGACACATAACACCGAATCAAAACATATTGATCAAAAGTGCGATCTAGAAGCGTCCACATTGCCAAAAATTAAATTTCACCAAAGATAAGACCTTAGCCAATTTTCGTTCGATCGACACAGAGAAAGAGAGCGACCCGGATTTAGACAGAACCATTTTATCACACATATCCTAGACATACTATAATACATATATGCCCTTTATTATAACAATGGTACAAGACCATAATTTGAAATAAAATAGTCAATCGATGTTACGTTAAAGATGTAGTGCAAAGTGGGAATGTTTTTATTTTTGACAAAGCTATAAATTATTGCCTTTGTCTAAGTCAATAATTTTTGTTAAACAAATGAAGAGCGTTCACCTTGCACTTAATGACTTATATTAAATACAATATATTTCAATTTAAAAAAAATGGAATTGAGAAAATCAATTCAGTGTGATGTTTATTGTTTTCAATTGCAGACCTAATTTCGTCAAACGCAAAACATTAAGGTTCGGTTTTTTGCTGTTCTATTTAACTAACCATAAAATTAGTCAGGCATTCAATTACAAACTGTCAAAAATCCGTCTCTTTCGCGTATTTTTGATAGTAACTTCTAAATACTCAGTAAACAAAATATAGTGGACTTACACCATAGTCATAATTAAGCTCACATACATCCAAACATATATAAAACCTCGATCGTCTCGTTGAACCCCCTCAATCTCACCACCCTTGACCACCTTTCCCTCGACACCCTAACGAAAGCCAGGGACGAGAGGAGCACGTCGGAATATCTTGTTTTGATAACTACCCTCCCCCACAACATAGGGGTGTGTCTCATCTCCTCGTCTTACTTCTTTGTGTTGCCGAGTTAGTTGCGCAACAACTCCACGGGCCCCTCCGCATTGTATCGGTGTTGAACTTCTCCGTTTTCCGAACGGAATGGGTTGCCAAGGGGGTCGAAACTTTTTAATTAATTCCGATTTTTCCGCGGCGGTAGACCGGGCCCGTTTAAAGACTCCGGTTCGGGTTCGGGTTCGGGTTCGGGTTTGGGTTAGGTGCGAGTTCGTTCCGAAGTTTCTTGTGCGTTAATGGATATTAAAAACTCGGAGCGGTCTCTTTGCAAAGTGATTTATATTTATGGTCGGTTCGAATTTGCGAAAGGATTCGCTCGGAGGTGAGATTCGTTTGTAGTTGAATATTGCGGTCGCGTTACTTTTAATTAGACCGGTAGAATCATTATATTGTAGATATGTTTCCACAGTAACGTATTACTTTGGTGTGTATTATTTCGATATAAATTATTCAAGGTTTACAAATGTTTTGATTTGAATTATTTTAAACTAAAATTTTCTTTTATATATTCAATGATTTCGAAATAAATTATGCATTTTATTTTTATAATGCCGTTCAAAATAAACTGCTGACATAAATTGCACCACATAAATAAAATTCGCTGTAAATATCAAGCAATAAAAAAATCATGCGTTCGTAAATTCTCTATAAATAATTGACTTCACTTTCTCCAACATCAAACGATTAATGTTTTTTTTTTTTGTGATCAAACTTTTTGTATTATATTGAGAAGTATGCTTATTATATTTATCTAATGAATATTAATATCTCGAATTCTAAGAAGAGTGTAATGTACTTTGTACAATGTATAATCTAAAAGTATCGTGTTTCAAAAACTCCAATATTCGAGTTGTGTAAAAACAGGCATTATGCTATGAAGTATGTCCTCGAAAATATAATATAACGTCATAATAAGTATCATTATACAATATAACGAGTGGGAAGAACAAAAACTCCGAAAATAAATATAAATACGTATTAAACACGAATGAGCATTAAGTGAAAATTCGTGTTTTTCCCAACAAAATGCCGGCTTTCCCGAAGGACGACGTATGTTCCTATTTTCGTATCACTTTGAACAGTATTTGATTCAAAGATGTGCCGATTTTCACAAAATCACACGTCGCTTTTTTTCCATACTCTGAAAAAATGTCGCACGATTTGGCACCACTTTCTTCGCAGTGTATTCGAATTTAATTCAATGATGATACAAACTTGCACGTTGCCAAATATGGAAATCGCAAATTTTCGACGGGGGTCAACTGGAAGATGGCTTTGCGCCACTTTCCACCGAACAATTGGACCTGAATCAAAATCAATACTCGAAATTTGTGAGCAGGAAATTATCCGATGTCAATATGTGCATAAATTCTATAATAGAATCTAGAGATTGACGATTCAGCTAGTACGAGAACGAATTGAAGTGCAGTTTGTTTGCCGTTTTCTCTCTGTTTGTGCCCATAGAGAATATCCTTCATATGTGTATTCGGTATATGAAATTAGCTTCCAGCCACTAGTGTGGTTTTCGCTTTTGTGATTCTATATTTCACTTCGTGAATTAAAACGTGAATGTACTTTTTTGAAATTCATTGAGTTCTGTATGATTTTACAAATTGTGTATTTTGCTATTTGTCAATTCTTGTTGGATTGAACTCACATTTCATACAATAAGTTATTCGAAGTATAAAATTTTCATTTGAATTATTACAACTTACGATTAGCTCTTTTATATGTATCACATCGTTTTCTTATTCTTACTTAGAATACTTGAAAATTTCGTCTATGGGTATATTATTTTAAAATGATTTATTCTACGATCACGTAAACGTGCCTCCTTTGAACTCTTTCAATATTGAAAAATGAAAATTATCAAGGAGTCTACTCTCGAGTTTATGCCCACCGTTGATGATTTGCAATGTAAATGAAGTAGGTGGTATTTTTAACGGACGCCGCCGCTGCTCTCCATCAAGAGTTATTTTGACACTTGCTCCGACGTCTTCTCGCTTTATTTTCGGCTCTTTTTAGTCTTCTCCGTTTCGAATTAGTCACTTCTTGCGGCTCGTGCTTAATTTTTTATGCGGATCCGGCCTTTTCTGGCATATCCATTATAATATGTATGTATGGTGTGGCGAAGGAGCCTGCTGACTCGAAGAGAAAAAGTTGACGCAGACCGAAAGAGCAAGAAACGGGAGGCTGTCTTTCTTTCATCTGATTGAATTAATCCCTTTCGGAATTGTTTTTGAACATTTACTAACTGACTTATAATATATTTTTCCAACTTCCCGATATATTTTTATCTTAAATCTTCAATAATTTTATGATAATATTTTATTTTGAAGCATAAATCTGCATGGAGTCATCTGAGATGAAACAGATTTTTAATGAGCCTCCGTTATACAGAACAGGATTCGCTTAATATTCTTCAGTGAATCTCATAAATGCGACTTAATTCCGTTGAATATCTTTCAAAATTTAATACATAAAACCGTTCGGTGCACTCGCAATGAAAAATGCTGGATGCTGAAAAAAAATTGCACTGAAGTGATTCATTAGGTTCGAGCGTAGACTGCAAAGTACCGAGAGGCAAAAAGCGGCGCCGGCGTCTCGACGATTTTTCCCTCTTCCACATCCTATATTTAACATTGGCTCTTTATAAATGTTTTCACGAGACGGTTACTATAATAAACGTGCCGGTAAGTCAAAGCCATCCCCGTTGAAATACGGCGAAACTGAGCTTTTATATAACTCTCGCGAGGCGATGATCTCATCGGGAAAACTGAACGCGGTGAGATTCTCTTATTTGTGTCGTAGACGAATTATCGTGAGATTATAACGTTTTCATAAAAATAGTAATTGTTTCGAGTGAAAATTCAAAGCATATAACGATAAGACTTAGCAGAAACACGTTCAAACAAAGCGGCAATAACACATTTTCTTGATAAAATAATCCGAAAATTTCCTAACGTAAACCTTAATTATTTCGCAGTTCTAAAAACAACCCTCGAAAAAAAATTCATCGCGCAATTTTTCAGGAACGCAACCTTCGTCAAAAGCGAACGGGATTACTGTGTATAATTTTGGAATGGAAAAAAAAGTTTCGTATCGCTTTATCGCGAACCTTTATTACGTAGACTCGTAACGTTCAAATTAAATTCCACGGAATGATATCGATTTTCAGTTGAGCCACAGCCGGGGAAAACGCTACGAACTCTTACTTACTCACTTATATATTATATCGTAGAACCACCCTAGCAGAAAGGCGGGTTGAATAAAGCGAGGGGGATAAAAAAGAAAGATATTTTTATCTGTGATGCTTGCGTATGTATAATACCCGAAATGTGCCTGCCTTTCGTATTATACGTGTGTGATCTTTATTTAGGTTAACGTTCCGAAATTTGCCCATGTTGCAGAATCGGATTTCGATCATTCTGAGTTAACATTTTCGTTATTGTCGCTCTTCGGTACTCAGCATTCGACTATAATAGTCATGACGACATATTAAACTGACGATCTAATCAATGAAAGTGGCGAAATGGTCCATGAGAAGTGTTACGATGGATGTAATAGACTTTTCTTCGAGCATTATCGTATTGAGGCTATTTTAGAAGAAAATATCGATTCGACCTTGAAACTTTGTAAATTTGCGATTCGATTTTGTGCAATGTTTGCGCATAATATCCACGTGTCCGTCTCGACATAGAGTCGTTCGGCGCAAGATCTTCTCTCTTCTGGCCGACTTCCAAAGCGCAGTATTATGACCGGGGGAGTTATTATCGGATCGAGGATGGTGCAGAGCCGTTTTCCTCTCTTTTCAGAACCACGTGGACCGAAGAAAAAGCCCCCCTCGATGACTCACGAGTCGTCGAAATAAACCTACCGAGTGAATTCGCACTAATTAGACGCGGACGTAACCTACCTTTTGCTTTGTGACTTGAATATACTTGTGTATTCAGAGTTCAATCATGGTCATCCTACGCTTTATGTATATTCGCTCACCCTCGAAAAGACACTTGTACTAAATTTGATTTGTATTTCATTTAATCTGATGATCATAATTGGTCTAGTACTTTTGAAGTGCATCTTCTATTCTCGACAAATGTTTTTCGATATATTATTTATATCTGAAATATTTATGGAAGCCACAGTCGCCCAAATAACCTCAATAAATTCAACTCAACTGAAAACAATCGATTCTATTTCCGAACTCAAATAAAACATCCCTTATCGCATTCACCTTTCAACCTGCAACGCACACAAGAAATGCAAAGTCAACGTCCCAGTTTCTACCACCGCACCGTTTCCGCGTAGACAATACGTACGTACGTAGACGTCCCCTTTTATTTCCTTTGACACACGAAACGAACATTCGAATCTATTTTTAATGTATTCAATATTGCCATTATGCGGAATGGAGTCGTCTCGCGTTCGCGTGTTTGTCGCTCCACCACAATCTTCGAGCCGAAGTCGACGTCTATTCTTGGAGCGGGTCGATAGAACCCCTGCTCCGGGGGTGTGAGCACCTCGACAAGCCCTCCGATAAAAGATTGATGGTCTTGTTTGCCCGAAAAGAACCTGCCCTCTAAACCGCCTACCCACCGATACATTCCCGTCAGACTGGGGGAGGATACTCTCCTTTTTTTCTCTTAAGTTCGGACGGGAGAGTGTTGATGCTCTCACGCTTCCTCGCTTAACTAACCCCATTGATGTATTTGCGGTTTGTTTAGAACTGTCGAAACGTTCGTTCGACCTTCGTCGATAAGCATTCGTATTGATCTAATTGACTCTCTAGTGTCTAGTGGACATTCGAAGGTTCACATTAGCTTAGTTGACCACTTAAAATCCGCAGTATGTAGCTTATACGATCAGTTTCCGTCTGCAATTCGGATCATTCCAGTATATGTATGCCGAAGAGTCAAACGGACATCGTCGCGCTAATCTCGAACTTCACCAAAAAGTTCCCTTCGGAGAGTCTTTGACCCCTTGTCCAAAGCGAGGAAATTACTCAGACTGCCGACAAACTCGGTTCGAACTTGTACATTGTGCACGAGTTATATCCAAAGCGTCGATCCCAAGAGGAGAGCGCCTTCGGCCAATGTGTACTAACCGGCGAAATGTAAATAGCAGTCCGATCTAGTTTATGTACTAGATTTCGGTAGTTAGCCGATCCGTTTCGTCTTCGGCATTATGGTTTCCGAGATCGAGTGCTCGATATAGCCGAGATTCGATCTTCGTCGAGGAATTTCGAGTTTGCGCCGTTCCTGCACTATTTATCGTACTTGCGCATACTTTTCGGGTACGTGGTACTAGATCGATTTTTCCGCTCGACTCTTCTGGAACGGTTCCAATGGAAAATCGAGTGGGGTATTTTCCGCAGTTGTTTCTGCGAGATTTTCTTTTTCTCGCAAAGTTTCTAATGCGAATTTATGAAGACGTACGCCACACGAGTTCGCTTGCAATTTTTCGCCATGCATCGTGCGTCGGTTTTAAAATAGAGCTCGCTCTCGTTCGTTCGCCGAGATTTAATTAATGCTCGAGTTTTCTTGTGTACATTTTTTTCATTAAGAAAAAAAGGAAACACGACATGTGCATTATGGTGAAACCGATATCGCTATCGCGATCGAGCTACATGCTATTATTTAACCCTTTCGTTGCGCGGATCGACATGACGTGAGCGAAGCAATTAGATCCAGTCGATTAACTCGGTTCTTAATTAACGCAAAGATCTGTATCGTCTTAGAACCTTGACTCTCGCTGAATATTACACAACAATCCGGAACTGCCACGCATCAATCTTCAAATTATTCCATCTACGGTTCCTTTTCATCGTAAGATTCGCGTAAGTAATCAATCGTAAGCATCGCTCGTTCATTTTATAATTTTCAATTTCATTTAATTGATTCTCGGATCGAGGAAGACGTTATGTTTTTTAATGTATTCGAATGGATTTGATTTATTTTTAAAATCTTGTATTTCCGTAATCATCGTGCTCGAATCTAGGTCAATTGTATCATAATTTATTCAATTAAAAAATGTATAATGTCAAAGTTTCATTTTCTTTCAACATTGTATAAACACCATTCGATCATCAAAACACTCATTCAGAAAAACAACCACATTGATAATACCAACATCAATTTACATAAATTCAATTTTCCTTCACAAACTCATCAGCTCACAGTCGAATCGCCCAAGTTCCCACACCCCCGTAACGAAACATCCCCGCCGTTTATAAATCGTCGCGGTCCCCTAATGGAGCCTCTCTCTCTCTATCCCATCTAGCTGCACATTTGCAACCCCTGGAAATACACAATTCACACACAAACCCGAAGCGAAGTCCACCTGTCCGCCCACCCTTTGAAAATAGGCATTTCCACCCTACCCCCATAGCAGTCCGAGCTCTCTGACGTTTTCTCCTGCTATTATTCAATCTATCCTCGCTTGTGTTGTTATTATTATTCTGCGGTGTTTGTGTAGTTTCGCTGTTGCTCTCGTGTGTCGTCGTTCTTCTCTCTGTGCTGCGGGATTAAACCGCGTTGTCGAGTAGTAAATTGTGTTTGCGGAGACGCTATCTGTGCCGAAACTAAATCTCCGCTTTAACCTTTGCAGTCGGCGCTCGTTTTATATCTACGTATAAATATTTAAGTGTTTGTCGTGCCCGGAATTAGCCTGAATTTTATAGCGTATTGATTCTGTTGATTAGTTTTTCAGTTGCTGGCTAACGGATTGAGCTAGGTCTGTTTGTGCGTATGCGACTCGTTGAGCTTTTCGGTTCGTTCGATTAATTTTCTCTGCGGAAAAGTGGAACGCTATACGAGTTTTGAATGAAAAAGTTCGTCTTTATGCAATTTTTATTCGAATTGTATCGAGTTGTGTAAGCGAAGGAACTGTTCGCTTTTGTCACCCGGCGGTAATTAAGGGGAGTGTTGGCGTGTAATATATTCCTTGTGTACGGGGTATGCACTTTTAAGTGATCGTTATGCGAAACTTTTCTCGTTAAAGCCTCGCATTCGAAGAAAAACGAAACTCGTCTCTACAAAACTGGGAGTTTTGACCTATTTGCGCAATTACGTGTGCATGCATCCCTAGGTTTCCGGTTTTGAGCTGCGCTAGAGATTTCCATTTATGCGCATTGAAATTTCACCTCTTCACAGAGGAACGGGTGATGTATAATATAATTTATATCAGGAATCTGGAGCGAATGCCATTTCGGGTTATTTTCCTTCAATTCTGCACCGCTCTCCGAGTAAATTTTTAACAAGATTCATATGAGATTTTTATTAAATGTAACTTGAAGGACGATGAAGATTTGAAGCAAAATATCATGAAAAGCAGTTCCAGATCTCTAATTATGAAGTCAAAAGTGAAATGATTCTTAAATTGTCGATAAAGCTTTCTGATAAATCATTTCTGAAAATGTAAAAGATATATTTTTTCCGAAAAATATCAAATAACTGAAAACTAATCAGACACGTCTGAAATCAAAATCGGGCATCCCTTAAAAAACCAACCCCGTTTAAGCACAAAAACCAATCGCACAAACAACCAAGACCATTCGCAGCGCACAAGCACAAACAAACACACACGCGAACAACCCTCAAACCCCACATACTTCACACGGGGGCGCTCCGCCCCCTGGGGCCCCCCGGCCACCTCCCCGACCTCCTCCCCCCGATGTGGAACGTGTCCCCCCCCCTCTCGTTTCCCCTCAGCCCCGCCTCCGTGCATCCCCACCTTCAGCCCCGCGCCAGTCTCATTCACTTCGGCGCCGTGGCGCGGACGTACGCACCGCACTCTGCGCACCGATCTGTCTGAAGTTAAAATTGATCAACACCATCGTACGGACTCTGTACCGCTGCGGAAAAAATACAAACTCACAGTACTGTGTTTCGTGCATATTTTCTTCTAAGGACCCGCCGCGCTACAGTTCGTAGATCGGGCCGGAAAAAATTGCCGAAAGTCGGCATCGGTTCGAAGATTGATTGACTCGCTCGTGATACATGTCCGTTGTGTATATGTGATTTTTTATATATATTTTATATAATTTTCGACTGTTTTTTTTTTGTCAGTGTTATTGTGACTATTCGTATTATATCATTTTATTGGATCGTGCATGTTTGTTTGATTGTTTTATATATTTTCATAATATATAATTGGAGTCGGAAGCTCGTGAGATCCTTCAGCGACACATAGGTAGATATGATTTGCATTAGATTTTTATGTCAACGATTGAATATCCGCAAGGAATAACCCACGGGAGGCTGTGGCTCTCTTTGTTGCGGGCTTTCGAACCCATTCCGGATTTTATGGGTCATCATCCGGAACGGTATACTCTTCCTCCGCGCATAAACGTCCCGATCTAGGACAAGACGACGCCTAACTTCTCCTTTCCGGCGTTTTGTGTTCGTGTGTGTGTATAAGTCTGTCTCAACAGCTCTTTTTATGGTGCTATTAAAATTTTATAACTGCGCAGCCGTAATGTTTTCATAGCGCATTCAATTAATGGCGAATCTTTGTCGCTTTACTGCGCGACTTACGTAGCGGGTGTGTGTGCGTATGGGGATTTGTGTACCGGTATCTCGTAACGTTATTGTAACGTTACACGTAATAATCGCAAGATTTCTGCTGTGATAATTGAGTTATTTATTTGCATATGAAACAAGCTTGTGTTATTGAATGTGTATTTTTTATTTTGTATCGAAATTTCTTATGCAATAGTGAATTGTGATGATTATTGTATTTTTTATTTAGCTTTTCGTGTGCTTTTTGGTTCGTATTTTTCTATATTTGAATGACCTGTCTGGTGATTCTAATCTGTGCTTATTTCATGCAAAAATATGTAAAAGACGTATAAGAAAATTTTTGTCCGAACGTGAAAGGTCAATGCGTCGCTTTGCGCAACTCCATGTAATGGCGGCATGTTACACATTTTACGATTGCATTTTTCATGAACATCGATGTTGTGTGTTTATCGATGAAGACTTTCGAATTAAATTACAATTTTAATGTAAGACTTTTTCGAAAGCTCATTTATTTATTGGCACTTTTTCATATAACATTTCGAATTTTCTTGAAAATGAAATTACTTACAGTCAGATAAATTAAATTATAATTAAAATTAAAAATATTGAAAAACGACCAGATCAAACTTCGCTTAAATTTATAGTCAAATAAATTCGGAACTAATTAATAACTCAAATCAAATTGAAACCATCCAACACAAAATTTAAATTTTGCACATACATACGTGTCGTACACAGCACAGATTTGGCTTAAAACATTACTTAATTAAGTCAAACATATCCTAAAGCCCGCTGTGACTTATCACGGCGCAAACTCGGCTCGTTTATTTGCGTCGAGCGTATTTGCTAGCATTTCGGAAGCTAAAACCGCCCCGCCATATTTACATATTTACAAGTAAATGGTCTTTGTTTGTGTAGCACTTCGTCTAGACTTGCACCGTGGAAAACAACAAAGCTCCACAAACCACCACCGCAACCCCTTCATTTAATATATTTCCTGAGTCGGTCGTTGCTTTCATGTAATATTGTACTTATTGAGGTGGGTGAACGTTCGTGACTCGATACTGCGCGGGTTGTTCTATAAATACGTTTCATTGGAAAAAGTATTTATATAAGTCAACTTTGTATTTTTTTTTTCGAAAGAAATTCAGTCATTATTTAACTATTAGCTAGCAAATGAAAATAGGGAAAATTCCGAAATTTTCATATAGTTTTAGATTCGTAGTGAAAGTGCGCAGAACTTTCGAGACGACCCTTGCATTCACGACACTTTATTGATACAATCGAAGTAGGAAAAGCGAGGAAATGCGTGACCTAGCCAGTACGAAAAAAGAAAATCCGTTATGTTTCACGGTGGAAAGCCATTTATTTTGTGAGTACGTAAACGGCTGCACGCTCGTAATTTCGAATGATTGCGGTTTCGTGAGCTTCGATACTTAACATTGAAAATGACTCGAAACGATGACGAATCTATTATATATTTTATTTTGTATTGTTGGAAAACTGAACATAAGCGTTACGCAGTGTTATTGCTTTTATACAGTCGTTATGTCATCGATGGGATTTTTTCCGTTTGAATATTCACAATGATCGTTCAATTATTCTAAGTCTAGTAATAATGCATAGAATATTACAATTCTAGGAAAATATTGTATCACTCGTATTTTCAATTAACATTCTCATTATAATTATTAATCAATTCATAATAATGAACTAATTAATGTTGCAAACTTTTCTCTGATAGTTTCATGAATACAACTTGCATTTGCAAACTGTTCGTACACAGATTATAATGGGCTATGATTAAACGAGTCGTTAAGGCGACATTTTGGCATATTAATAGATATCGCACTTTACAATCTTGATAAATTGCTTCTATGATACAAAAACACATTAGAGCGACTATCTAGCGATCAATATTATTACTGCACACCGAACAAACATTTGCATTGTATTATAATTCCGTTTGTCGCAATTTAGTTCGAAGCACGCTGTTGTACTTCTATTCCGGCATAATAATCGCGTAATTAAATCTAATTATGAAATGATCTTAATCGATTTCGCTAGAATGAAATTTTAATTTCGCCTTTTTCGCAAAATCATATTACGTATAAAATATAAGATGAAGCGTTACGGCGAAGTTGAAGAACAAACTTGGCCGCCGCTCTTTGCAAAAGTTTGACGCGAAATCTTCGCGCAGAGTATTTTTCGATTAAAATCTTATTAAGCAATTTAACTTTAACCATTTGCCGTCGAACATCGCCGAACAACGGACAAACGATCCTCTAAACGTCCTCTAGTTTTCTTTTTCGCTCTCGCGTTTGACCATTGAAAATCTCGGCTCGAGCAGAGATTAATCTTCGGCAAATAGATTGCCTTTCATAATGTAATTGGAATATTGGCGATCGGTAAATAGTCTAGTTCCGAATTATTTACGATCCTACAAAGTTCGGCTGAAATATCGAGCCTTTGCCCCTAGCATTTGGACGACCCACCCTTGCAAAGTTTAATACTGGAATTGAATGTTTGCGCCCGTCCCATGACCTCGATCATAAGCCAACTTATACGGCATAATAAAACTTTATTTGTCCTCTATGAATGTTATATAAACTGTCGTGTGCTTGATTCGAATATAAAAAAACGTGCAATAAATAGTGTTGTTTTTTTATCTATTTATTTATAGACGGTGAGTCATTGAAAGTGTATCTATTAAGTGTTATACAATAATTTGCAATATGTGAATAGTTTTATAGCGTCGGTGCAAATTGATTTGATTGTAAGTGGAAATGCATTATGATTCATTTTTTTGTTGATATTTAATTATTTTAGGGTTCTAGATACTGGTACTTAAAATTTTCTGAAAAATCAAATAATACATCATAAACGACGCCCAAACTTAATCAAATCCAACATGAAAAGTGACAACTCAACAACCGCCGTTTGTACAGAGCAAAAATTTCCTTTCGAAAAGCGACACGAGAAGAAAAAGAAGCAAAAGCACCAAAAAAAAAACTCGAATAAGTGCGCACGAGGGGAAAAGCGACGGTACGCGAACTTGTCCAATTTTATAATATTTGCACAGACCGTAGCCGAAGCGAGCGACCTTCCCCTTCGTTCCACCCGAAAGTGGGCGGTTGGAGAGGAGGCTGTGTTCCACAAGGGAGTGCGCTTAGCGATCGATTATTCGAGAAGGGGACTTCCCCTTGTCCCGGCGTTTTCCCTTTGTGGAGCACTTGTCTACGTGGAAGGATATTAAATTGGTTGGTGCCGTCCCGTTCCCTCGACCCGGGCCTTTCCTCGCCTTTGCTCCGTCTCCACGATTCAACCCTCCCTCTTCGGTGCTGCTGGTGCTGCTTTTGCTTCGTCTCGGTTTATTCTCGGTTTATCTCCGCTCATTCTGGGACTCGTTTTAGTCTCTATTTTGGATCTGGTTATCGGTTTTAGATTTTGTGCCCGTCTCGGTTTGGGGGAAGGCTGTCCCTCTTAGTTTGAATGCACGGTCGGTGAATTTGACTCGAGTTAAATATGTCAAAACTTTGATGTAGATAATTAAATTAATTTTATAAGCAGTTTGACTCTGTGACATTTTAATATTTCAATTTGACGTCGTGCAAGATCGTTTTATCAAATTCGGTTCAATTTCGCATTCGTATTATCTCGGCTTATTTTCGATCGTACCTATCTAAAATTTCATAATTCAAATCATGCGAAAAGATTAATTGCTTCCTCTGCGTTGTAATTTAATAAATCCCAATCCCGCTCCAACTCCTGTCTCGTCTCAGCTTATTTTTGATACCGTATTACTTCCATACTCCACTCCCGTTTCCATTCCGACCCCGTTTCCGCTCCAGGTTCCACCATCCCCAGCCCACCCTACGTTCAACCCCTGAAAAGCCTCCCCATGGCCGCGATCGTTCCAGAAACTTCTGCCCTGAATACGTAATCGCGAAACGGTCAACTTAATGTGATTTTCGTAATTCGGCCCAACGCTGTTTACGGAACGCTCTTCATTATTGCATACTTTGCCCGTACTATTCCCGAAACGTTTGCCCTTGTGAATTTCAAGTGCAATCAAGGTTGGGTCGAGTTTTTCCGCGTGGATTTTTCAGGAATTTCGTTTGTTCGGTCACTAGTTGATTGTCTATTTATAAATTGTTTCTAAACAAATATTTGATGTGTTTTTTTTTTTATATAACGGTTTGAGTTTATTGATCGATGCGATTGTTATCTTCATCAGACGACATAAGAAGCGAGTCCATCACTCTTTAACGGATTCGAAATTTATCGAAATTTACGACCGCTTCGTAAAGCACTATTAATTCACCGTTGTATAATGATTAATCGACTTCAACGCCAACGACGCGAATAATCAAATCTCTTATCTAACACAGAAAAAAAATAACGTGTACAGCATAAAACTTATTTACTGCGAACAGGTGCTCGGGGAAACGGTCCAGATCTGTGAGATCGATTAAATTAAAGCGCAATCGCGGCTACTTTCGAAAAACACTAAAAGTTTTACGCTTTTTTTTATATCGTGCATTAACGTATTCTCCCGTATACATACATCACTTTGTTATTCCTCGTAGAAAGAACAACAATTTCTGAAAGTCGCTCTGAAAACGCAAAGTTTCTTCGATAAAACTTGGACGTCTAGCTCTCAAGGATACGCCGCTAGGAAAACTTTCTAATACACTGTGCGAAAGTTTAGCAAACGTATCGACAAGTTTAACATTCAGCCGCGATGTGTTTATTATTTTCGTGCTATGTATATCCGAATATCCAAAGCCCGGATATTATAACGATAAATATTTATTTATTCATTATTAGTTTACATTAAATCTTGTTAAGTGTTACATTCTATCCGAACAGTATAATAAATAAATAATCAATTTATTAGAAGAAAATGAATATTATGTTTGTATACATCGGTATATTTTGGTTCGAGTGTGAACGCTGCGTTGGCTCCCTTCAGCCCGTTTTCCTAGAAGCCGTTGAATAAAACATGGCGAAAGCTTAAAATATATTTACCCGGAGTTTGGCCTTTGAAAATAATAATTCACGTCGGGAAATCTGATCGGGCGTCGGACGAAATCCGGCTCTCCTTTATGACGCGAATTTGCGAAGGCTTTTCATACCCAAATGTGCCTTTACGTGTATAAATCGTACGTATATAAGTTCTCTTATATATGTGTGTGAGTCAAGTTTCGTGCCTATGCTAATAGGTTGTGTGTATGTGTTTGGGGGGAAAAGTCCTTTGTGGAAAACGGGCCTTGTGTCGACCTTTTTTCCCTTCTTTGTAGCAATTTTTTCGCTCTGTATAAATTTGGTATTTTTTCGCGTAAACGAGTGTTCGCTTTGTTGATGCTTATCGGGGTGGTATTTAAATTTTTAGATGTAATCAAATTAGCTTAATCGATGTTTTGCTAAATTTACTCTAATTAATCAATATCCTCGCGTTTTCATTACTCCCATTTCGTAATATACTACGAATTATTTTTAACATTTAATCGATACTGTTTTTAATAAAACTCGAGCGTTACAAAAACTAGTATTATCATACACGATACGAGCGTCTCTTTCGTCAGCTCCTCGTCCATCCTCGATTTGGCCGGAGACCAGGAGGAGGCTGGGCAGGTGGGCGGGCGAAGATACCCCACGGACGTTCAACCGGTTTTCCTGTTAAGGAAACGACGCCCGCATCTCTCCGAGAAGACGTTTTATTTTATAGTATTGTGTGCTCGACGGCTTTGTGATGTTCATTTTGTTAGTTTTGTAAATATACATACGAGTACGTTCATGTATGCGAAGTTCGTTGCATCGAAATGGCGAACGTCATAATGAGGATCCTAGAAGTTAAGGGGGTGTAGAAATGTCGGAGTGTCGTTAAGTGATGTGATGGAAATGATAATACAGATCCCGAAATTGTTTATATATATTTTTAATGTTAACGAATTAATATTCTCAATTAAAGATGATTTCTGCACTCGGTTCTTCCAGTGATAAAAAATTATCACTCGTCCTTCATCTTCTAAAATTCACATCTGTTTTTTTCTTTCGATACAAAGTATCATACGTTATAGATTTTGAATCTATTTGTGGAATTTATAAAAATATGTGTGAATTCAATTAATCTTTGTTCTCTATTTTTTCGACCAATTGTTCTGTTGAATATTGAATATTCAATTTCATTTTTTCGTTTCATTCATATTCGTTACTGGATAAATAATGCAATTCACCTCAATTTACTCAATATGCATATTACAAAGCTCAATGTTGTACCTTTATACCTGAGAACATATTCGAATATTAATTTCAATTTCATTTATGCAAATGTGAAAAATTTCAAAATCTAAACACGTTTTTCTTACTTTTTTTCATATTATTCAGTTTTGAATTATCATTTTCATATTATACATAACTGCTTAGCAATTCTTCGAAACTAATTTTAGCAGCTGACGTTTTTCGTGAAATTCATTGAATTAATGAAAGATACCTGATCAATATTTCATCATTAATATGCAAGCATGCGTACTAGCTGCAAGACTCTATTTTATTTAATCCCAAACAACTCGTTGAAATCAAGTCTTTCTTTAGCCAACAGACTCATGTCTAATATAAAATCATCAACCATAAAAATATAACACTACCGCTTCTAGCAACTAGCACAAGATAATTTAAACGATTGAGAAAAGAACCAGACACGAAACAGACATTCAAAAGTGGAAGATCATTTTTAACACCAATTCAACTTATCTAAAAAAAAATAAAGTGAACGTACCTATATGAAACTTGAAAGCTTTTCATGGAAATCATAACGTAAATCGCACTCACCATTTTTTCGACTATTTCTTTCAATTTGGACCCCATTATTTCATTCGATTTCTGTGTATAATAATATTTATATTTGATTCACCTCGGAAAAATGTAAATATTGAATATCAAAATATGATATATGTAAATATTCCTAGAATATATCAGCATATAACAATTTATGTTTCAATGACAAATCGATGGTTGTTGTGTACGATATATTGTTATTGGATTCTGCTTAATTCTTTTGTATGTTTATCGTGTTTTTATACAGTTTTTCATGAAAATTATTTTCGTGCATAATTTCCACATTAAATCCATTGCGTCGGCATTGAATCTTAACGATCATTAAGTCCGAATCGTATTGAAATTCGCTTCAACGAGCTGTTTATTTATATGACCTACTGATTTAAAATTCTCTCCGTTTTCTTTTTTAACACACATAACAGGCGAAATGTATTCACTTTCTATCGCATATTACTCGGTTACATATGTATTTTTTCCCCCTAACCACTTATCACATATTATTTATGCCTTTTTCATTCAAGCGAGCGAATTATTCAAATCGACTGTTGCACAATCGATAATGCGTAGTAGATAAATATAATATAATATTATTATTTAGCTGACCCTGCTCCATAGAAACTGGTCGACCGATAAATTTTCAGCTCATATAAGGCCGTTCCGTTTCGAAATCAATTCTTGCTGTGACAATTTTAATGAGCAATTTACATTTATATATCGCGTTGCATTTCACGTGTGTATGACACGCTTTATGACCGTAATATGTATCATTATGTTTAATGCGTTTTTTGACCTTTTCATACGGGTTAACCGTTTTTTTTTTATTGTAGTCCGTCGTTCACGGAGTAATAATTTATATAATTATACGACTGTAGTTATTTCGATCCTTATTTATTTCTTAATATATATTCCGGGTAGTTGAGGAACTGGTTTCGAAAATAATTAAAAGATAATTCGGTTTTTCGAAGAGCGCCAACTCGACACCGCATACAAAGCACGCTCAATTAATTCGTCATTTGGAAACTGGTGTGTCGAATGTTAATTCTGTTCTAATGATTGCGTTTTTCATTATAAACAGATTTGTATTGATTAGAATCGATTTTTTTTAAATGAAATATCCAACCTGTATATTACTTTATGCGAGTCACGTAATTAATATACATGTAAATTAGAAACATTCTGAACACAAAGTTACTCCGAAACAGTTTCCTGCGTTCTAATTCAACTACCGTTCCGATAAAACGCCGGGATCCTCCATTATAAACTATGCAACGTTATTAGCTATTTAAACTCCGACACATAAACTATTCCGATAATTCCTCGTAAAAGCACTCATTTTAGCCACATCGTAAACGGTTTCGTCTAACATCCACACAACGACCATCGGCAATTAGTCTACTTAGAAAACCGTTCCAATTACCGACTACCTGACCATAAAATGGCCGCCGTGCAAGCCCAGAAGCCGATCTCAATCCTCGAGTCCATCATCGACCCGTTCTTTCCACTCATATACACACACTTCTTCCTTCGGACGATGATGCTCCAACCGGTTCGACCAACCTTTGTCTTCTTCCTCGATCATTACGGCCTCACAACGCTCGCATTATACCACGAAACCCTGGAGATGATCCGATGCGATGATAGTCTCCGATCCGAGGATGACTCCGCTAAATTATAGGATATGGATGCCGGTTTATGGATCTGCTTTCTCACCGGCGAGCTTCTTCTATCGGAGCCATTAGACGGGGTCAATGGGGCCAGAGTGCTTGTCGATTTTTTTTAGATTCGGATCGAGTTTCGTATGATGTGTTTTCGCGATCCATTTCGAGATTTTTTTATTGTGTTAAGAGATCTAAATAAGTCTATTGATCTTTGTTTGAATATTTTTGGTGCTTGTATTAGTACAACCTAATCAAATCAAACCTAAAACGTTACACAATCTAATTCGATATCAACTAACTCGATTTTTCCTCGAGTGTCATATTGATGAAATTGTACATAATTACCATTTTTGTATAAACAAAAATTTAAAATGAAAAATATACGGTTTTAAACTGGATAAGATAACATGAATGGTCTTGATCAGCATATTTCTGAATCCGTGTCTGCTCTCACTCATACGTGCATTATCCGAGCTAGAGCACCCTTGAACCTCGACTTTGAACAAATCCTCACTTACGAATTCCCTCACAGACCCTCGATCCCGTGTGTAGGCTCGCCTTAAGTGCCCACATAATTGCGGTTCCTTTACGTGCCAAGAACGTGCACCTGCCCTATAAATCGTGCCGCTGCAGATTGCAGACGCCGAAACAGCAATGCGCCATGCAACTTCTATACATTTATAAAATTGCACCCGTACTTATACCCGACATTGCGCAGATAAGAAAGAAGCGGCTTCTCGCTACACAATTGTTGTTGTATGTATATCGAACGGAAGGACTACGTACATTGTTGGGCTGTGTTGCTTTCTGAGTTCTTCGAGAGAGAGTGTATTGACCTTTCTTTTCTCCTCTTTGCTCCGAGAGGCTTCCTTTCTCTTTTCTTTTTCCGACTTCAATTGCTTCTTGTTTGCTCTATGCGTTTTTTTGCAATGGATTGTCGTCGTGAAGTGGGCTCTCGAGTTCAGTAATAGAAATTATGGTGTTATTAAAATACACAATCGTTATATAAGTCTTTTTATGGCACTGAAAGATCTGTAATTATGCTGATTGTGTAAGTGGCAGTTGTGAACTTATCCGTATTTTCTTTTAAGTGATCATCGAGATAAATGCATTATGCATTCAAATTGTTCGTTTGTAATCAGATCGATGTGTCATTTTATACCATTCAATAAGTCGTTTAGTCTAAAAAAATGTAGATAATAGACACTATTGTTACGAAACTAAACGCACAGTAAACCGTGTCGCTGATGACTGAAACCAAGGTGCAATTGAAAAAAAGTAGCAAAACATGTGAAAAAAACTCAATTCGTACAAAAGTGGCAACGGAATCGTGTGTCATTAACGAAAAACCATTTTAGAGACATTTTCACGAAAAAAAAAAGTGTTCCGCAACGCGATTTCGTTCGCACGCCAAATGGAATCTTTCGTATCATATCATTCTCATAAATCTGCTGAAAATGTAGCGCAAACATTCGTGAAAATCACCATCAACCCATTGTGTGCTTTTTTCGGAAATATTTCCGTTTCTTACGTAGAGAATCCACTCTCGAAGAATCGCCTCTTCTTTCATAGCGACGAATAAAGGTGCGTTCACATATCACACACCTTCGTATATATTTTCAGTGATGAATCGTTCAAATGAGATAATTTCACTCTAAGCGATGCCTAGATACGCGAATGTGACTTATCCACGCCTCGTGTTATAATATCCACGGTGTATCCTCGCGTCTAGATATATATCTCTATTTTAGCTGATGGTCGTCTTCCGCTGGTGTAACTGGCCTCGATGTGTCAGCAAATGATGCTTCATGAGGGTCATCCGCTTTCTTTTGTGTGACCGCTCGATTTAAAGGCTGAACCCTTTTTTACGACCGATGCTATTTTTTATCCGAAAACTCCTGCTACAGTATCTGCACATAATCCCCCTATCCATACCTATATAAAGATTGATTTTTCGGAAACCTTTTGACCGAACCAATATTTAAAAAAACCTCAACGCCAGATCGAACGATGAATAAACACCTCAAAGAACCATACCCATATACGCGGACACCATCATCAGTTTATGTCATCGAAGCATAACCGATGACTAATCGAATTCACCTGTCATGATGCTGGATGCACGACTTCTTCGCCCACACCATCGACGTCCTCGTGTCCTGTTATTATTCAAATCGTGAATCAGATTGTTGTGTTCGGTGAAAAGCCAACCACCCACCCACTCGGCGAACCACCCACATTCGCGTACATGTGTATTATGTGTGCTCCTTAATTTCAAAGATCGCATTTATCGTTTTCGATTCCGCTTCGATCGGTCTGCATAATGGATGGTCTTTCTTGATTGTGGATAATGCGTTCGTCGGGTAAATATTTGAGGTTGTTGATGGTGGTTCGTGGGTGATTTTCAATCACTGTCCCGTGATTAGTCGCGGTTTGTACGCGTTGATGATTTGTATAATAGATAAACCCACTAGTGTGTTATGTGTAAATAATGTTTATTATTGATGATTGTGTTTGTTATTGATGATATGGGATTATTACTTGCACCAATTTTGTTTTGCGTGTACTGTATTCAAATCAATAAGTTATTTTTGATTCGAAAATATGGTGTGGAAAAGCACATTTTCATTTTGAAATATGTAAAATTTTAATTTGAATCGATCACGTATTTTTAAAATAAATATGCCCCTTGATTAGCAATTCAAGTTTTATGATATAACTGTACATAAATTCGTCATTCTTGAAACGTTAAAATATTCGATTAAAAAAACACATCATCGATCGAACGAGCATTCAACCCGTTAAGTGTCAAACCAAATTATTTTTCGCACCATCGCATTCTTTCATCCGCAAATACATTCTGTCTCCTATGCAAAATATCATTTCAGGACAAGTTATCCATCATCCCATACTAGTTTCTAGAACGCGTATTTTATCCCATATTGATTTTTTCAAATTCATAGCAACAAGGCAAATTAAAACCCAACAGGCCATCCTTCATGAAAACAACCCAGACACGCACTAAATACCCAAAATTCGTTCAGGAGCACATTCCTAAGGTCCACCTGTTCAATTCCGTCCGCATTTCGATTTAGGCTTCGGTGGTTGGTCGCGTCCTTCGTCCTGAATTTATTTCGCGGCTTGTACGTGACGCGTTTTCAGCCCTCCCTTCGAATACGTGCCCGTCTTGTTAATGCGGAATTCAACAATTCGAAAACGTTTCATTTTCCCTGTACGTATGTATGTGTTAGGAAAAGTTCGACGACACCCGAGTTTTCCGTTTTCAGACTGCGGAAAACTCGAGTGGTCTGTGACTTCCTGGAAAAGTGGTTGAAATTTGCTCTCTGAAACAATTTTCTATTAATAAATCTTTTTTTTTTATTTCGACGAATAAATTTTCATGAATTCACTTTTTATAATTACATACCTACGTAATTATATCTTTCTGAGTTAATTATACCTACTATCAACGTCAAACAATCGATACATTTAAATATTCAGTAGGTACGTGTATAAAACTCATCAATCATTAATTCTAATCAAAATTATTATATCTAATAATTTCACCATTTCAATTCCCATATTCATTAATCAAATCGTCCTAATTAATTCTCAGTAACGTTATATTATTCGCGAATTGCATTTCGACCCAATTATATCCCAATTCCGCTCGACGAAATAAATCAAATTCATACACCACGGTACATTAAAGAAAATATACACACACATGAATTTTATTCCATGAAAAAATCTTATGCATATTTACATTCGACATTAATAGCCTAGAGCGTGCACTAATCCGCAGAATCGCGTTTACATTTTAATAGGATTAACGACACGTACTCGTACCGTCCCATTGTATTCGTAATGATTTTTTTTTCATACTTGTTCTTTCGATGCATTATTTACTGATTTCGTATACCGCGAACAACAACAACTAAGCCGTTTTCCACGTTTGACGTTGATCGATAACTCGAATATAGCTTTGCAGGACTTTGACTCGTCTCTTGCATACCGGATAATGCGTTCTTCGACTTTGAAACGTGGCAAAAAGTAAACGACCATAGGTATCGCATTTTATCGCAATCGTCGTAAATGTGCTGTTTTTTAGTCGTGATTCAAGTTAGGTTGTTGAGTGAATTTTCGTATGGTTGATATCTATTTATAGTCTCATTGTTCAGTTTAATTTAACGAATGCTACGTGAAAAATCGAAAGTTGAATATCTTTTATGAATTTTCATTGAAAAATGTTATCGAGAAATTCAAAATTTTATTGAAAATCGCTGTGGCTTTTGTTGGAAAAATTTCGTTCGTTGTTTTGGAAGCATTTTCGTTTTGTGCTCTCAATATTTTTATTATAAAAGTATTGAACGAAATGCAAAATATAACCACCTACGCTTTATATGTATATTTTTTCGTCTAATTTACATTTCGTTTCTACAAAATACCGTTAGAGCCCGTCTCTCCTTTATTTGAATAGCAATTTTTTTCACCGCAGAAAAAAAAACAGCCGCTTCATTAAAAATATCTATGTTTGTAAAAAATATTTATATTGGAACTTCTGAGCGAAATTTGCATAATTTTCATCCGACCATAATTTGTACGACATCGTTTTGTTTTTTACCTCTCTTTGCACTTACCTGAAAATATTATTTCGTGTTTGATTTAATGACGCCATTCGTTGCTCTTCATAAATTTCACGAATGATTAATGACTCTCATTTTCGATTTGTACCGCTCGTGACTTATTGTAACAGCAACATAAACATCTCGAATAATGCATTTCAATATTTATCAAAACACAATACAATCTCATGAATGTGTATGTGTTCCGATTCGGATGTTTGTTCAAAATTAAAAAAATAACCCTCCGTCGGTATGAATAATGGATAGAAACTCGATTTTTCCGCTTGATGGAAAATTCTTATCGATTGTTTTTTACTATACGAGCTTTTCCGATATGCCATATTGTGCTGTAACAGGTTACGATGTTATAACAAGGCATTCAAGGTCCACATCCCCTTTACCTTTTTTTCGTTCGGCATTGTTTGTTTTCATCAATTTTCTCGTCCTCGAAACAACGAAAACGGTCGGATAGAGAATTATAGCGTATCCACCAGGATATTGGGTCCATTATTTCTTTGATCCCTAAAATTCCCATCAACTATATAAACATTACAAGAATAAAAGTTTTGACAATATTTTTTATTTTATAGAAAAATGATTTTAATAGCCGTTAGTTGAATGGAAATGTATATGTAGTTGTAAAGTTTCCAGATTACCCAAATGACAATAATAATAAAACATAACCGCAACAGGAAAAGTTAACGCGGGTGACTTTTCGCGAGTAGCAGTTGAATTTTCACGAGTTTCGTCAGACTTTTCTCGAGTCGCGCTAGACTTTTCGCGAAACAGGGGATTTATGTTAATTTTCCTTTTGTCGTTCGTGGAAAACTCTATATTTTCCCCAATAATATATCACGGTCACCCGTTGGCCTCGTCTCGAGCGGCAACCAACCATCTATCGCCTCTCTCGTCCTTATAATGTTTTCCATTTTTCATTCCGTCCTCTGTTATTTTTCCACCGTCGTCTTTTCCAACCCCCTTTCATCTCCGTCCCGTTTTTCCTCGACTCGAACCCCTATCTCAGCCTCGGTTTTTCCACGGCAGAAAATAACCAAACGCTCATTTTCTCCGCCTCACCCTATACCATTTTTCTCCATCCCTCCCCCCTTGGTTTTTTATTTTTTTATTCATTACCCCTCGCTTATTCGGGTTCACCCTCGCGTTTTATCCGAGAATTTTCTCTCTGCGGAAAGCTCGCCATTTTCCCCTCGCTCTTTCGTTGTGGAAATTTAATTTTGTCTGTCGCGTGTTTGTCCTCGTTTCACGCAGACTGTTTCAATTTTCCATAGCGCAATTAAAACGTGAATAAAAAAACGGTCGATGTTTGTTGTGTGTATCATGAAAAAGTTACTTGAATCGGGGTGGTTTAGGTGATCGATCGAATAAACGTCATCAATCATTCCTACTTGAATCTGGAATTTAAAGGGTGATTTTAACCCCCACGTATATTCGAAACGTCTGCGATTCGCGTTGAATATCGAATTGAAGATATAAATTCGAAAATTTTATAGGGCAATTCTGCAACCGCTACGTTACAACCCCTTGAAGGAATCTTTCAAATACATATCTACAATATACCTTGAATAAATACAGAAAGATCAATATTTAATAATCTCTTATTATCATTAAATCTACTTTGAAATGACATATAAATCACATTTTATTATTCTTAGTTTCAATGTGACCTTTTATGTAACACTTGTACATTCTGAGATACATTTTGAACTTAAGCGCAAATTACTATAATTAATTAATGCCTAGCAGCACAATTCGTCGGATTTATCTCGCGAAAAGGACGTGTCCTTAGGTTACGTGAATTTTCTTCGTTGCCAACTCAGCTGTATGAAAAAAATAAAACCTACGTAGTAAAATAAAAGGGATACGAAGAAAGGATCGTCTGTTAAACTGGGTAGTCTACTCAGTTGAACTTACATCGCATTACGTTCACGTACACGGTCAGCTATTTTTCTAATCCTGTCTTCAGCAAGATAATGGCACATTTTTATTATTCATGCACACAAATGTTTGCATTGTGAATTATGTATATCTCAGCAAATTAAAAAAAAAAAACAATAAAATTTCCAGCTTACATTTAGTAAGTTATGAATTGATTGAATTATCCGTATGTTTATCTTATGTGTCCAATCATATTTGTACTTAATGTAATAGTCTTGTTAACGTACAATCTCGACGGACTTATCAGTTTTGTATCTATTATCTTTCGTAATATTATTAAAGATCAAAGAAAATTCAACGAAAACTCATAATATACTGCATTATTAATTCTTACAAAATATTCAATAAATTTCCTAAAAAAAGTGATTAATTCTGACACATTTACAATGTAATAAATACCGTAATAGTAAGTGGCATTGACAAATTTACATCTCGCGGAAATATTCGCACAAATTTAACGAATTTATTGCACTCGACGTCGAAACGAATGATTCACGATTCCGTTACGACACCTCTAACTAAATTATGCACAAACAGTTTTAGAACGGCGAAACGGCTTAGAAGCCTCACAAAAGCGTACAAACGATCGTCTTATGGATGGAAATTGCCAAGTCTGGCGTATTATGCAAAAAGAATAAGAATTCTATAAGAAAAATTGCGTACGAAAAAAAAAAGAAAGAATCGAACTAGAACCGTTTAATGGCGAGAATCGCGTTACTTACAATAGTGTCTGGTAAGCGAACAGATAAGAATAGCTGACGATTCGTATTTCGCTTTCACAACATATTTTCGCTAAAAGTGCTGATTGTGCTGATGTGCTATGTTTTATATGAATGTTTTGCTTTTTGTGTGTAATTAATTTGTTTTGCAGTGCGTGCATTCGTCGAAGATACGATTCACGTGTTTTCATTTTGCATACACATCGTTTTTTTTCAATATTTTTGTTTATGTCGTGTAATATGAGTATTATGTTATCGATGCAATATTATTTGTTGATTGCATGGAAGCATTTTAATTCATTCTAATTGAATGTACTATTATAATTATGTTTATAATACTTGGAATCTATACAAAATCTAAAACCAAATTAACCGATTCGCAAAGCCAAAACGCAAATGTGCACGAATACGTAACCCGAATTTTCCGAGCGCTTTTCCGCCGAGTTCGCAGAAAATCGTTAATTTTTTTCACTTTTTCATTTCAGCACCGATAAAAATATCGTCGTTTCGAACACAAGAGAACCATTTTAATTGAATCTCGTTACTGTAGAGAACGAGTACGACTACGCTACGTACATACAACAGGCTATTCGTACCGGAAAAACTAATTGCTTTCCATTGTGTTTGCGTTTGCGTTCTACGTGGAAAACGATGAGTCACGCAATGACTTTTCCTTTCGAAAAAATCAATACGGCCTCCGTTCCATTAATGAACGCGGTTAAATATTTTTTTTATTTACGATACGCACTCGTTTTTTACTTTGGTGAAAAAAAGTGTGGTGTAAAAGTGCCTTTTGGCCGTTTCAAGGCTGTGTATGTTTAGAAAATTGCATTTGAAATGAGTGATTTTTATATTTTTATTTATTTTCAGAGTCGGTATTTATCGGATTTGTTTATGAAATATTTGATTGGTTTCCATTGTAGTCGTTTGTAGGTGTGTTTTTTTCGTGCTATTTGCAAATATTAATTAGCTCTGCCGTAAATTCTTATCGATTTTGTCTTTTTGTTCGTTCGACGTAATGAAAATATTAATAGAATTTTCTTTGATCTTTTTCAATCGAAGTTACATAATTGCCTTTAATATTTCGAAGCGTTCGGAAGAACTCCGATATGGCTTCAAAGCCTGTTTCCGATCCAAAAATATGCTAATGTCGAATTTTTTTAATTGAATTCATATTTTCAATTATGAAAGCATTTATTTTCTATTTTCACACTAAAGTAGGTATAACAATTACGTAAAAGCTTTGTGTGAATTAAATAAGCAAATACGTATTTCGTTGTGCTAATGACCTTGAACCTGAGATCACGTCTAAATCAAAACTAACAATACAATCAAAAATTGACGAGCTAGGAAAAACGCTTTTCTTTTCTAACTAGAATCTATCTAGAAAATATCATTTACACTCCACATGCGAAAACTAGAACAAGAAAGGCAATAATTTCTTGTTAGACAAATGATGGGCCTCACACTATATCTTTGAATTATTTATGAATCAACCTCAAAAAGACATTCGCTCCAATTTTCCACAAACAAATAGCAAATTCCTTCAATACAAACAGCAAAATTTCACTCGACTATAAAACAAGCCAAGCCTCTTTCGATCAAAACGCTCAACTCTTCCCAGGATATCTTCCTTCTGTTCGACACAAGCGCGAAAGCCTTCCGAAGCCACCCCCGTCTGGAGCCACCCCCATTCCCACCCCGTGCTTCGGAGTCCGACCCGAGTTACCATAGTCACTGTAATCGATGTTGCCCTTTCATCTTGTTTTCCATCCGCACCGTCCATTAGAGAGGGCCGCGGCCATAACACGAACCTGCTCCGAGGAATTTATGGCCGCCGGGTCAAACCGTATATCCGCTTATGCCACCATGGGGAGGTGGGCGTCTATATATACTCGTATATACTCATATATACTCGTGTGTGTATGTGCAGTAATCCTCCGATTTACGCGATTAATTTGCTCTAAGCAAAAACTCGCTCTTGGATTGGAGTAGCGCTTTCGAGTTTGTGTGCCCGATTAAAGTAAACTTCAGACTCAATTCATTAGTATATCGTTAGGAATGAAAGATAATACAAAATGTTTTTTAACCTAATTAAATAGATTAAATTATGTATTATCATGATTGAATTGTATAATAAAAAGATGTTTGACTGTGTTGAAGTGAATCTGGAGTTTGCTGTATGTGGATGTGTGGGGTTGTGTCAAGTTTGGTTGTGTGCTGTAGACGTTTATTTCTCTTTTTCGCTCTCCGGACTTTGGAAAGCACAATAGTATTGTTCGAGTTTCTTTGTTGCTCTTTTTTTTCATTTCGGGGTGGTTCGCTAAAAATATGCCCCCCCTTTGAGAAATGTGCGTCTAATAAATTGTTTGTGCTATGTGAATTGTTCGGTTTGAGTTACGTTGTACTGTGTGTAGTTGTAATACTTGCAGAATTGATTCTTAAGTTCTGTTGTGTTTTCAGTTAGATCGATTATTATTCAATGATGTTTGAAGTGTATTTAACTGAGTTGTGTATGATGGCAATCTGTTATTCAAGCAACTAACGATTGATTGTTTGTTTGTTTGCAGGCGCGTGTAAGCAACAGGAACGGAGGAAAAAACGCCAAGAACCATCGCAACAGCAGATTACCACCGACCGATTCGCTCGAAGCAGAAAAAGGTAATTAACTTTTTTTTTCCCGATCGTCTAGCGAACTTCGCAAAGGTCAACAATCGATACCAACAACAAAAACAGATACATATATAGCGCGACTACCGATCGATTTCTCACACTACATACACGATTGACTTATCAAAGTCGTAATATTTTATCGCGGCCATAATCGCGTCGTTTCTTATTCATCTCCGATCCGAAACAATAGAGCAACACTTTCACTCGGGATCAATTTAAAACGCTCAACGAGACGTTCATTATTCAATGGGCATCTGACTGCGTTGCGAGTTATGCCTATTAATGAGCAGCTCGCCGCAGTTGCCAAACAGGAAATGCTCCGCGAGCCGATTTCTACACTTCCATTCGACTTCTTCTTGTCCAGAGCCGCCACTGGTTCTTCGGCTCCTCTCGAACATAAAATTAAATCGATCCGATGAAAAAAACCCGTCGAATTCTTCTTGTGGGAATGCGCCGCTTCGTCTTACGTATAATAAACGTGTGTACATAGCCGACTGGAACTGGTTGCAGAAAGTCAATGTTGATGCTGCTTTTGCGCGAGGTATCGTCGATAATGTATGGTCACATGTGAACGCATCTAATGTTTATATAAATAAGTTTGAAAATCGATAAACGTTCATAATTCGGCTGAATTATTATCAGTTCGAAAGGATTCTCAATACGTTCGATCGCTTTAATAAGCAAACATAAATCGATCCTCGTAAGTATGCAAAGCAGATACACGCTCATTGTTGTTAATTTATGATGCGATGTAAATAGGTTAATGACAGCGATAAAAATCTGATTAACGACACGGCTAACAAAGGGCGCGCTCGCTCATACGAAACGCACATTTTACGCTTATTTAACGCGAAAAATCGACTACTTTTTTCCGACGAAACGAATCAAATACTGTCTAAATCTATCGAAATCGTCGCGAAAAAAAATCGACATCGATCCGTTCGGAAAAAATGCCGTTTTATTAAGAGTTTCGTTGCGTCACTCGTCACGCGCGCGGACATCTGTTTCGACTGTTAAAAATGACATTTTCAATATTCACTTTTTCCGCACCGCTGCCAAAAATAAATAACGAAAAAAGCAACGTCCGTTGTATAACAGAACTTTCCATTTAGTCGTTTCTGCTTGGAACATTTTCCGAGTGTTAAAATCGCGAAAGGAAACGGCGGCGACCGTTCGTCTAGTCTGGCGAACAAACACTATCTAATCCGTTATTACAATTATTTTTTTCTTATGAAAGATAAGAGCGATTTATTGTTGTTCGACCTTCACCCACAATCGGTCGTTCGGAATGAATCGGCGAATAAATAAAATGGTTATCTTTCGCAATTCGATAATTGTTTTAATTGCGACGGAACCGGAATCCCGCCGAGCGTAACAAACGGATCGCGTTCGTTCACACACCGTAATATTTTCCCATTACATTTAATAACTCAGAATTGTGTTTTGTTATTATTCGACTTTTTTCATAATCTCTTCATGTATAGGAATTTTCTCTTCCGCGTACGATTTCGATTGTGCTAGGAATTCTCGCAGTCGTAACGGAATTGATAACTCTGACCTTAACCGATCCCGGATTTATTTTGTGTTTTGAAAAAAATATTTTCACTCGAATCTTGATGTCTGTTTACGTACGATCCCATTAATCTAGTTGGAATTCGATTTATTTTCGTGTTTGTTTAGCGAGGAAAGTTTGAATTAGTATTAGGATAACCGTATTTGTAGAGCAAACATATCTTTTATACACAGAAAATTTCCTTTTGTTTGCGTTGACATATTGGATTCGTGACGTAAACGAAAAGCAAATTTCCATTTTTTTTCTCTTTTTTAGTATGTCCATACAAAGTATTTTCTCACACTCGTGCGAATCGATCGACCGGTTTTCGCACATAATGACTTCGTTTTCATGTTTTCCAATCTAAGATTCCTTATTAGACGGATGTAGAACTATTACAGAGTTAACTGAACATTCTTACAAGTTTATAGCCTTTTCTCACGAAAGGAACACCCATTTATTATACAGCATTGAATGTTTTTCATATTTGAAAATTCCTTTTATACGTCCATATGCGTATTTAGTATTTTATTGATGAATCAGAGAATTCAATGATTGAATTTTTCTAGATTTTCTTATTCATCACATTTTATATCTACATGTGTTGAACTTTAGATACAACGTAATCGTTTAATAATTAAATTTTAATATCTAATCATCATTTGATATTATATTCTTAAGATATATATTTTTTATCATAAGTATCTTAAATACAAGATTAAAATAATTGATTAATTTAGCATACAATATGATACAATACAATGTATCGGATCAAAAATAAAGTCTCGATAAAGCCTTTAAGTGCATCACCCACATATGAATTAGGCAATTTCAAAATTTCATAGATGTCTCTGCGTATCGAAAACGAATTATATTATATTGATATCGAATAATAAAATAAAATATAAAATGTATTACTTAGATCCAACGCATACTTTATCGACGATTTCGACGAAAGATATTCCGCAAAAAAATATTTTATTGCAAAACGCGTACATGTCCTCACTTTATAAGGCTTAGGGTCACATTTTCCCATACTAGCCGAGAAAAGCGGAAACCACGTGACCGACAAACTCATATATTTCGCATTTATATGCTCGACTTATTTACGGTCCGAGTTTCCCTTGCGTAACCCGGTGGTACACCGCGCTGAAAAAAAAAATGATATCGCCGAAAATAAAAGCTGAAAAACGCAGATACAATAGACGCACATAAAATAATAACGAAGAAAAATAAAATCGCCATAATATATTGTGTTTTCGTTCGTATGTTTTATACGCGGCTCTCGTGATAAATGGTCTTTCTGGCGAACAAACAATGGCTCATTTGCATCGATTTTACATTTTCTTCGTGAGCGCATCGCCGGCTCTCTAACTGTTGTTACATTCGGCACGGAATCAAAATACTGTATCGAGCCTTTGTTGGATTTTGCATTTTTACGTGATGTGATGCGGTTCGTTCACACTCGATGCAGAAAATATATTAAAGCTCAATCGGCGAAATTTTCATTTTTTTATATTCATAATACACACGCTGTCGTTTTCTATTTTAGCATTTTCCGATTGAGTGTTAATATTTTCCGTAAACGATCGGTTCTCGGTAGAGTGAGCGCTACCAAAATTGTGTATCCGTTACACGCAAACGTTCTCCATACGATTATTCTATTCATAAATGTTTAAAGGTCAAATAACCAATGGCTCGCTTCGAATGGATGATCACAGGGTGCATTCACAATGAGGCTATTCGCTCGTTATGTTATGCAGCTCATGCGAGCGATCATGAAAAGAAAGTCATCTATGCACATAAACGGATGACTAACATAAAATCGCACTTAAATGATATCATTCGGTCGAGACAATGCGATATAAATTAAACGTTCGTGTTAATTTTTTTCGGTATAAAAATATTTGATACGTACGATACTATCAGTTGTGGTATTCATCAACCGCAAATCCGGATCCGTGAAACGTCCGTAACTATTTTCGTACGAGTCCGCGATGAAAAATTCGTGTTGTAATTCAGCTATATAGAAAAAAAACCGACGATTGAAATAAAAAACACTTCGATCGTAGCTGTGCGTGTCTAACAACTCGATTATTAGTGACCATTTGTGGCGTAATAAACGGCAATCGCAGTCACAAGACCACGGTCAATTACGGAGTCGATGGCGTTTGTGGGTCATCGGCTAATTTGGGCTGTTGTCACTTTTGTATGGTGTGAACATGCGTCGACGAATCTTCCGATGATGGATTTAAGTTCGGTCTGCGTGTGATTGATGAATTTTTAAGTTTTAGACGTGCGTAATCGTATCATCTGAATGTAGACTCGTGTGTGCTAAATTCGAAACGATTTTATAATGTGCATCCTTGAAATGAATCGTAATGTCTGCAGGTCGATAGAATGTTGCATGTAATCTATCATTCGTGTATCGAATGCAGGTGAATGTTCATTGAGTTTGTGCAGGTTTCCATCTATAGATTTTTCGTAGGATTGCTTTAGTTTTCCGCGATTGAGAAATTAATGTCTGATTTCTATTGAATAATTCGATATTTTTATATCAGTTTAATAAAATTTTGGTTGTCGTTAATCATAAAACGTAAAGCAAAGTACAACGACTAGACAAGATCACATTTATCGCAACTTTATCGTAGATAGTTTATCGCACTCGTGAAATCTAGCAATTTTGCGACCCAATATAAAATCGAATTATCTTCGAAGATAAAATAAAAAACGATTCTATTACAACAAAGCGAATTCTAGCATACGACAGATAACGCAAGAGGAAAACGCAAAGCAGAAAAACGGGTCACCCGTTCGTTTCGCATTATTTTCGTGTGTCATTCGTCAAGGACGCGGAACACAAAAGACGCCACTTTCTTCCATAGGACGAAATAAAAATACACGGGCTGAGATAGGAGTGTATCAATATGTGGATACGTGTGTACATTCACCCTTATCTCTCTCTACTCGCGAGGAGTCTGTCAATTTCCTGTCTTTCGGAGACTGGCAGTCTGCCGTTGGGTCGAAGACCGCTCGGCTGGAAGTAAATACATAGTACTTCTTCTTCAGATCCTCATCCTTGAGGTGTTTCGTATGTATGAAGATGGATGTAATGTCTGGAAATTGCGCTTCGCGAAAATAACGGAAACGATCCAATGGTGCGATTTCTATCTTGTGATTCTTCGGTCTGAATTTCTGCAATGTCTATGTCAGATGATATTGTGTGTTTTGAATGTCGGATGTTTCATAAAATTAAGTATTTTTACTGATAACTCAATTAATTAATTACTTGGTATGTGTGTAATATAATAAATATCGATGGACATAAATAAACACTCAATCAACTCTAATCGAATGCATAGATATCAGAATTAGAACAAAATTCTTCAGATAACACGGACGTATTGATCACTTCACAAAAACACGCCACAAAGTACATCATCCGAATGACAGATAATAAATCTATCGAAACATCCGATTGTTTCTGAAAAAAATCGAAATCAATCTGAAAAAAACACATGATTCACTCTGTTTATTTCCCGTTCGCAGATTATAATAATAAACGAAGAGTCGACCGTAAATATCGTTTTTATCGAAATCTCTTGAATTGGCCCTCATAAATCACGCGACTTTTGCTGAATTCTCAAATTATCGCCGCGTTTCGCACAATTTCATAAATAACCGACGCGTTTTCAGGTTATGAAATCGTACGTGGCACAGCCTCGAATGTACGTTTTCGATTTGAATTTCAAAATTAGCATGAATATTCTACGGTGTACTTGTGTGGGCGTGAGCTCGTGTCGGGCAACGTGTCCACCGTAAAACTTTTTTTAACCATTTCAATTTATAATGCACGACCGCATAATAAGGTAGGTCCATTATTACGAACGTTTTCAAATTTTAAGAAGAAGTTATTTTTATTTGAGGCTGTATCAAATTGAAATATATATTAGTTTATTTTCACTGGAACGTTCGAAGTTTTCTCGAGCGCATTTTCCGAGCGATTCGAAACGGTATATGAAATCGAGCACACGAAGCACTCTAATTCGTACAAAAAATAAACACGTAATAAAATGAATACATACGCGTAATGACACAGTAGTGTGTATGTACCATTGGTGTGAAATCGGCTTCTTCTTTTGAAAATCGTAAGACCACTTTCTCCGTTCTCTGATTGCCTTTTTTCGTGATTATTTTTCGCTGACCGATCACGTAGAATTTTATCACAACGCGTTTCGCTCTCGATCGTTCCAATTTCGGTAGTTATTTTTTCATTTTCGTTTTCGTTCTATCTTTTTCTCTCTGTATGATTTCTTTTTTCGGTCGCTTTCTTCTTACGCACCCGGTTTCGGTTATATAAATTTTCCCGACGTTAGTTAAACTCGGGGCGTAATCCTCGATTATAAAGTGTCTTTCGTCGTCTGTGGTTAGAGGATCTAGCTTAGTGGTTTTCTCTATAAATTTAATTAAGATAATAACTTTGGGAGATTTTAAGTGGTTATCCTCGCGGCTCTTTTCGTAAATTATTAGTTAAAACGCTGAAAGAAAATTGCAAATTCGCTATCAGATTTCAACGTTAGATGAATACATTTTCTAATTTATCTAATATTTATTTTAAAAATAGAAATTGCTCACAAATATTTAACACTATTGAGATAACGTTATTGACCCGTTCGTACAGTTTCAATATTTAACTTCGCATCCGAGTGCACATTCGACATAACAGTTTCTCGATAACGAACGACTTTTTACTTTCTCACATCCGTTACATACCATTGAAAATCGCTTATTAACGAAACAATGAACGATTCAACTCGATCTGCGAGCTGCTTCGTTTTTCATGGTGAAAATTTCCGCTTCGATTCGGTCGAGTTCACTGAAAAAAAAAAAAATTTTATTATTCTCATACGACACGCACAACAAACACTAATTACGACCTCGATATCATTTAACGTAATGCACATATGCGTCGGAATTCGGTTTAGATTGTTAAAATTTCGATTATGCGCTCAGAAAGTGACGCTTTCGTAGAATCGATTATGTTCGTGAGTTGCATATAATTGCATAATTAACGTCGTTCCGATTTCTTCTCAAAATAAAAATATACCAATTATCTATTAATGGATATGGCCTTGATTTGCTTTATTTAACGAAAAAAAAAAATAATTTGATCCCACTGTAATCCTAATAAATTTAATGAGGTTTTCGTGAGATAAGATTTTGTCAGCTTCCGTTTAAAACGTTCGTCTTTGAATAAATATTTTTCGAAAACAATAACACTCATTTATACGTGATAAATGAGGACGTTAATACGTAATGTCACGAGTTTATCGCTAATGTGACTTTGTAACTGATAACGAAAACGATTACTGTTAAAATTATCATTATACATACGTAAAAACACTCAAGAATGCGAGTAATCAACCTAGTTAAAATATATGACTTATTTTCCTGTTTCCAACTTCAATATAAAATCTTTTCAACAAAACTATCGTTCAATTGTGCAACATTATGCAATATTTTTTTCCGCTTATTTTCAATTTTGTTTTGTATTATTTTCTCAGTAATTGACTGATCCACGAATTCAGGTCCAACGTTGAACTCTCTTATCGCATTCATACGTCAAAACAATCATTGTTGAACGTAATCAACCCAGTTAGATATTCCTAAGATTTTCCTCGATGATTTTCAACGAATTCGATGCGAAACATTGTTCCATGGCATTCATTGTTTCGACGGAATATTCTCACGACGCGGCTTCTTCGCAAAGAATGGAACAAAGAATTCTCTCTTAATTGAATACACCGTTAATATGCAGAACGCGAAATCGCTTCCACCTCACGATCAATTTCAGACGATTGATAAAAAAATCTTCGCATTTTTTTCCACCACATATTTGCGGTCATGAAATCGCCTTTGTTCTCCGACATATCGCATGAAATGAAAATTTACGTGGACGTGAGTAATTTACGCGAAAGAATCACGCCCACGTGTTGTTATTATGTGTGTACAATTTTTATGCAATTTTCTATTATACGCGAATGTGTCATTTCGTTTCGATTAATTTCCTTTGGTCTCTTTTTTTTCTGCTATAATAATGTTTTGATGTGAATCTATCGCCAGTTTCGTTAGATTTATCGTTCGATAATTCTTCTAGAATTGTTTGCTTGACGTTTTGTTTTTTTCTTCTGTGATTTTCTAAAGAATTGTTTTAATTGTGCTAGAAAAATTGACGACGTTTATAGCCGTGATAAATCTTTTTGAAAACGTTTTAATTTATTATTAGTTGTTGACTTGTGGATAACAATTATCGTTTACTTTAATTTGATAGTTAATAATTTATTTTATTGCCATGTTTATTAATAAATAGGTCATCTTCTGTTTATCATCGTCTATTTCATTTATAAAATAATATTTCTATGATTTTGCATTAAATATTTCATCATTGAATTAAAAAAAATATGTATAATAAATCATAAATTCAATCGAGCTAAATGCACGTTTACACCAAATTTCTCCATATAATATAATTAGTAATTCGATCTGCACACAAATCAATAATCCAGAACACATTCACTTTAATACCACATAATGACTGCCTAAATTAGAAAGTGGAATTTGTAAAATATTTTCGAACATAATAATAACGATGTGTCACTATTTGAAAACCAAAAACATCACATCATCATAAAATACAATCTATTTTCTCTTAATGATATTTCTGAAAATGGTACCTATAATGATCCAAACAAAAACTGACCTTCGACAACCATTACACTGATTCGAACATCAAGTTCGTTTTTATGCACATCTAATTCGTTGATTCATACAATACCATATTTGACTCTAATATCTGACTTGCTAATCGAAATCAACTGATTGTTCCTAATTAACAAATATTTTCGTTATTGCAACTCATTTGATTTCATGTGGAAAACTCCGACTAACGATAAACATTATCATATCACACGATTTGAACAATTCAGATAATTCGCGCGTTCGTGAAACAAAAAAAATGACTTTCGCCTACTAAACGGGCAACGTTCATTATAAATGCGGACCTACACGCGAAGCCCACCTTATTATCTCCATCCGTGAGATTTTTTCTGTCGTCTCATCATCAACCTGGAATTCCTCGTGCGGTTTGCGCTCTTCTTCTTTTTCTTTTCTATACGCATACTCTATTTTTTGTTTTCGAAAATTTTTTCACCGGTTCGTCCTTTTATGGCGTCCGTCTGGGTCTTTTTTTCATCCAGCTCGTTCCTTTTGTCCGTTTTGATAGAACGAAAACTCGTTTCGTGTATACTTATGTGTGCACTCATTTTTTTTCATATTCGTCCACGTTCGTGTGTGTGTGTATCATTTTTTTTATTCGTTTTCATACACTTTTGTACTGTATCCTGATTTACGACGTCGATGCGTAGTGGTTGCACGAAACGAGCGGTTCGCTATTTTTTTCACACATTATTTTTGTGTTCAGTGTTGTGTAAAAAATGTGTCGATTAATCGACTTTTTGCTCTGTTAGATCGGTATCGTTCAGCTGTTAAAAATTGGCAGGTTTTTTTTATCTGAGATTAAAGATTCAACATCCTTGTTCTGGCTGTGTAATAATTTGTCTGACAATAATTGCATTGTTAATATTGCATTAGACGTTCGATTATTAGCTTATTATATAAATATATTATTTTATAATATATTCATATGTACCTATGTACTTGCCTGAATACTTGTCAAAGTAGAAGCCTTTTAAATTGAACATTCATTCATTAAGCGGATAGATTTCACAATGCGCAACAGTTTCACTCATTGTGAAAACTAATTATATTTATGCTTTTGTTCATACGGTATGATTGACAAAAAGCTTTCTTAAATTACCTCACAGATATAGTGCATTTGCGGTCTAAGAAAATTATTTACAATGCGATTGCGGTTTTTATGTACTCTCTCGCACCTCGGGGCGATTCCACGTTATTGTTCTCGATCATAATAGACTTAATTCGTTTAAGAACATTATGTTAAACTAAATAAATGCAATTTCGCAACAGACACACCATAGAAATAAACGCAGAGCGTAGGAGTTTTCGCAATATGGCGAAGATCATTAACATCGTTTCGAATTTCACCGCTAGCATGTTAAAGATCCAATAAAAAAAGCATCGAATCTAAAACTATAAATCAACAGTTTATATTCTTAAAATTGAGCTAGATTTCGAAATGTGCATTCGTTTATAATTCAAATTGGCTATACTCAATATACTAATCGGTCTCGCCATTTAGAAGGATTTACACTCCAATGTTATTTAGCCGCGTGTAGGTGTGAGAATGCATTGTATGCAATTCTAAAATAAATTCAATGTAGAAAATTATGTTTCGATCCTCGAATACCAAATATACCTGCGCTTTCGAAATTGCATTCAGCTTCCACATTTACCATCACAAAAGGCTTTTCATACGTGCCAAGGGATCGACCTAACATGTGCTATATTGCTTTATACTGTACAATCTTACCTGGTACCTTTTGCGGTCTGATGCAAAAAATATACATTGTCTTTTTTTTCTTTCGAAATACCTTTCTTTTTTTATGCACCCGGAAAAGTGACCTAAATTAGAATGCAGTTTACCTGAGCCACATTTTCAAAAGGGTTCTGTTATATTTTTCTTAGCAATTATATTCATTTGTTTTCGCAACGATTCAATTTAAATTTTGCAATGAATGAAATTTTCAAGTAATTCAATCGAGAAAACACGAAAAACAAAAGCATCCCGACAAGTGAACGACCTTTGATTATTTCTGAATTATCAAGACGAAGAAAAAACGTAATAACAATTTGCACAAATAGTCGAGAGTTTCCATGAAAAGCGTTCGCATTATTTCACAGGTCGGCGAATTTTCCATTACTCGCCGAATTCGCGACACGTTGTGCTGAAAACGACAAACTGAAAACGATCACGTTCACGGCGCCATTGTTGCTGAAAATTCGTTGATTAAAGAAGCCGACCAAAGGACGACAATTTCAAAGTTTTAATTGTTTTTTTCCGACCGAGCGAAGCCGTTTCTCGCTCTAAATTTGTCCTTTTGAATAGTCGTCGTCGTCGGTTTCGCGAATTGAAGTTTTCCCACCCCCCGATTTTTATTATTCCTTTTGGGTCGCGTTTCGAATTGTTGTCTCGTCGAGTTCACAAAAGTCACGTTGAATTGACGTTTTGGCCGTTACAAATTAGAAATCGAAGCGATTCGACGACGATGGTGATGATGAATCCCATGAATATGCACGCGTGTAACATAAGGTGGCCCCTCGTCGTCGGTTTCGTGTCAGGTAATAGTGAAGGCAATGAATGAAATTTACATTCGTTTAACCCCTTCAGATGTGACTATGCAAATTGCCGAGCTCTAATTTGATTCGAGCGAAACTGTTTCGAAATTGCGACCGCCTCGAATTTTCTCCAAATGGACGAAGAACGCTTTTCGGAAATTTCACACGTATCTGTAATTAAATCCTATAATTTCTACACATTCGTATAATTATCTATAATTTTGATATTGTAAATTTATTTTATTGATTCTGCTCTAAACTATGAATGCAATCCAATTCGTTTTCTCGCGTGTTGTTTCAAATATTTCATTCGATTGATTATTAACATTTCTTGCGATTAATAATTCGCTTATGAATTATTCAGTAGAATGTAATATTAGAATTCGTGCATCATGCATATTAATCACAGTTTAATTTTCCATATCATCAATCATTGAAACGCAACGACCTTGAAAATGAGCATTGAAACCGAACAGTTCGTGACTCCGATTCAACAACAACAACTCATACCCACAAAAACGTATCCTTTGCGAATTCGACGTTTTCAACACAAAAAGAGGCTTCGATTACTGCAATCCTCATTGTCTCTTCGCAACAACAAACAGGTGAATGTCATACACGACAGATTAAACGTCAGAGGGTGCAGAGAAACATAAAGAACCATCCTCTTTGTCTCGTTTTATATTTATATACCTCCAACCATTGTCCACCCTCGACAATGCGAAACGTCCCTTTCACGACAATGAATCAACGTATACAAACCGAGACGATAACGGCGTTAAAAAATATCTTATATACGTATGTGTGAAAGAAATAAATCCAACTTTTATATATATTTTTTTCTTCGTACGTTAGTATTTTTTCTCTCCCGTTTCTTGTGTATGAGTAAGTCAGTGATGAATAACCTTTTGGCTATAGCGGGTTCGCGTGTCCGATACATATTACGTATAATTGCGAAGGGGTTTTTTGCTTTCGCGTGCTGTCAAACTTTCAATTTTTTGACATTTTTCCAAAAGTTGCATTTACACGAATGCGGGATTCGATAAAATCGCTTCTGTCATGTTAATTTTTATGTACTTTTTTTTTATAGTTAAGGATCGATGTCCGTGTGGTCGGTCTGTGTGCTTTTGCCGAAAGTCCATATCATTATTCCTATGGTCGATTAAATTTAAATATAATCTTACGGTTTGTGTGTGGCTAGAACATTCCGAATATGATAGCCATCTTCGACTGTGGCGCAATTGAAATGCTAAGGCGTCATTAAAATTAATATTTTTTATCCATTAATTCCTTTTTTTTCAATTAGAATGATTTTTTAACAAATATCATAAATGTTAGTTCGATTTTAGTTTATGTATTTTTTTAATCGCGTGACAACGCCTACCGAAGCCATTTCGTTCCCAAATATAAGTTTATCGTTTTGTAAGAAATTTATACCGTTCGTTCCTAAAAAATGTATAGAATCCAAATTTATAACGTAACAATGCGATAAATATATATATGACCCGATATGAAAAAATACATAAGAATCGTTTTTACATCGGTTTCGGGCTGAATGGCTTTTCATCTAATTGCCTATAATCATGCACTTTGCATAATGCGAATCGATTTATAAATATTCAATCGATTCAAACGACGATAACATTTATTTCGAATTTATGTATGTACAGAAAAAAAACTATTAATTAACGTGCATTATCGTGAGAAATCTAACGTTCGTTTCGCGTAGATTATGCAATTTATATACGTCGGTCATATAAGATCATCGTTTTATGGACTTGTATAAAATAATTTTGATAATTCTTTTCTTCAAAAGCCAGGATGTTCAAAACGAAAAAAAAAATAGAAGCTTTCCGCCCTCAACAGTTTAATAGCAGATGGCCTGTAAACTATTGTCGAAGCGGACCCTTTTTTTCGCCCGTGCATTGTAAATGTTTATCTTTCTTGTACAATGTGCATTCGTATTTATATTGTGCAGGTTATTCTGGATGCAGGTAGTCTGTCGAACTTTTGTACCAAAACAACTTTGTCCTTGGTTCGACATTGAGACGAATGTGCAGTAGTTGCTCAATACTGAAAATATTCGAATCTATCATGTTCAGCAAATCGAACGAGCAGCGTGGGAGACGCGAAACTCGTTCTGGAAATTTCTTCCCACCTACAAAACACAAGCCAGTTTCTCATCTGCATACAGAATTTTGCTCTTGTGCCTTTTGTGAAATGTCAGCCGAATCGAGGTCGCAGACATTCAAATTAATTCACAACCGCTAATCTCCTATTTATGACAATTAACTTTCGTGCACTTTGAATGATTTCGACATTTACATTTTTTTCGCGCGCCGCGATTATTCGAATTTCAAATTCGGCCAGACTCTGAAGCGGCTCAGAAATCAAATACTCGCTTATCCCTCAGACGCTCCTTTTTTTCAGCTTGCAAATTTGAATATCAAATTATTCGCGCGCTCGGAAGAAAAAAAGAGCGAAGCGTACCTGAGCGTACAGGAAAAACGCCATGAATATGCAAACTGTGTTCTGTCTGAAAAAACCGGAAATATCCTTTTCGTCGAAAGAAGCAACATTATTCCGTCGGAGGCGATTCTAGGGTCACGATCGAAACGAGGCCGTTTCAAGATAAATCGCGCAGATCAGATCTTCTTATTATGTTGTGAATTCGTCGCTCTCTTTCCGCACGTTGATCTTTTATAATAGGCTGTGGGTATTCTATAATCGTCTCCGTAGGATATTGAACCCGATGCTTCTTTGTATTCCGTCTGTGGCGTTTCGAAAATCATAATTTTCTTCAGTTGAATATTTTCGTCGACGCGTAACGTTTACTCGCGAAATGCCCTATAATAAAATAGACGAATACGTGTTCGTGTCTTGCGTCGATCGCTCTTGCTGTTTGTCGTTCTCGTTCGATTTGCGGAATCCTTGAATTGCAAATTGTTTGTCGGATCGTTTAGTGAGCTAAGCTCGCTAAGTGTCATAACCGAGTTAGCGGAAAACTAACGATTTTGCATGCCAAAGTCACGGCTTCGAACGCCTTACTTTGTGGGCTCTCCGCTCGCACATTTGTGTACACAAATCGTGACTCGTGTGAATTATCGCGTTTTGCATTTTGTTTTCTAGTTTTTCGATCGCTAACGTATACTAATTGATTATTTACAATGTTACCCAACGATGATTTAACGCTTCTCGACCGCGATGGGACTTTAAAGCGTTGCGCAACTCGAGGAGTTTGCATCTTCATAGTGCGTCTGCAATATAATGACTCAATGTGTTCGTTTTTATACACATTTATGTATTCATATTCAGTCGATTTCGAAGATGAGCTTTTCGTATTGTTCGAAATTTTATAGGTAATCAATTTTTACGAGACTTATTTGCGTTTTATGCAGCGATAGATTCTGTTAATCGGACGATGGAACACGCCAATTTTAACCGTTCATATCAAAACTAATTTATTACTCTTAATAAAAAAAATATTAAATTTTCATCGCCTGTCTTGCGATGTGTATGCTCGTTTCATTAAAGTTAAATTTGCGCTTCGCGGCTGTTTTCATTTTCTGCTACAAACTAAATTATCGTTTGTATGCAACATCATAAAACACCATTTCGAAATATATTGTACCATGATTAAAATATACAAGCCGATTTTATTATCAAATATTTTTGGAAACAACTCATTTTTTTCATTATCTGTGTAAGTATAGAGTAAAACTGTGAACTTTATGTCAGCAAATTTGGGCCACATGTTAATTTTGCATAAAATCTATGGTATTGATTTAATTTGATTAATATAATCCTAAATTTACTTAATTTGGTCTGAATAATATGAATCCTCTGCGACACGTTTTTGTATACAATTATCACTCTACAAAGCACAAAGTGTAGCTAAATTGAAGCAAGAGTCGATCATTGAATTATCACATAGCTATCTTTCGGTAGACGATTTCATCCGACAGACAGTTACCCACCGCATAACAGTAATCCGGCCACAATTGTGAAAGTTTTTACACCGGAACGACCGCAATGGCCGCGCACTGTTATTATTGTTGTTGTTGCGTCTTGAGACTTTTCATCGCGAAACACTTATGCATGCAAAACCGCATTCTTTTATCCGCGGATAAAATCGCAAGAAGGGAAAAAAGTAGAGGGATGGGCTCTAATTGAAGACTCACACCTGTCGTGCGTTGTACGATTCTTATCGTTGGGCGTAATGGGATAGATTGTATGGGGGTTGTAATATAATCGAGTTTTAAATCATATGGAAATTTGATAAAAATGTATGGCTAGCTCATTTCAGTTTCTCGTTTCAATGTCGTTTCTATCGTTCAAGTGTTGTTGATTGTATTTTTATGGTTGATGAAATTGCGTTTGTAGATGCAAAATGTTTATCTAGTGCGGTTTGCGAGATGTGATCTCACAAAGTTGTATTGCGGTAGATTAAACTCGATGCAATACTGCAATTGTTGCGCACACATAACTGCACAGTTAGTCGTCAGCTCGTTTTGTATGTATTATTAAATTGAATGATGAATTAAATTGTATCTGAATGAAAAATATGAAATTCAATGACAAAGAGGTTCAATTTTATTGTTTTTCAAACACTTCATTTATAATGTGCACTTAGCGATGATGATTCAAGTGATTTATCAAATAACGTAAGCTATTAAAAATTATTGTGCTAAATTTTCAAATTGTTTTGTATATCTACATTATAAATTAAATTTATATTTTATGTTTGATATACTATAAAATCTGTTCACACATTTTTTTTATACATCGAATATCGAATTTCTTAAGCTTCACGTATGCAACTAAAATGCATCTTATATCATTTCGCACGATGCACACACTTGAATGCACTCACGCACGCACCTTGTACTGATTCGAACGAGCCAAAAGAAATCGTTCTCTAGATCAACCAATATGAATTATTCATCTGCAGTGAATGCATAAATTCGCTGATAGATCAGCACAGCACACTTTCCATAGCGAATCGATATTCCATTGTGTGCGAAACCTTTCAAAGTGCATTCTTCGCTGCTATTTAGAATTTCGTAACGTTATTATAAACGTTGTTTTATTTGTATTAGCTAAAATTAATCTTGTCATGTGATTCTTGAATTAAAAAAATGTTAAGTATTCAAACACGATTTCACTTATTCAATCTTAATCAATCTCAACAATATTCAATACAATGTAATTTTATGTAATTTAACAACTAATAAACGATATATATTTATGTTGCGATAAATGTCAAGGCGAAACATTACAGCTCGACAATTTTATTGTTATAACACTTTCGAAGGTCTCATCCGACCATGAATTATGTATCGCGATTCCGAAAACGAAAATATACACAAACACGAATCGGACCCATTAGCATCGTCCGTACAAGGATCGATCAATCGATCTCCGATTGAAAAATGGCCGAAATCGCGATTTCTGAATCCGAATCCGAGTCCGAGTCCGAATCCGAATGCGAAATTTGACCTCGTCGAAGAGGTGACGCAACTCGAGAATTGTCATTCTCGGCGTGGAAAGGACGTGGTCGCCTCGAAACAATGCGACACGAAGAATGCATAATCGATGATGATGATGGTGGTGATCGTCGGAGGCTCAGGCATTGTTCGACGAGGACTTTGTCATGGGAAAGACGATCCTCGAATCGCATCGGGAATATCTGATCGATGCGTGATTAGGGAAGGACCTTCCGGACACACCTAGTGCCCCCATTTAAGTTTTTTTTTTTCCATGTCTGTCCACATTTAAAAAGTATATCGTGTGTCGAATTTGTGTATTTTGAAACAATGAAGCTTTTTCTAATAGCGTTACTCATCTGGCGCATCCGTGTCAACATTTCGCCAAGTTTCAACTGTCCGACTGTCGCATTCCGCATTCTTTCGATTCCGTTTATTTCGGTCGATTCTCGGAACGCGTATTTTTATATGTTACAAAACTACCAGATCTGAATACGATGATAAAAAAAAAGTGGCACAATAAACGGGGAAGGCGATTCGCACTTGCATCGCATCGTCTTTGTTTCGGAATCTTCGCGTGTATTCGTCGTGTGTGCGAAACAAAAACAAATTGTAGAGTTTATATTTTCGCACGCAACTTACGATTTCTTCTGGCAGCGTTCCTAGAATCTTAAAATATATCTGGACGTAAATCCAGTCTTTATATTATTTTCGGTCGTAAATAAAGCTGACGCGCTTTTATAACATAAGCCAGCATCTTCCGATGCACATCATTTTCAGTTTGAACCAGAATACACATACAAAGAGACAAACATCTAAAATAAGAAACAAAGAATCAAAATTGCATAACATACGAAGTTATATCATCCGAAACAAAGACGACCAAATAAGTAAATGGGTCGTAAAGTGGTCTGGTCTCATCGGTGCGCAGTTAACGTTAACCCAAGTCGCACCTGGACATTGCTTCTTGTCTTCTGTGCTTAATGGTGTTAACGGTAAACGAGTCCAGTGCAGCACTCCTCTTGAGCTTGTCTCGTCGCATATCACCTCTCTCCCGTTATCGTAATCTTGACCAGTTTACGAACTCGTTCCTCTGGGTCTCTCTCGTTTCGAATGTACGGGACATTCGCTGAAGGATGCTCGTGGCCGATTCAGATTCGATCTATATGCAGTCCCATCGAAATAATTTTTCATTGCATGTGGTATCTTCGGAAAATTGTATTTGTTTCGAAGTTATTCAATTTCGATCGGAATTAACAATAATATTTGCGTTTCTCGTAAATATTTACATTTTTCATAAATATTTACGTTCAACTTGATACATATAAATTATTGACTTTTTTTGTCATGCATAAACATTTGTTTATCGGTCCGAATATCATTTCGATCGGAAACCTTGAACTTTGACGAATTTGAATTCGATCGCATTCGAATAAAGTCGATTCGTGCAAACGATGAAAATTTTATTATCGTGGATTTCGAAACGCCCAAAGATAGATAATGATGACTACGTCGGAATGGCGAATTCCACGAAAATTTCCAAATTGAATTAACATCGTCCATCGCTAATTCCACGTATAAAATCGCTATATGGAAAACACCCACACGAAAATTAACGAGTCGGGCCTTGAACCAGTCCTCATATCACCGAAATAAACATTAGACTACGTCACGTGTTTGTCAATACATATTCACAGACGAATATAAACAAGTCCACTTTTCGATCATCGTTTAATTGATTTATCCTCAACTACATAAGTACGTAATTGAAATTTTTCAGCATCTAGGTCGAAATTCGCATTCAGCTCTCGAAGCGCGTTTCGATTTTTTCAAACTTTCCCATTGTAAAACCATGTAATGAGCTTCGTCAAATTATAAACTATCGATCAAGGGTCAGCCGATTATTCAAATTGATTGTAATGGCTACTGCGACCGGAATACGAAAGCCATAATGCGAATAATTATACAAATTCGATTTCGATTATGGGCCGTTAGTGTGTTGCAATGCTTTGAATTTTATTAACTGTCGTGGAAATTCGTTTATTTTCATATTATGCGAGATTTCGTTGAATTTCATATTTTAATAACTCTACAAGCTTGGAATTTCGCATGTATGATTTTAGTAGCGAATGCTAATTTGCAAATTCGATAGATCGTTTGATCTTCGACAGATTAAAATAGTAATTTGACATGTGATTCATTTTGCTATTAAATATATAAATATGTATGTATCTAAATGCTTAATTTACAATTTATCTATTTCAAACTTTACATATAGCGTACTAGAGTTCGATTCGATGTCCTAATTTCATATCTTTAAACATTCACTCATTATGTTGATTAAATTAAATGATGTAATTTTATAACTATTTATCGATCTAAATTTATAATAATCTCACTTAAATAATTAACCAATTCTACAAAATTTACGATTCGCGATATGCCATACTATCGACTAATTAGTCGCCGTCACAAAAATCAATCAGACACACCTATTCGCGCACCTAACAATGCGCCAAAAAGAACGAATCTATTTCTATGCACGTCCACTCCATCTATTTCCATGCCAAAATTCGACACGTTGCATATTTCAAACAGTCTAAAATAAATAAATGATAGGTGGATGGCGCTTTGTCGCTTTGGCTCGGTTCATCGCCTCTGCGACTTCAATGTCATCGAGAGTGACACTAAAAATGTACCACACATAGGTACATACACTTTTGTTCTTCGGTCTATTTGCGTTCGTGATTGCGCTTCTCGGAATCGAATCGAACGAGATGCGTCTGGCAGAACACCAGATAATTCTGGTTGTTTAGTTTCGGTTATTACGCGTTTTAATGTCATAAGTACTCTATCGGAATTCGTTTAGGTCGTTGTGTGCCTTTGAGATTGATTCGAGTATGGCTCAAATCATTTAGATCGAAATGAGATGAGTCAAATCTGTTATATGTTTACTTTTCTTCCTGTCGTTAAATGAATGGAATGAATTTTGTAAACTCATCAATAGGTCTCATCATTTTTTTCGGCTTTTTTATGGAGTTGTTCACTGAATGGTTCAATTGATTCTAGTGTGCCTGACGATGAGCTTAAAGTTGAATTAGGATGAGTCAAATCTGTACGATGTTTATTTTTCTTCTATTCTTTAAATATTGTATTCGCATTGCAAAGACTTTTCCTCATTAATATTTGAGCGGTGTTCTCGTATGTCTGGTGAATTTTTCATCGTCCGGTGAATTTATTAGCTGCCAAATATTTTTGAATTGAATCTCTAGCGTACATTCATATGTTGGCTCTGTCAACATCGGAGTAACGCCCGGGAAATGAAATAAAATATTTTGGCGTCTCTACTTAATGGAATGCTATTAAATGAATTGCGTTTTATTAATAGTTGTTGCGAAAACAAACTGTTTATTTTGGTATAATTTTAAGTATCGTAAGTGACATGAACGTTGTGAAATTTATTTTGATAACCTTTATTCCTCGAATTCCGCTCGATGTTTAATAATATTTATTGAACTCATTTCGGATCATTAAATTGCATGTAATCGAATGTTTGATTTCATATTATATAAATCTGGCTTCGACGTTCATAAATCAATATATTTATTGATTATATCGCAAACGTGTTTTGATAGACAGTTGCTTTTACAATAATGAATAATTCTTTTATGTCCAGTTATTATTGAACGAGATAGCATATCCAATATTATAATTTGCATTCACATCGAAATTATGGCTGCCTACATTATGCATCCACTATCCATAAAAGTTAATCCATTCGAAAGATACGTATCTGATTTGACTAAACGTGTAATTCGAAAATAATTGTTGCATCGCGATATTTATTGCAGACAAAATCGAGCTTTCACCGAAAATAACAACGAAAAATACATTTCGATCGCTTCACATTCCGATCATGAATTTGATTGAAATTTCTTTTCAAACATCGCACCAAGGTTGAGGTCATTGTGCATCGTCCATAAAATTCAACGCCATTCATATGCTAACAACTTTTTTCTAATCCATTTAGGCTCATTGTGCCGAGAATAGAACCGACTCTCATTCTACGTAATCCGACCAGATATTTCCAACATCGCCTGATACCGACCAGTACGAAGACCCTATTGTCGAAAAAGTACATACATATGTACCTACATTTTTTTTTCCATAAACAAACCTCTCTCCCCCATGGGATCGAACGCTACCCGAATGCACTTTTACCCCCGCTTGCGTTTCTATGGTAAAAAGAGGCGAAGACAGGTGTTTGATGCCACGAAAAAAAACACACCCCTCTTTTTACGGGAGTTTTGCGAAAGAAAAATCGAATTCATCGCGTACCTCCATTCAGGGTATGGAGAATGCGCCATGGGGGAAGTTCGATTGATTCGAAGCGAAATCAATACTGGAATGTGTATGGGGTAACGACGTTAGACCATATGTTATGAGAAAACGAGTTCGTGAGTGATTCGTTTCCCTCGTTTACGAATTCCTATGGTGTTTCGTGACGTTTTGAATATTTCTCGGATGAGTGTTAAATGAGACGGTCGGTTTGTTACGAATTTACATCCATGAATATCGCTCTATTTTTGTTTATATGAGGCGAAATATGCGTTCTGAAAATATTTTCTGTGATGAAAACGTATGTTTTTATTGTATTTTATCCGAAACTTTATAAGCTTTTCGGTGAAATAAATTAAATTCAGAATTGAGAGAGATTCGCGTTACGCACTCGCAACAATGGGCTCTGAAAATAGACGGAGACGCTTCTAGGAAATCTGGCGCTATTTCAACACACTCGACTGCTTTTATTGATCTTTGCTGAAAATGAAAATGTATACGCATTGTATGTATTTTATATTACAGAAAACATTTCGCTGATAAATATGCGACGTTATATTATAATATACGCACGAAGAAATAGCCAGCTGTTTTGATACGTCTCGTTTGTTTTGCGCTCTTTAGTGCAAACATGTTTGAAAAAAAAGTCGCAATTAACGTGTTTCTCCATTGTAAATATCTCTATCTCTTCGAGAGATTTTTCAGTTTGCGAAGATGGAGATCACCTTGTCACGCGTGTGTTCCGCTAATATTTGTCTTTGATCTTGTAGTACTAAAGAGAGACTTAAATGAAAGGAGAAACAAAAACAGTTGAAAATAATGTAATGAAAAAGTACAAAAAGAGCACACACACAAGAGATGGAACCATGCAACGTCCAACACATGTCTTTCTCGGTAAAAATGAGGGGGAACAACCGCACAGGACGTGGGGTTGTAATAAAGGTTGAAAAAAAGCCGATGCGTAATTAATCCTCGCTTTTCGACGACGGTAATTGAGTCGAGAATGTTATTCTTTTCCACACACAATACTTTAGTGCCGCTTGTGCTACAATGCGCTTCACGAATTTGAATAATGTACATGCGAATAATTTAGTTGTTTTCAATGAGTCACATTCTTCAAGTGACTTTTCTACGAGCGCGAGGTCGAACGGGTCATCACACGTAATCGTTTCATAAGTATGTACCATTTACCAATTTCCACGCGTTGCATATGATTCAAAATCTTCTCAAATCGCACATAAAACACCCTTTAGTGGGGAAAAAAAAAGAGATTTACCCAATCTACTTTCGCATTTCACCTCGCATTTCGTTTGTCACACATAAATATAAGTAAAGAAAAAGAGGCGTCACAAGACCCCCCTCGTCTCGTTCTTGTTGTGTGTGCACAGATGTTAAAATTCCTTGGAGTGGAGCCAGGGCCGGATTCCGACCGCTTTGTCTGATGCCCCCGAACGAGAGGTGAGCACGTGTGTTTCAATAAATAAAATCCCCATCGTTGTCCAGTGGAACGAGCCAAAACGGACCGTTATTCCCGCGTTTGTGCGTTTAACGCACTTAAGCACCTCTCGGTGATTTGTGGGTGGGTTTTCTCGTTAAATTGTAACCGAGATGTGTGCAATTTACTCGATGAAACATCGTGAGAATGTTATTCGTGTGCGTTTAGTTGTTTTTCTCGTGAATTGGTTAAATTCGAATTAAACAGTCGACGCTGATTAATATTCGGATTGAAGTTTTTTCGAGTTGCTCAATAAATAGTCGTGTCTGTTATGTTTGATAATTTGCCAATATTTTTCAATAAACGTGAGAATATTTTACATATTTGCTTAAAATTCAAGTCTCAAGGTCGTTCACTAAAATATACGATTTTTTCTTCGAACAAATTCGCCATTTCATTCATCAATCTTTCGATTTCATTAAGAATGCATCTAAATCAATATTCGAACGCTGTTTATAATTTTAATCGATTCAACCTTAAATAACTCACCATTCTACACACTAGCATATGAGTGATTTAATTTCAACTAAAAACACGTACATATCGAATAATTGCGATACGATTAAATCGCTCTAATTATCCAATCAACTACCGAACCCACCTTGCATACGTGTCCTCATTATCGTTTAAAAGAACCACCTCGTCCGAGGTCAGTCTTTCTTTAAAACAACAAAAATGCCCTCATCATGATGGAACTCATACCTCTTTTTACCGATGGACCGGTTCTCTTCCATTGAGTGACATTTAACAGCGATCTAACATCTGCTCGCGCTCGTTTTATTTTCGCTCTTGTTCAAATGAAGAAGTCGCTTTTGCCAAATGGACTCTGTTTACTTGTATGCAGTGTACAACACGAGTCCAAAGGAGCCGATCCTTATACGGAACGCGTAGAATCCTTAAATAGATCTCGTTGGATACGGCATCCGGTTTTGAGAAATTCTAAACTCGGCTTCCGGATCTGTTTGTACGTTTCTATTTGGACCGCTGAAAGAATCGTTCCGAGAATTCGTCGGAATACTCACACTAGTCGATGCGGTTTAAATAATTTATTATAAGCGATGTGTTATTTTCCTAGAAACATCGCTGATTAAATACAATGCATGCGCAAATATTCAAATGGGGAATTATTATATGTGTATTTTCTCACGCGTCATAAACGCCGAGCAATGCAACAATTGTTAATGATATGTTTGCACGAGCTTTTCCTACGCAATTTACACTATTTAATTCGAGATAATGCGCTAAAGATAGCCTCGTTACCGAGCCAAACTATGTACACCGATCGTAGATTGACTAGCGAAATCAACGAAATTCACAAATTTAACACATGAATTTAAACTAGTTTATAAATACATTGTATGTATGTAAGTGCTTTGATCGAATTATGCATTCGAAAGTGCGTCGCCGAACAATGGTATCGGCCCGACCTTGGCCCGACGCCATTTCGCGCAATTATTACGCACACTCGAGGTTTCGATAGCTTTTTCATTTTGTTTATTTTCCGACGCTTTTTTTTATATATTCTGTCGGTTTTTTTTTGTTAATATATACGCCTCTTTCTTCGATTATTTTTAAATGGCGGACGCGCATATGCGAAAAGCAGCCGCGACGACCAACAGGAAGACAGTCTGGGTCATTAGCATACCGGTTATTTTTTTCGGACCAGTCAAACGTGCTGCAATTTGTTGCTTTGCCATCGCTTTTTTGCGTCAAATATAAATTCGCTTGATTTTTTATTCATTTTTCGACTCGTTCCGTCAACCGGTGAAACGGCACCGCGATGAATAATCGATTGAATCTGATTGCAGTTCTCATTCGTTCTATTTGAATTTGAATAAAGCGGTGACATTCTTGCACTGTGTGCAAATTTGACATGCATACGAATGCGCATACGATTATTTAGCGAATCCTTGAAAATTATAATTAACCCAATTCGTACGAGTTTATAATGCATCGTATATTTCGAACGTGTTTACCTTTAGCGGATAGATTTACGATCTCGCTTGATTAAGCTATCGAGAAAAATAGCCGATGAATGATGATACTATGAATGCGTGAAATTAATTCTGATTCAAAATCAGGCTAAATAATAATACGTAGTTGTTGTTTCGATGAAATTTTCATCGCCACGTGGCGTTCGATTTTCGTGGAAACGTTCGACTCTTTCGGGGCCGGAACAACACGTTTCGGCTTCGCATAAATATTTACAGGCTATTTTCGCATATAATTCCCGGGATTAAACGTCGTCGGGATATAAGCGGGAGGCTGGATCCCATGAATATTTATTTGCTCTCGGATGCGGAGAAGCGACTCACGTGGCCGCTCATTGTTCGTATAATAAATGGCGCCCGGTTACGTTCGCTCGTATAATACACATTATATTATATACATATATTTCGCCTGTGTGTATGTAAGTTATGATTAATACATAAACTGAGACGCGTTGTTTTATTCCGAGTCAAGGTTGCTCATGAAAATTCCACCTACGACGAGAATCCCGCGATTTATGGTCGCCCGGTGTTCGAGTTTTCCGCAAACATATGTAGCTCGTTTGCGCAAATCATCAATTTTGATTTTGTGTATGTTCTCATTTCGAGTATTTTAATTGAATCTAATCGACCGATCGAATGATCTCTAGTACAGGTTTATATAATCTCCGAGTAACGTAAACTTGCGGCTGATTAAATCTAAATAATCACTAATGGTGCATAGTCAATTTTGCAAGTATGCACACATGCAATATTCGAAACCAGTTGCGGCTTTTACTGTTATATTCAAACGCATAGCGATTTCGTAATTTAATTTAAATAAATATTTTGATCCGATAGATCATAATCGTTCACGCCTCAGCTATTATAGGTACATGGTTATATGAAGGAATTCGTGACTTTTCCTTTTACTCATTTTCGGTCGGATGACGAATTATCGATCAGACGAGAGAAATGGAACGTCGTATCTCTCATAATAATATAATACAATTGCCTTGATGATTTATTGACGTTCTGTTTGTGCTGTATGTAGTATGGTATTCGCATTTGAATAATGTTCCGTTCGTAATAATTTATTAAACAGATGTTGTTTTTTCTTGTTACAGGTAAGCAGCATGTTTGTCTGGCGTATTTATTGCTCACGATTACCGAGCGAAAAAAGAAGGTTTAACAGGTCAGAAATAGTTGTTCGATCTTATCCTTTGCTCGTACCATAAATTGAATCTGGATTGAGATTTAGTCTGTGAATATGTCAATAATTCGACAATTTTGAATACCATAATCAAAGTTTAGCTCATTATACTTGTTTATTCGAGCTGTATTGTGTAGCTTCTTACGTTAAATTTTCAATCACGCCCGAATCGATAGATTTATTTCAAAAACAACAATGGCTGTCAGGTGTCGGCAATGTGTACATATTAGAAATTTTCTTACATAATCAAATATTCATGATTCGTACCGGATATTCAACACTCACATATGTTCGATCTACATATTTCATAAACGATTCCATTAAAAATTATATGAAACTCCAAGGTCACTACGTTTTCTCTCTAACACGTCCCATATTTTCCGAATTTTCAAAACAAACCGCTCTCATCCATTCACGAGTCCATTTTTCACGCACAACGTAACAAACTCAATCCAATCCATTCGAAACTTCCACATTAACCAGATCCAGAAACTCGAACTCAAAAACAAACAAAATCCAATCACACAAATCGAACTCGACACCGAATCAATCCGGCGCTTAATCCAGCAATTCCTCGTTCGGAGATGCACCTAACCCATAATATATCCCTGAACTAGCCACGACCGAACAATCCCGACGACCCGTTCCAATTATGCAGATCAGAATTGGGATAGAACCAGCAACGGTTGAACCCAGTTCGGTTCGGCACGACCTTGCCTGGTTCGCCTCTCTTGGCCAGCCAGACCGGAAAGTGGAGAGGCATTCCTGGCCTCGACCAGCTTCTTCGTCGTCGTCGTCGTCGTCTAGCTGAATTCCCTCTTGGATCTGCGATATGTGTGTATGTATGTTTCAAAAAGAGACTATTCGATTGGACCGCAGCCAGTCCGCTTTCGTTTCTGTGTAGATGCCACGCGGTCGAGTCCATTCACATTCGCATCGGTGCTCCATTATGTATGTGGAGCAATGTTTTTCCAAGTTTTTACATTCGGTTGTATAATAAAATCGTCTTGGTGAAATTTGGGATTGTTCGAGTGATAAATTTTGTTTTGGATCTGCATCAATTGAGTCAACTTTTAGAGCGCAGTTCAGATCACCTCAAAAAGACGTATAGTTCAGAACGTGTTTAAAATTATATTCATGCTCATCAAAAAATGCGATTATTTGTCTGTATTTTGATCTTAAATTGTATTCTTTGATTTTACTGTCTCATCGTAAATAAACAAATAAAGAAATATATTGATTTGTGAATTCTGCGAATTTTATCAAAACACATCGTTATGACATAATCTATTTCGAAATAGGTCTGTTTTCAAATCGTTGTCGTGCTTATGTGCAAATTGTACTTTCGATTAGGAAATTGATTATTATACGGATACCAGTTTTACTCGTTTTCATTGATACGAAATTAATGCGGTTGATCGTTAAATCAAATGTCGTTAAATTGTATATCATTATATCAAATGTCAAATATCGTTAAATCAATAATGATGATTAATTTAATAAGCTTACTCAGTTTCCTTTATTGACGAAAATTCATTGATCGACCCATAATATAAATTCTATAAGTGTAATTCGAATTTGCAATTAAATGAATGAACAATGCAAATTCCTCGTATCATTCAATTTTTCTATTTTGTATACAATCGTAATATAAACTGGATTAATTTTCCTTCAATTGTCCGTCGAATTTTCCTCATTTTAGTCATAACGAGAACAAAAAAATTAATCGAACCATTTCCATGAACACTTTCACCACAAACATATCAATCCACTTTCCTACAAACTTGCTAATATTATCATAATGACCGAACATGACTATCTGACACATAACACAACATCCGTTCATTATTCATACATAGTAATCGGTTCGCAAACCGGCCAGTGGGAATTTTCCTCAAAGATCGATACGTTCACACGTCGAACCGTTTTTTTGGGATATTCCACGTAGAAAATTATGCGATTTTTTTCGAATCTTCGCGTCTCTTCAATCCGATCGCCATGTTTCTGATGATAGGCGCCACATTTCAAGCATGGCGGCTCGATTTTCATTCAACACTCGTACAATTCCGTTTCGTCGCGTACGCCATCGGAATAGTTAAGCAGCGGTTAGCACTTTTCGATTAACAGACGAACCAAACGAACGAGACCGAAATAGAAATTCTTTCTATGCATACTTCATTATTTTTTCACAGTAAAATTAAACGATTCGACATAACGTTATGAATTTGCACGTTGATTAATCAAAATGTGAATGCGTCTTTTAAACATTGCATTTTCGTTAAATTGACTTTTTTTTTTAATTTTTCACTTTGGTGGATCAGAATTTCATATTGCATCTTTTAAACGATGTTCTTTACAATTGCTTTGAAAACGAAGTGGAGAGAGTTTCTTTTCTTTCGCTTTTTTTGAGTCGTTAATAGTCCACTTCTAAATGAGAATCTTTCTAGATATTTTTTTCTATTTATCTCTATTTTATGTCTTTGAAGTTGACGTTGATAATTTGCAAAACTTAAATTGCAGCTATCATCATTTGAAATATAAAATTATTCTTTGTGACAAAGAAACATATTAAAATTACTCAATCATCGACTCGAAAAAACGTATTTTTTTTCTCACCGTCTATTTGTTATATGCAAATAAGACATCAACAACACAAGCCGCAACAGTTTAGAAAGCGTTATTGTGCAATAAATTGTCTCGTTTATTGCATTTATCGAGCAGATCTGTTCCAAATAGAGATATTAACCTTGTCGGACTTTCGATCGAATCGTTGACTGATAACGATAAACTCAAATAAAAAACCCACTTACTTATTAGAAAGTCTTGTATTGTTTTGTGTTATCTCGTACGTATTGTTTGATGACCTTTCGTGTGTCAAAAGATGACTCGGTCTCGTGATCAACGCGTCACGATCTCGCATCGAGATGATTTTTTTTCATTGATGTGACCTAGAGACGATACGAAGGTTATGCGATTTGTTGCGAAAAATACGAATGAAGCTCATTTTGATACTAGACACCGCTTATAGGTCAACCGATTTTCCGGTATTCAAATCGATCCGCTTCTTGTCAATCAAAGCATTGACTATTCAACGGACAAACATGAAATTGAATCGATTCGAGTTTCTATGAATCTTTTATATCAATCAAGGTCATACAATGTTGAATTCTAGGCTCAGTTCGCAGTACAGTTAATTTTTGAAAAATTATCATACTTATTCCATGAACTGCACTCATCTCATATGACCCTATTAGATTGCAAGTTCTACGAATGTGCTTCAATTCGAATAGCTTTCGATATCAGTTTCGTTGACACGCATTTAAAGCAGCTGCCGTCTTCCATCGTCATCTTATTCAATCGCAATTCCAATCTGCTGATTTATCGTCCGTCATCAGCGGGGAGCAGTGATCTGCGAACCGCAAACGATCCACGGCGTCTTCAACGTCTATGTTACACAATATCGATCCACAACACAACACAACACAACAACGACAACTACAAATACAACGACTGTGTACAACAGCAAAAGGCGTTTCCGGGTTGAACAAACCGCAACCGCGTCGGCTCTCGCCCAGAACCCGAAGCTAACGAACGGTCTTCCGTTTCGATAACGAAAATTGTTCGCGTTACATTATTATGATTCGGCGAAAATCCTTTCATAGTTTCCATTAAAGTTAACCCGTTATCCGACTGTTAACCTTTCCGTTACGTACACGCTCTAAGTACGTATGCATAATACGGTTCACGTGTCGTTGCGCACAATGCGCCTTGTTTGTTCAGCTTTTTTCAGCTTGTTTATTCAAAATTTCCAACTAGGTTGACTCTTTTACTGCACAATAACACCGCTGTGCGTATGTGTGTTATTCGTGCTGTTGCGAAAACTGTAAATTTCATTTGATCGTTTTTCTCCGTTGCATACATATGTATGTAGTTTTTGGCAAACGCGCGCGTTTCTGGACTGAGCCTTGATTTTTGAATTTATTCCTTCCGAAATTGCTTTTGAATGTATGTTTATGTACACGAGAGGATTTATCTGAAGGGAAGTTTTTCCCGCGGTTTATTATTTGTTTGAAATCGTGTCGTGTGGCGGCCGTGAAACGAGGTGGCCACCTGCTCCGCATTAATCTCGTCGCAATAAAAACGCGATTACTTTTGTATAAGGTCAAGGTTTATTGTCGTGTAATTCTGTAATGTTTTGTTTGAATCGCGGGCTACGGGACACGTCTGACTTTTAATCGAACTAAATTGTCATTCTGCGAAATGTGAGCACATGACGCGAATGAAACACGACGAGGCTATTAAATGTGAAATGTGAATAATTGTTCGATCATATTTTCGAATCTACATGTATGGTGTTGTTTTGTAATGCGATGCAAAATTTCAATTTCCATGAATTCCATGAACTAATGAAGGTATAATATTACCACATTTCCTTTAGGAATGTCATGGAATCCGAACATACGAGTCGATAGCATATCTAACAAACGAAACTCGTTCCTCAATATCAATCAACCGATCGCGTCACCTAATAAAGCATTCCTAAGAATATAAAAAAAATCGAACACCTGAAAAGCGAAACGTGTTTTATCCATCTTTTTATACTATTTAATACGATAGAGGGAAAAAAACAAGTATGAAACGAACGCATCCAGTTGAATAACCCGAATGCAACGAGCAGCAAGCAGATGACGATAAAGGATCAGGTGTTGTAGCACCGGCTTTACTTTTTTTTCTGGTTTCGTCGACGGCTGTGACCCGGTGTTACACGATAAAACACGACAGAGACGAAGGAGGTCCTCCTTATTCTTCGCTGGAGACGAGCTCCTGAAGCACGTCCTTGGGCAATGAACTCGTCCCCTATGGACAAGAGGAGACGTCAGCTGCTCTTGCTCATGCCAACTCAACAACTCTTGCAATTGAGAGCCATATAGTATTATGATGAAGTTATTTCATTTTTTTTTTCATATAAAACATTGATATCTGTACCCAGGTGCGTGTCAAGTAAGGTTAAGAAATCGTTAATTCATTTGATACTTATTTGTTGAGTCTTCAAAATATTCAGTTGAAAGTATGAGTTTATTAATAAGGAGCTCAAATGAATAAACGTGTTGGATCGTTTATGGTAAATATTTGTTAAATTCATAATGATGTTTTTTTCAAAACCCAGACTAATATTTAATATGATAATAAAAAGTTCTGCGAATTTAAATAAAACGCTTGTTATCTTAACGAAAACATCTGCATCTACAACCAATTTGAATTAATCATCGCCGAAATGGCTGAAAGCGTTCGACATTCGTACGACCTCTGCTAAAATTTAAAAAAACGACCGAAATTCAGCGTTTATCGTTTATCAATTCGACTCCTTTGTCAACGCTGTTGAAAAAACGAAAATTACAAACGTTTGACACGAACACGCGATATTCGTTAACCCTTTAGCGTGCCGTTAACGGCGCACGCGATAATCGTTGCACATTTTTCACCTTCGTTACCGGTATTTTTCAAACTTGCAAAAACGCAAGTTTCGCATCGATAAATTAAATTAGACTCGCGTATTTCAAATTTTAACAAAACGATCGAATCAATTCGCTATTTTTATTTCTTTAGACGAAAATTCGTCTCGAGTCTCGCGTTGAGATTTTCACGGAAACGCTCGGTTTTTCTTTCCTCGTTTTTCTTCGTTTTTCCCGTTTTATTTTTATGCGTTTTTCTTCGTGTGCATCTCGATTTCTCGTGGGTCGTCTTTTTGTCCGTTTGCAGAATGCAGACTCGGCGAAATCGGCTCGTGAATAATGAAGGTGGGCCGCTCGTCTGGTTTGCCGAGTCGAGGATCGCATTCTTGCTTATAAAGTTGACCGAACCCGTTAATCTTGACGCATCCATTGTGCATTCGTGTGCAGAAATCGGCTCGGCTTCTTTATTCGAATTCGAGTTTTGCAAAATGAGGAAATTTTAGCGTGAAATTCGAATCTTTTATCTTTTTTTTTGCGCTGGATGATTCGTTTAGTTTAGTACGAGTAGTTCAAATATGTGTAAAATTTTACAATTGATAAACATTGTGTTTTGAAATGAGTTAATTGATATTATTTTTTAATTGTAACATCTCACAATTATATAATTTCTTAATGGGTATTTGCATAATTATTGGTTCATCACGTAACTGGGACACGATTACGTGAAATTCTTTTTTTTTTAGAAAAAATATTTCCACGTATAGATTACTAAGCAACTAGTTTGCATAACAAGAATTTTATTATTATACCCATCAGACTAGAGGTCGTCAATACTTATTACATATCGATAACATCTCAGTCAGCACAATTAATTATCGATCGATATTATAAATTGAATTTTAAATATTGCAATAACAATATTGCTATTAATACGATGATAAAAAGCGAAATAATCTTGTTACTAATTACAAGTAATAATGTGCTTCTATCTATGACGTACATATTTGTAATCGGAATCAATAAATACATAAATTTTATTGTTTACATACTTGTACGTTAAATAAATCTCATTAAATTTTCCATTCCAAGCTTATCATATCTATGATACAACGATTCTTCATATATTTTTATCAATTCTATTAAATGAAAATAAAAAAATCAACGTTTATCATGAAAGCAATTCTCAAGATACCGCCAATTGGGGTCAACTAGCACTACATGGTACACATAACGTCATTAGTTTCAATAAAAATTACTGTTTATATTATTAAATTCGAAACGAGTTCTATCCGGATCCGAATCGACTAATTATTTCAAAACGAAAATCTCCGAATAACAACCTAAACGTTTACATAATTACTACTTTTATGACATTCCGAATGCCGACCGCAATCGAAGATAACAAAATCCGGTCGATTTCACCGAAACATAACATAATGCGATCATAATGACGCAAATCTATTCAACAGCTCAGAAACGAAAACATCATTGTTTCCAAAAGCTGACACATCGAATCGACCAATAACTAATGACTCGATGCACAATACAAACGACCCCCGTCTCCATAAAGGTTATCAACCTTTCGTCTATTTCGCACATCCCACATTCCGTAAAAAGCGGGGAGCCGAATAATAAACTTATTTTATGTGCGGGGAGGAAGAAAAAAAGCAGCTACAAAATTCCCCGGCAAACAAACGAGATGTCTGGAAAGTCCGCCTGATCACCCCGGTAATAAATACGGTGTATCCCCCGAGGGGTCGAAGAGAACCCTCGACCTATTTCAAAATGGGGTTGCCCTGAGGCAGAGCGATTTTCATACTTGCAGTCTCCTCTCTGTGCAACGAAAGGGTCGATCGAAGCCATAAATTCGACTCTGAAATGAATGAGACTCGCATTCATATCGAAATCTGGATGAAAAGGTCGATCGATGACTTTTCGAAGATTCATTTAACAATTTAGTTCGTTGACATTAATATATTTTTCCGCGTGTATCACACAAAAGTTTGTTCCACTTTTATCGGCTCGGCACGCACGGATCGTACGAACGAATTCGCCATAACGAGAAAGCGTGATCTTCCCACTGCTTAAACTTTCTTGTTTATTTTCTTGTGTGCAGTGTACGTACGTACATTTTTATTTTTCCACGATTTTATTTTTTCGCCTCGTGCATCGAAGGCGATCTTCACGTTTAGTCGTGAGGTCGATTAAAGTGTTGGCCAGAGAGCGTCCACCCACCCGGCCGAGGGTCAGCATTTCCCACTCGAAATTATGCACGTTTTGAATTCGTATATTTAGAAAGATATTTTCGTGTTTGATAGCCTTGTTTTTTTTTAGTCGATAAATTCGATATTTTTCGACTTACGCAACCGATTTCACTGATTGTGCTCGCGCGCGGAACGAAAGCGGTACACTTTCTTCGTGCTCTCTTTTCATTGCCACATAACACACTTACGTGCAATGGTTCAATTTCACTGAAATTGTTACGCTTCGCATTGTCCGATCGTGACTTTGTTCGAACCAATAAAAGATGACCGATTGAGTTCATAATGCGCCGAAACAAATGTGGATGTGAATGTGCAAAATTGGATGGATGCTTCGGTTTAATGGATGCCGGATTTTCAGCAACTTTATCCGAGTCTGAACAATTTAATAATTCACTTCGGTATGGAATTTGCGCTTCGCATAATTCGGAGCTTCCGTTTCTCGGGAACACCCTCGCATTCTATCATTCCCTCTGGTGACTTTTCACTTTGTCGAATTTGCATTTTCTCTCTCGATTTTGCTCTTTTCCTCCCTCCTCCTGCCAGATCTAAGGATTAATCTTTTGTTTATCTCGATTTTGTCCGAGATTGAAAAATCCACCATGGGAAAAGTTTAATTGATACGCTCCTCCATAGAAAGCGCTTTGCTTTTGTGCTAAATCGCTGAAACGCTATCAGAGTGTAAACAGGGTATATTTATTGACCTCTGAATAGGTTCTTGGAGATACGAAAGGTCACAGATCGGCGTTATTTTCATGAGTCAAATCGAATTATATTATACTTGCGGCTCGTATCTGTATAGAAGTCTAATTGGAAATCTGTGTCGCTTATCACAGCTCGACGATTCGATCACCGCATCCAATTTCGAACCAGTGATTTCACTGATGAAATTGCCTATGCGAAATCCATCAAACTAACGACAAATACACTTGCTCGATATAAATTAACATTTGCGAGGTCGTCGTATCCCCACAGAAATAAACTCCCATGCACACAATCGTATTTATAACAAAGCGTACGCAGAATGCAATTTGCATAAGCGAAGAATGCATTTGACGCATTCAAAGACGTCCATCTAATCGAGAGATTTATTCCATGTTGTGTCATCGCGATATAAAACGAGGTCGTTAACCTTATTTATTATGAGAAAAAATGGGGTAGTAAAATAAAATGTAGAACATTGAAAAGTGTAAATTTTTATAAAGGATTCTTTATTAATAATTAAATAAATGTAAGTGCATACAATGAAAATGTTTATTGAAACAATCGATTTATCGTTTTGGTATGTAATTACGGATGCAAAGGTCGGCTATAATTAGATGTTTGTGATTTTCCAATAGTATGTAACTTCTGATTAGCGTTTGACTTTTCCTTATCGATGGTCGTTATTCCAACACGAGCGATAGCTTTTTTATGTTTTATTTGTGTTACGTACACAACAAACAGTTGCCATACGTGTTTCGCAACGTGAATTAGTGAATAAGGCGTTCGATGGCTTCTCGGAAAAGCGTCGGTAATAAATATTCGAATTCATTCATGAATATTTATAAGACGCAACACATATGTATATGGATAAAGTTTTATTGCCAGACGAGGTGCATTCGTTTCGAGCCATTATGGGCTAAGTCGTTTTTAATTTTTTGCACCCATTACTTAAGCGTTCTGTCCGCCGAAAATGCATTTTTTTTTTTAATGCACATACATAAATCGAAATGAGATACACATGTTACAATTCGTGACGGACTATCCGTCGTATTTCACGAATTGGTTACGCTTCGTTGTTCTAATTCCTGTCGTTCTGTGTGGCCGAATTTTTTTCTTGGTCACTCAATCAACAATGTATGTATTTCGTTCTCTTTGCGGCCATTTTGTGGCTACATTCGAATAATTTAATCATATTGAACAATCGTAGCTGAAATTAAACTATTCCATGATCGTTAGTATTCGAATCTATCGAAAAGAATCAGCCTTGTGCCGATTGAATCGTTTTTCATCGTCGATCCGTCAAAACGAAACCGTGAAATTCGAAAACAACCAAATCGACTTCCACTCTCAAGTCACGCTCAAACGAATCTTCTTTTGTGTGACTCAATGAACATTCGGCATAAAAAATTAACCGGTGACGAAAAAAAAATCGAACGAAATGTCAATCTAGTGAGTCAAAGTTATTATGACTAGACGAAAAAAATTAAATTCCCGACTGGAACGTTAATGACTAATAACTTCAAACATAACCCATATGTGCAACACGTGTCTTGAGATTTTTTTCGTGAAATTCCTCAAACTTCCAGGAATGTCGTATGTGGATGAAAAAATAACGACCCAAATCCGGTGTTTTGAATTTAAGCAAATTCGATGAACACACAATGATAATTGGCGAAGCATTAAGTTGTAGCGCGAAACAGGAAACGAGAGACTCTTCGCATCGAGGAAACAACGTCGTTTTACCATTTAACAACACAAAAAAACTTTAAAAAATATGTAACGAGAAAGACCGACAGACTGGTTACCTGTTTAGCGAAGCGGTTTAACGGCGAGGGGCCGGTTTAGTCGCGGTCGACATTTTCTCATAGGCGACTGTGAAAATCTACAAGATTTTTTCACGATTTTCGAACGGAAACTGAAGAAATAATCCACTCGTGTTTAATCCGAATAATAATATTTGAGTTCACTTTGCAGAAAGTTCGCGTTGGCACGTTTCGTTCGGCTTTGCATACGCGCACTTCGCTCCCCCGAGGGAACATGATTCACGGACGTGAGTCATTAACATTGCTCGGAATTAAGTTTTAGCATTCCATTGTTTGTTTGTTTATTTGTTTTGCTTTACTAGTGTGTTCGGAATTAAATTTCGTGTGAATTGAGTCGTTGTCCGTGCGAAAATTGAACGATTGTGCGGTGCTTTTCGTTAATTTTGCGTGTGATTGAGCCTTTGATAAACCGCGCCGATGCGTTCGATAATTTTAATTTAAAATTGTATGTGTTTGCTTTGCTGTTATAATTATTATTGGGTCTAATGATCGCTCATATATTTCTAGTTTCAGTTATCCAACATTGATAATTCTGTATAGAATTATGTGAAAATACATCACACATTTTAACACAGTTTCAATATGATTTTCACCGTTCATTTCAACTCGAAGATAATTCTAATTGAGTATTGTGCGAGATTGCGTTATTGCTCGCACAGTTAGCTTACTTTCACGGCTGTTAACAGCATAAATTACTCACATTTTATTGATTTCCATCAGCATTTTCATTCTGCCATAAAAGTTTCCGTTCTCCATAATGTCTAATTATAATTTCCATATAAGAACCGATTGGATTTGAGCGTATTGAGTGTGCATTATCGAATTTACGATCAAGGAGAACGTGTCGTTACGCCGTTCGTTTTATAATACAAAACGATAAATCATATTCGTCGAAAAAAAGTGTATCGAAACTTTGCACAGTCAAAAAGTACATTCAATTCTCAGAATGTGTGAAAAATAGACCGCGTAATTCATATTTATGTTACTGTAATTGCGTTAGTCATGCTACTCTTTTATGTCATCAATTCAATTCGGTAATAGTTTCCACGAATAGCGTACAATCGAATAAACCGATTATAAGCGAGAAGTTTGTATGCGTATTTTTATATCTCATCGATTGGGTAAAAAGCTCAATTAAAATAATTGCTAATTTGTATTCATACAAAACGAATAGAAATCGCCGTATTATTTTCGAAGCGTGCGAAAATCCGCGTTTTCAGTTACTTACATAATAAAAATTCACGTGCAATTATTGTAATTTTACTCGGATTTCATATTCTCAAAATATGTAATATTAGTTTTTAAACTGCCATTGAATTTAATGGACTTTGATCATGCGAAAGTATAGAGTTAAATTAATTTTCATTGTCTTTCGCATTCTTAATCGATCGATTTATAACAGCACTACGATTTATAAATACATTATTCATTCACACAAATGATTATTGTTAGTCGTTTAATGTTTTCCTATTGTGTAATTAACACGTGTCGATTTCGATCTATAAATAATATTGAAAAAGCGAGTTTATATCACGTTTATTACCGTGATTTTACAAACGACACGTACTGGAAATGCGCTTTCATTTGTTGCAGATGGATAAATCGATCATTTTATATCGTCATTATGTTCGTACACATTATTTGCGTGCATGAAATACAAACTATCTAAATCGAGTTCCAGTATGTAGATTCAGTGCGTTATTCTGTATACATATTAGTTACACTGGCGTATGAATATTCAACATCCGTTGAAACGATCATAATATTGTTCGATTATAAATCGAATCGAATGAAGATTCAATATTTAATAACCGCAGATGGAAATCCATAGATTTATCTCGGTTATTATTCGAAAGGAAATCGTTTTATTTGATTCTTGTACCGATGAGAGTTAGCTCAATTTATAACGTTCTATTGAATCTTCATTAAAATTTGCATATTTGCTATCTCGTGCTTGAACTTCGAATTATCAATAGATGAAATGTATCTTATATAAAAGGTAACAAATCACAACTAGAGTAAATCTTATTTATCTATTATAATATAGATGTAATAAGATCCAACGAACCGACCAATGCCTTCAAACGATAAATGCACACATGCTATTCATACATGTCTATATTTTTTTGTATCAAAAATAAAACAAACAAAATTCTAAGCATCGAACCGAGAGCAGCACCCGTGATAATCGCCCACCACGCACGTTTCGAATTTCGTCCGAATTCGTGATCGCTTCATTCGCCCGACCAGTTTTTACGCGCCATTATAGCTTTTTTTCCTTATATTTATTCATTTTTTATATGCGAGTTTCGCCGACTTTTTGCACCTCGTCGTAATTCTCGGCGCGTTTTTCCCTCCGCGAGAGTGAATACGTAGCCGACGACGAAAAGTCGCTCCGAAAAAAAGAAAAGAGCCAAGACCGTACATAGAGCGACGACCGGTTCTCCGGTTAACCGGTTAACCGGTGCACCGCAATTGTGTCGATGTTGCATCTCTGCTCTGGGTCGAAGAACCGAGATGACTTTCACGGGGAAATTTCTCTCCGATGTCGACTTTCACGAGGCTCCTTTGCACTCCGATTGCAGCTGGACCTTGTTTGTGGCGAGGTCTCCTTTTTGAGGACTTCTGTTGTGCTTGTTCGTTGTTTTGTGTTGAATCTTGATTTTTGTTGATTAAAAGGTTAGGCTATTTTGTTTGATTGAATTCTATGTTTTTTTTTTTAATCTGGAGTGATTACTCTTTTCAGCTCTGTATTTTACTCCACGTGGTTTCGATAAATATTACATACGATTTTCGTAGTTGTTTCAATGTAACTTGAAAATGAGATTGCTCCAGATCGCTACAATATACCTTCCTAGTTTGTAACTTTCAAACTACAGTAAATTTCTATCGAAATAAACTTGAAATCTTGATATTTCAGAATGGTGGTTTTGTATACTTTTTTTTATATTCTGTTACTAAACATTTTCAATTGCTGCAACAAAGTTAACTATCTCGTTTTTCGCTTTGAAAAGAAACAAAGTTCAGCACACCCGTTTGTACAACTTTTCTTTCTGCAACAACGGAACTTTAACAAGATAAACTTTCATTACCAAAACAAAACAAAACTAAATAGCAATAAATGTAATCGTCAGTTATAAATATGAAAATACATTAAAGTATTCCTTAGACCTAAACATAACATCTAAAAAAAAAACAATCTCAAATTACCCCCACGAAAAAAAAATCTAGATCCATAAATAATAACGATACTGTCGATCCTTTTCGTATCACCTGCGTGTATCGTACGTGGTCATTGTGTGCTTTTCGAACAGTACGTATACGTACCCACAAATACACACACAAACAACGACCCGCAGTAGGAGAGAACAGAGAACTAGTCAGTCAGGATTCCGAGACGGTGCACGGTCGACGTTTCGTAAGGCCAATTTGGTCTCTGTGCCTTTTTTGTTTGTTTGTTTGTTTGTTCCGAGTCGTCGTGTTGTAGTTCTTGTGCTTTTTCATCGAGTCATCGATACACGGATCGAATCTGAATCGTTTTCCATCAAGAGCGCTTTAGGTATGTTGTCCTCGATTGTGTTCAGTGCTCGCGTTCGTAGTCGGCTTCGACGGTTCGATTCGACCACGTGGTCGTATAAAATGAATATTTTTCGATTCAAGTGTCTCGTTTAATTAGCATGTTCGTTATTCAATTGATGCTCGTATGTGTGTTTTTTCAATTTATAATCTTGTAGACCTTCCAGCGAAACTCGTTTCATGGTGAATAATGAATTTGAACTCAATGGCTGTTTTCTACCATTATTTATCAACGTAATTTTTTCATATTATATAAACGACATTCTTGAATAGTCGTAAAAATCTTGCGTTTTTTTTTCACTATTAGATGCGGAAAAAGTGGAACGAATCGATCAATCACATTCCTAACGTCTTTCCGACGCTGAAATTTTCGAATTTCTCGAACGGTCGCCATTTTACGAAAAAATCGCACACGTTCGATTAATTCGATATTTGATCGCTATTTGAACAGATGCAAATAACTCGTGTTTTTTTTTTCGAACATGTGCACGTCGAATCGACACATACCTACATATAATATGTACGCAAATTCGCCTACGTGCACTTTTCCCGCTTTCCTTTCGCGGAACAATGCTCGGTAAAGTAAAATTGGGCAACTCGTCGTGTGTATGAACTTTTCATTATTATTTCGAGACGAGATGTTAAGTGATTTGCCCCTAGGCAGCGTCTCTACAATTTTTCATTCGATCCGATCTTCTTCTTCTTGACCCGATTCGTCGGTCGGCGTGTTTTTCTGATCGATGATGATTATCGCATCACGATTCTTTCCGACCACGGATCGATGATCTATCTGGATCTATTACGTAACCGATCTTGGATTTTTTTGTCGATCTCCCCGTGACATTCGTGTGTGGATTTAGTTGATGTTTTTTGCGCGCGAAATTGCAAAATTCTTCAGCCGACGCGAAAAAATTCTCCAGACGTTTTTTGCCCGAACGAAAGTCACCTTTTTCGTCTACTAGATTTTCTTTATTCCATATTTTTGACAGTTCAGCGTAATCCATCATGGGCTGGCTCTCGAGAATAATTCGTTTAATGTTACTTTGCGAGGGCGTCTTCGCCAACTTATTACTTTCGCTACATATTTCGAACGGTATCACTTTCAAGCTATAATCTTTCTTGTACACACAAGAATAGAATTTCAATTTTGCGCTGTACCAAATATTAAATCATTAATCCAAAAAAAAACTCAATAAGTGCAATTGTAAAGACGCTTCCGACAATACAGATCATATTGAACATGGAAAAAAATTCAATCAATCACATCGACGTATTGAAACTCCGTTGGACAGAATTGACAATTGGGGTCCCTCTTGCATCTTCAATACCCAATTCGAAATAACTCTCCGGGTTCAAACGTCAGTCATTCGCTTTGTTTCCCTGGAGGCTTTAGCTCGTTCTCATGCCTCCCACACTCCTCGGTATAAAATCTTTCGCCTATTCAGCTCTCGTTGCCTTTTTCGGATCAATTCGTATTCTTCGCTATTAGCGTTCGATTCGACATTCGAAAGTCTTCCCATACTGTTACGTCTCTCTCTCTCTTGCCATACAACACAATAAGCTCCGTGGGCGTCTATCGATTCGTTTTATATTTATTCTGTACGACCGAGACTGGTTTCGTTACACATTTAGTGTGCAACGCGTCTCTTTTCATTCGTTTTTTATGTCTAGTCATCGTATTGCTCTCGAGATTTCGAACAGCACGTGGCGAATAATGAAAATTTCACTGTTATTATTATGATCGAAGAGTGATTTTTCATACGAGAACATAAATACATACGTGAAGCCGTTTATTAGAGTAAAAGTGGAGAGGCACGATTACCGTTAACGCCGTTAATGACGAGAGATCTCGTTAGAGATTGCGACACGAGTTCAACTCTCGGGATCACGCCTACGTTTACAACTTTATGCTGTTTATTTTTCACGTATAAAAGTAGATATTTTACGATGTTGCATACACAACGTGGCCTAAAGATAAAAGGTTATGGATGCTGTTGCTGAATTTGTGCTTCAATGTCATTGTACGCTTTCCACGTATTCAACTCTATTCGAAACGATCTTCGTAATTTATACAATTTGTGGAAAATATCATCTTATCTAAATTATACTTTATTATGGTCGTTTAGATTCATATGTATGTAAATGGATTATGTTATAATTTTTATATTTCATCTCGAATCAGATGAACGTAGTTTTTTCACTATAAATCCGAACGCATTAAGGCTCGAGACCCACATAATAACAACCACTTGATTTATAACAAGATTACATACGAAAAGTGCCCGAAGCGCAACCTCGACGTCCTTGCACGATCATTCTCTCTCGCACACAAAATACCCACATGCAAAACCACAAGATCCTTTCGTACCTATAAAGAACATTTTACATAACCTCCTCTCGTTTCACGCGTTGCGACCTTGGAATTATGACGGCGTCATCGTCTCCCATCAGACCATTATTCCATCGGCAAAAACCACCGAGGAGAAGACCAGTTCTTCGCACACACAGCACATGTGGCCCGACGGACACGTCTGTCTTCGTCGAGCAAGATAAATGACCCAGCACCTGCCTCCGCATTATATGCCTTCTTTCTACCTTTCACGATGGGCATTATTGTCCTTCTTCACGTGGCGTGGCTTGCGATTGACCCTCGTTTGGTTGCTGATGCTGCTGCTTGACGAGCTTCGATTCCTCGAGACAAACTGTCACAGTCGGTTCGTGTCGTGACAAGATTGAGAGCTCGTGAATGCGCTTTTTTTCCTCCAGGTCTCTGGGATTTTGTCTCGTTTCGCTTCTCGGTTGTTATTTTTAGACGATTGGCTCTTTCGGTTGAAGAAGCGCAACTGCTCCGCTGTGCCGTTCGGCTAATTTCGACGCCGTCGAATGGAAAGTCTTTAAGATAGAGCAAATATGTATTTAGTGTTAATAACTTAATAATATTTTATGTACATGCGTGTTTCTGGCCTCATTTTCGTGTTTGCTTGTTCGTCACTCTTCTGACGAAGGTAACGGAGGTTGACTCGGTGTAAATTTCCCAGGAAAATTGCCTATAATTAATAGATCGAGAAATAACTTTAATAAGTAGTAGAACGAAAAATTAAAATTAAATGCTCGATATTGTAAAAACAGTCTTTTGAAAATATTGTATATTAAACTTGAATTAATTTTATTATTATAACATATTAAAAGTCAATTGATTTCTTTAAAATTTGATTCGAAGGATCCGTTATTTTGGAGTCCTCTTATTTTCTCGATTAAATATTCATCACAATTCTCATCGACTTAAATAAATTATAAAACTGTTCGACGGCTCCATCTCGAAATTTTTTCCTCGAACTTTTTTCAAATTTGCTCAGTCGTCGCATCGATAAATCAATATTTGACTGGTCTTTTTCGCGAATCGGAATTCGACGCGTCTGTTTGCCCGATGCCTATAATTAATCGAATGTGAGAACACATTCGAAAGTAAACATTAGCAATATAATAACATAATTTGCGTACGCACACACATAGCTTGCAATAACACGTTGCAAATATATAAAACGAAACCTGAACCAACAAAAGCGCCATGTTCCTCGACGAGCATTTGTTTTTTCAATGAGTCTAATGAGTGGCAATAACGTATGGACGCGAAGTCGGTTTAGACGATTCTCTATCATCATGCGATAATATACGGGGCACCCAGTTCTACAAATTCGATCGAAACTACCTGAAAAACAACAGTATATTCAGATCGATGCCAATTTCAATAATGAGTGTGATTTAGCACCGTTTTCCTTGTCGGCAGCTGCTCGCTCGTTCTCGGAACGACCGATAATTACTCTTGGCCGCATCTCGTCTACGGTCGGTTAATCGATCGGAATTGTATCGATGGCGCTGGAATTGAGCGTGATAAATTACGCCTTCGAGAGACCGAGAAAGAAATATAAATGATTGTTAAACGAGACCAACCTTGTCCGAAACTAATCAATTGACCCGCGTCGGTCTTCCGATGGCGGGTCACCGAAGTTCATGCCATTCGATTGCTCCAGTGCGTTGGCATTTCGTAGATATGTATTTGAAGTCACTCATTATTCGATTAAGGAATGTTGCTAAATTTAAATATGATGCATGCAATTATACTAAGAGTTCAAATGAATGTCGTTGTTTGAGATAACCCATAGAGAAAAGTTTTTTCTCTAAGATGCAATCAGATGATGAAAATGTCATTTTATGTGATATATTGGGTTGTATTTCTTAATCATTTCCATATCTCATCGTTTGTGCGATTTTGACATGAATCAAACCAACGAGTTGCATTGCATATGTTGCGTATGAAAATGCTTCAAAGACGCAGCTCATTATATCACTTAAAATCTCACATTTATTGTCTGGTTGCATCTCACATGCAACGACAATGATTATTTCATCAAATCTTTTATACAAAATTCAAGTTAGAAACCATAAAGAAGCACACAGGTCAAGTCGTCTCATTAATAACGAAAACCAGTATGTTACATTTTTTCTCCTCTTCGCCTCCACGAATCCACACACGGCGATACATACATTTATAATACATATAAGCGCTCGTCTCTCACGCATAATGCAAACCGGTTAGTTATTACATTATACACTACCGGTTGAACGCAACTTGCCCACAACGTATGCAAAGTTTAACCGGTTAACCGGCTAATTGCCATCGGCGCGCTTTTGCGCAACGCACCTTGAAATCGGCTCTCGGCCGAGATATATTCGGTTTTTCTCTCTTTCCTTTCTTAATCGGCTTAGGAAACTGTCTTTTCGGCGAACGATTTCGTTTTATATCCGTCTTTCGAAAGTCGAGCCGTGCGAAACGTTCGAAAGCCGCGACCTTATTTCGCCGGAGTGCTTTGTTATGTCAGCAAAAGTGCATTCGTGTCTTATGAAAGTGTCGAGGAATTTGCACTTTATTCATACATTCAATGTTAATATATCACATCGGATTGGATTTGTGTAAAAATAATTGAAAAAAAAAATGTATAAACACCGTTAAATTTCAATCGAACGGATAGGTCAACGCGCGCTCTACTAAAAATCGTTTCACGAAACGCATTGCTTTCACTGCGAAGCCGTTTCGATAATTTCAAGGCGAGAACGAAATGTTGTTGTATCCGACAACAGCTTCCATCTTGCGTAACGTCAATCGAAAACGCATGTTTTCTTGCATTTTCTCCGAGCAACTCTCTAATGGCGTCTGCATTTTTTTCGTCGTCTCGCGGAAGACAAGTCGCCTTGTCATTACACGCATTTTTTTCCTTATTCTTACCTGCCTCGTCTTCTTCGATCGTAATGTGTGCCATACACGTACGTTTTTTATCGCGAAATGAAGTAATTAGCGCCGCGAACAATGCTAACGAGGCGAATCTACCACTTTCCAACGATTACGAACGAATTCGCAACAACCGTTCAACGGTCTTTGTGTTTAATGCATTTTTTTTAAATATAATTAATCACATAGCTTAATTCGTTTGGATTAATGCATTTTTTTCTCGGTCATCCTACGTGTTAGCGGCTAACCTTCGTCGACATTGTTGAGAGGTCTCAGGTCCGACGCGATTAGCATACGAATAGGCTTCTCTTGAAAAAACGCAGAACCATTGTTGAAGTCATTGTTTAGCGGCAATTGACCTGGAAAAGTCGTGCGACTTCCCTGTTAGAGAGACACGCTTGAAAAACTGGCTCTAAACTCGGGAGTTGTCTAATTAACCATCATGAGATAGAGTTTGCTTGAATAAATTGAGACCATCTTAATATTTTCAAGGTCAAATTAATTTCTTCAACATTGTTATTTAATATTTATTGTCGATTGCTGTTTAACATTTATTTCTAATGAGAATCATCTCAGCATGTTTCCAATTATAATCTACGATCTGCATACAATATACGATGCGAGAGAAAAAAAAGATTAATAATTCATATCGTATTTTAATACGTGCGATACTCATCTACGTAATTGAATTAATTTCGTTTTGTGCAAGTCGAGTGTATTAAACGGCGCTGTATTTGTTTTTATAAAAACGCTTTTGAATTGTAAATATAACGTTTTTCCCGCCGTCGGCAATTAACTTATGAATTACGTGACTCGGTACATAAATTTATTACGCAACGTGTGTACCGAATGTAAAAGCAGGGGGCGGCGGAGAAATGTGCACGAATTTAATTGCGCACGAAAAATTCAAGGATAAACAACCCCGATATTGATATCGCTTACGATCTTGCGATATTTAGAATTTCCCCTTTGTTTTGTTACGTTTCGCGAAATTATTACACAGCGAAATTTTCGATCGATGCTCACTAAGCCATTGCACTCACTGAGTCACCCCGAAACGTTGTTATTCATTTCGTGTCAGCATTTTTTCGGAACACGTCCCGAGCCCTTCTTTGAATAAAAAATCAACCCCCAAAGGGGAGAAAGAGTGTACTTTTCGAAGACGGATTAATCGATCGTATGTAGTATGTTCGATGAGTGAATTTTTCAGGAAAAACGTTGCGGATGTAATTTCGTTTTTGTGACGTTGACGTTTGGTTCGGGGTGGGTTTTGTCGTCCCTTATCTAAGCATAAAGGATAATGGTGCTTCAACCCTTCAAGTTTCGTTTGGAATTAATCGTTTCGGGACTTCTTTCGTCTTTGATCGAATGAAGGGTCTTCTTTTATAAATGGATCGATTTCAAAGCATCCGTTTCGCTTTGTCGAATATAATGTTCGAGGAAAGTTTTCACCGATAGGTCTTTGATCTCTGGATTATTGTTTTACTAAAAAATCGTGTTATGACTAAAAATGAAAATATCATTACTAATAAAAAAAATGGCTCATTTTTTTCTCATTTTATCAAATATGTGTATAATAATATTTAAATTCAATGTACACACGATGTTTGTATGGATTGTCCGTTATCATCGACGATAAGAACACTTGTGTTGTCGCAGAGCAAACATAGAAGCGTTTTAAAATGACTGATTTGTAAGCGGTGAAATCGATACTTGATAAATCGGTTTTGTGAGCTATATCTATCGATTTTTTTCGATCGATTGTGCAGTTTTTGCGGTAAACCGCAACACTCATTTTCGTGTATACAGAAAAAAATTAAAACGTTGCGCTTTTCTTTTCGAATTGCGAAACGAATTCAGCCTTGAGTTTCGAGTTCAGCTTCCACTCTCTAACGATTGAATGATCTCCTATTATAACAAAATGACGCATTTCGAACCAAATCAATAATATATCAATTCTAAAAATAATCTATTGCATTAAGGCTTCATAGAAAATTGAAATTCGATCGATCCATTATATTATATAATTAATCATAGATCAGTTTACATCCAAATGTATTTATTATACGTATGTGAGTAGTATTTTTTTTTTCGGAATGTACAGTTAGAAGTCGAGATCGCATTACACACTGGTACATGTCGGAGATGAGGAGGAGGCAACATCGACTCATGTAACAAAACAATATAATGGGCGTATGTGGGTGTATTTTCGTATCGCAATTCGACCGCAAAGGTCAAACGATACTCTGTCTCAAAAATAATAACGCGTTTTGATATTCATAATGGACTTTTGAATCTTTAAGATCCCGCATTCGCTATGCATGTCTCTCGTTTAACTATCCATCTCTGCTTTTTCGTAATGGTTTTCGCACGGGTCGATCGTTCGTATTTCCGTATTTTGAATCGGATAAGCTTCGCAAAGGGTGCTATAATAGATTTGATTTGTTGTTATTTCATCTCGTGCTAGTTGTGAAGTGAGCATTCGAGACGTTTCCGTTCGCTCTCCGAATATAAACTGAACCGACTCCGAGTGGGTATAATGCTATTAATAAAACGCTCTTTAATTGCTTTTCTTTAATAGCTTCAAATGTTTACACACTGCTTTTATACACACGAGTAGCTTAACTTATGTTAATTTTCGATACGCTTCAACCTTTCGTCTTGCTTATTTTTATTCACCAATTTATCTTCACAATTCCTTTGTGATCGTATCGTATCATTTGAATACAATTAAAATAGAACCGAAAACGATACACAAACACATATCGATTTCAAATTCAATAAACATCAATTTTCGAAATGGAATCGAAAATACCTAATTATGTACATGCACACCAAAGAGACTAATAACCATAATCCATACCATCAAACTCTTATTAGACGTCTCAATCGTGCGACCACCGACTGCATGCCGATTTCGACCATTCGGTCATCAACCATCGCCATCATCATCATCATCATTATGACCATCATCATTTCGGTTGCGCAACTCGGCTTCCACGTGCCTCGTGGCGAGGAGAGCGCACATACGCGAAATGGCGTCTCCCTCGATAATAAAACAGTTTCGAAGAGTCGGAAACCAGTTCCAGCACATCTGAATCGTGCCGCCATTAAATGGCTGCTGATCTCGCGAAAAGATAGATTTCGCCGAGGCGCAAACGGACCATTAACTCTATCGAAGGCGAATTAAAAAATGGAAGCCGGCATCCGTCTCTAGGCTGGCCTTCGATCGATTGCGATGCAGATTTTTTTATCGAATTCGTTTTAAGATTTGACGATCTGTAGATCGTGGGACCTTGACTCGAAATTCGCTTAGGAGGAACCGACTAGTTTTCTCCGCTCGATAACTTTCTCCAGCGGCTCTTTGTGTCTGGTTGTAGATATCTCGTGGGATAACGACGGTACCGTTGTCTATTTTGTTTGGCCCCGTTTGTCTTCAGAAGCACATTCGACAACAATGTGTTGAAGAAAAAACGAAGTCGTAAAAAAGAGCAACGATTGCGCAACGAGTTATCTCGCCGCTCTCTTTCATAATTTATTACGGAGCGTCTTCGCTAACGAGATCTATCTATTTATTACATGGGAGCAACTTTTCTATTATGTTTTCTATAGGTTCGTGAATAGCGCTGATTGACCTTTTTCATAAAATTCGATTCACATATCGAAATAGCAACGTTTCAATTACAAGATCATGCGAGCCGATTGCGCAAGTGAGGTTAACAAACTGACTTTTCTTCGCGGTTCAATGAATATTTGCGAAACTCTCAGAAGTCACATTAAGGTCAACGTCGAATCCGTACGCCATTATCTATTGAAATTTCGCATTTGCATATCTCTAGCGACCGGTTTTTCAGCTCGACACCATAAAACCGACTAGAGAGGTCGAACTGTCAATACGGAGCCATTTATCGGAAAACCGGACCGAGCGAATTGACAAATAAATATTTTTATTATTTTCCTATTGATTTTACGGGGAATTTTTAGATTACAGGATATTGACGAATTTATCGTTTCTGGGAAATTGCTGATTTTTATTATTCGCATATTTGTTTCTCTGCGGCGCACGGTTATGGCGGCTTTATCGAGCTGTTTTGTATGTATTGTAGTTTGTTCACCGTTTTGCCGACAATGTGAATACGATATTTACGTAGCTGTTATCTGTACGTGTCCCAATTCGTATTTTGAATTCTTTCCACAATTATCAATGTTTGCCTGCAGCTCGATAAAGCACTAGAGCGCTGAACGGTGCAACCTTTATTCAACCTTCGCTCTAATATTTCATCGTCGCTTATTTTGTACATTTGTTAGTATTTGAATTTATGCAAATCTGCATACGAAAGATAAATGTATAAATGAAAATTTCAATCCGTTTAGGAAAAAATTTAATCTTATCGTAACTGCGGCCGAATAAATAATATTTATATACACACGCGTTGTTTGCTAGCGCCGTTTGATAAAGCGGTTACGTAAAGTTATTTTCGAACTTTGTATATTGCCTCTTCTACATGTATATATTTATATAAAAAAGATATAAAAAGAGAGTCAGATTCGTCGCTTTCGAATCGAACAAACGATACACAAATATCTCGCGTGTTTACACCGCGTCTGCTTTATCGGGGTCAAGCCGTTAGTTCGCGAGACGAAATCTCCGCGTTTCATTGTTTATTTCGAGTCCGATTATCACTTTTGGGCCGAAATCGAAAGCGAAATCGATTACCGAACTGTGTGCACTTTGTCCGCCATCGGGACAAAAACGAATTCGTCATTTTCTTCGGCGGGTTTTCTTTTTTTCCCTTTCGTGCGCCGCGTGGGTTGCAGAGCGTGACGCGCCATTTTGGAACGCAATCGAGAAACGATCTTGGCCATGCATGAAACGAAAATGCTTAATACGATTCTGAAACGATTTGTCATGATTCTTGTTATTTTTTTTTTATCATTATTTTAATATAAAAACGATTCAATTGTCTCTCTCGACAGAGACATTTTTTAATTCAATGACTTCATCCGTTTCAATATTATTTTCATTCAAATAATGATACAAAATCAATATTTTAACTATTCAATTAGATAATACATGTGTGAATGTAACTAAAATGAAAAACAAAGTTGGCTCGTCACCTGGTTTTCCGCTCGTGAATCACACACGCCCCGTAATCAATACGTTTATTTTAGAACTGGCGAGGAAAAAAAAATTGGAAACACATAAATAAATAAATTAAATACAAAAAATGACGCACTTATGTACCGACATAAGAGTTGGGACACGATTGGCGAGCGTTTCAAAAATAAATGCAGGCCAGACGTGTCTCTCTCTCTTGGCCATTACGGATTACGCGATCGGGACAACCTCAAAGAGAGTCAAGGTCCATCGTAAACGGTCAATAAAGCGGACGAATAAAGAAAAAAATGTGTGTATAAATAAAGGATGTTGTCTTTGTGCGTGCATATTTGCGCTTAGAGCAGGTGGGAAATTTTGATGGAAAAAATGTGTAGAGGAAAATCATGCTCGTTTGGAACGTGATTTTTTTCGCTGTAATGTACTAAAATAACAATTTAGCAAGGTCTTATTTTATATTTCTTGGAAGATCTTCTATATAAAGTAGATTAGTTTCTAGTGCGCATTTTCGGGTCGAGTGTGTCCTTGAACTTATCAAACTTTCATCCTTTCTTCGTCTAAGGTTCGTCCTTGAAATTCTGAGATACCCTTTCATACATTATAAGTACATTCTGAAAGATTTATACGTGTATCGTCTGTGAGAATACATACATTTATCTAAATTATTTAATATTTCGACTTTGTACAATTTTGATATGTCATAATTAAACAATTGAGTCAAAAAATAAACTAATGATACATTCACATTTGTACTAATGATTTATTTTTATTGTTTCAGGTATGTCTGAGTTTATCCATCCTGTCCATACTTAGCGACGTTTCTTGTGATTTGTGACTCGAAAATCGTAGGTTTGTATTGTAAAATATCGAAGTCGTCATCGATTCGCACGATATATCTTCGAAATGACTTAATTGTATTCAATCGGAGGCGTTTAATTGCATTAAAGCGTGAAATAACGTCGAAGTGAAAAGAAACCGGTCGCCGTAACATGCAAACTATGATTTATCGAACACGTCCATCGGAATTATTATTTCTCACGGCGTAATCTCATTTCGTTGGCCGTTTTCTATTTTTTTTTTTATTCTGTTGAATATATTATATGCAGTTTATAACATAAAGTCGTTAAGACAGGGCTGAATATTCAGTTACTTAATTTAATATCAATTTTAACATCTAATAAATGCTAGATTGAGTATCGATCGAAGGATCGTTGAATTCGATGAATTTTTCATTTCGAGACAAATTCTCGTGTAAAGAATATTGTGCAAAATTGGAGCAAAAGTCGCCCTCGTTCCTTTCAACTCTACAACCCTAATAAAGAACCTCTATGTGACTCACGATGAGAATTTACAAAACAGCCTCGAGTCATACAACGTAATAACACTCGTGCTGCGTAAAACGAACGGACTACTGTAATAAACGAAGATTTTCCTACCACCATCATTACACAGTCGTTTCAAACAGGTTCCATCGACGCGCATTCTATTTACATATCGTCAACTCGACATATCCATAGTGAAATTCGTAAAGTTCACCGTGCAGCGGACCGATAATCTAGTTTAGCACAACACATTCTAAACTGGTCCAAATATGCGAACCTGAATATGCAAATCGTCGATCCCTTTCGAACTGGTTCCATTATTCGAAACGTGGGGTTACGACTCGGATTATAACTGTTGGAGACCGTGAAAGTGCATATCGATCGATGATTTATAGGTACGTTTTTGTCGCAGTCTTAAACTGTTCGACAATGCGTAAAGTTTATCGCTTCGTGTTTATTGTAATACGGTAATAACTCGTGTGGAATGTGCTCGAGATATCGTTATCTAGAAACAATATGAGTATTGTTTAGTTTCGCGAAAATAGTGCGACGCGTTTGCTATTGTGATAAGGAGCGAAAATAAAACTATTCTCGGTGTCACTCGGTTAATCGAATGTAATTAAAAATGGATCCGACTTTTTTTCTTAGAATTTTTATTTATTCATATCATTTTTGTTGATAGATGCATCGTCTCGTCTTAAATTACGTTAAGTAGATATGATAACGAAACGTGTATCAACAGTTAGTGCAGCTGAATAATCAAACATTTACATACACATTTATGTATTTGTGCAAATGAAAATTAAAAGCAACACTTTTTAACTTAAAAATAATATTTTCAATTGAAACTCATTCGTTTGAATATAATTTTCAAAATATGTGTATAATGTAATCATATTCGAATATAACGCAATCTCATTCAATTGAATAAAAAGCTCAACGTGCTGTCAATCGATTTATATCACCGCTCTTACGATTCGTTTACGAAATCCATCTTCTATTTATTTTAAATCGCATTGTTAACACATATTTATTTTTACACTCTCATCAGACAGTCGAAAATTTACACAAAGAAAAATTTCCATCCATTCAAACGAGAAATCCGACGTTCGCGAAGAGAGAGCATCTTCCGACACAATGGCGCGAAAAATACAAGAGCGCACACTCGTCTAATTGTGTAACAGTATCGTTATTACAATATCGACGTTGTCAGAACTCGGTTGGTAAAAAAGAAAAAGAAAAGAAACAGATGAAATAAAAGAAAAAGGAGACCGTGAAGAAGTCAACGACGAGCAGCGGTGGGCGTCTCTGATTAATGGCCGAACTCGCCAACGACGTCGAAAATAAAACACGAATCTTCCTTTCGAAGCTTATTTTTAACACGTCCAGCGAAGACGATGGTTACATTTTAACCGCTCGACCCACAACAGTCGAGGTTATAAACAAGACACCGGTTCGACCGGTCCGATTTTCCGTTTCGAACAAAGGACTTCGTGTGTGTATATTTCGTGTTCATCTCGATGCTGCACTGTTCCATTTTTCGAGTAAATTGTATAACAGATGAACTCGTTTTGCATTCTGTATAAAAATTCCGGATCGATTGTTTGATTTAGAAGTTGGTTAACTGCTTCTGAATTTCGAAATTCGAAACAGTGTCAGGTGAGATTATGCATTGTGCGCTCACGATTCGGTGGAAACCTGTCCCGTTGTTGCAATGTTAAATGTCACCGATTCATTGTCGATTCAGTTCGTGAAATTGTTCGAATTTTTCACAGACGAGATTGGATCTACGATTCGTTGAGCATTGAACCGCTTTTGAGTCAATTGGTTCAATAGAATGCGCTTTGTTTCGCCGCATGGTTCGATTCGGTGATCGATTTCGTTTCAAAATCGATCGCAATTATCACATTTCTCAATAATAATTCAATTATGCTTTCATTAATCGATAGATGACCTTGAAACTTCATCTCGCCATTAGGTGGAAAACGTATGAATATTTCAATGAAAACGAGTCATAGACGAAATGGCTTCTATTTTAAAACATCGCATGTTTATTTCGAAATGCAAACAAACGCTAATTCTCGCCGATTTTTCGTGCACACATAATATATGCGTAATATGCACATTCATTATAATATACAGCAACGTTACGAACGTTCCATTGTGTTGCGTAAAATTCCGCAAGACCACTCACTATGCGGAACAAAGCCATTTCACTCCGGTATGGTAATAATGCGAGTTGCGATACAAAAACAACATCCGAAGCGGTCTCTCGAGGTCAAACGGTTTAATTGCAGAGCTCGGGAAACGAAAAACTCGATAATGTCGAGTTAAACCCGAAATAATAATGTCGATGTCTCGAAAGAAATTCGGTCCGAGTTAAACGAATTGTCGTTTACGAGCTTATTCATATATGGGTTTTATGTCGCTTTGATGACCTCTAGTTTAGTTGGTCGACACGGTGCTTCAGTTTCGGTTGACTTTAATGACTCATTAGAGAATCTTTGTGGGTTTTTTTGTTTTCTAATTATGATTTCTTAGTTGCTAAGTCGCACTCGACTCACATTTTATTATCGTAAACATTGTCTTATGTGTGTTTTTAGAGAGCTGTTAAGTTTTTCCTTATTGACATATCTTATGCGTTGATGATTCATTCGATTGTTTTGCTATATAAATAAAAATTTTCACCTTTACGAATGTTTCACACGTGTAAATTCAGACCTATATATGTACGTGTAAATATCCTTAACTCAATTTCGGGTAAATTATTGACCATTGTACGACCTTGCGTGAGTATTGCGTGGGCGTCTAACATCCGAACGATATCGTCTAAAAATAATTCCATTATACAATGTTACTTCTAGGTACACACATAACCGATTCGACTATCGGCGATATCGTCATTTCTGGGTCACGAGCTCCTCCGCTTAGAAACAGATCGATAAGATACACATTTTTTTCCTTTTCAGAATAAAAAAACAACAGTCTACCGCCACTTATCGATGCGCTTATTCAATTTCGACGTTTAGCTCCAATTTGGACGTTCGAACGAACGAAACGGGGACAAAGTCGTATAAATTATCTCGAATAGATGGACGGATGTGCGCTTCGAACATTTCAGAATGCAAAATTGAAAGTTCTGTTATGTTATGTAAAACGGTCGACGGCGCGTGAAGAGCCAGCTTAACTCTCTTTTGTCCGACTCCGGTACAGTTAATGCTGTGGGATCTTTCCGCTGACAAAAGAAACGAGACGATTCCGCTCTTTATTATAACGTGTATGTGTGTTATTATAATATTGCCGTTTTTTTCATTTGTGCAGTCGTCGGAGTCTTTTGGGCTCGCATGATTTACTCGTTTATAAAATAAGCGCGTGGGTGCTGGAATTCTTCATTCCAGTTTAATGTTTTCACGTGTATTTTGAAATTGTTTACGTTTTCAATACGTGTACGAAAGTGCTGTGCACGTGTTCGACGTTAGCGTACATGCCTCTTTGAATTGTCGACAGTAATTGATGACCAATTATCGCTTAATGTTGAAAATTTTCGCTCGTTAAAGTCGTGATAATTTAAAACGATTGAATAATTTTTCATATTTTCAATAACTTACAAAAAAAAAACGAAATCGCACCTGAACAGATCGTTATCGTAAAAATAAATAATGCGTGTTCAGTGAATTCTGAGAATTTGGTTGATTATGATAATTTCATTCACAAATAAAGCGATATGACACATTGACGGATTTCAGCATTTTTTTTTCCGGCTCTAAAACAACCTTGGTATAAATTAATCGTATCGTTTCGCCGAATCACAATGGCTTAATGAGCTTAATCGTGTTTGTTACACGAATGCGTTTTATCTGCTACCGAAACTAGCGGAAACAAAGAGCGCGTTATCGCTCAATTACCACTTCATTATCGGAATTACGTATTTGAAGCATTTATTATATGGTGTCGTTTGTAGGTCGCAGCGGTCAAAGATCTTCGGAGTACACAAAATGCTCACCTCTCCGTAGAAGTGAATCGAGATCGTGAATGACTTGCTCCTTTTACTACGCTCCGATCGATTCTCCGCAGATCTATAGATCTTTCGATTGTTCTTTTGTCACTTTGTCAGAAAATCGCTGACACGGTCCACGGTTCGGCTAGAAGACGAGGTTAGAAGCGGTCACTGGAGCGGCACCGATTTTATTTTCTAGCTGCAGACAAATGGCTATTTCTGAAGCTGCGTTTTTTTTTCGCTTCAGCGCCGAGAAATAAAGCAGATGTTGCTCGTTCGTTTCGATTTTTATTCGCGGCTCAAAAGCGAATTTTACAATTATATACGTATTTATGTATTCAATCGACACAGATTATACGCAGACCTCGATCGTTCCATTTACCTATTACATAAAACTCGAATGCAGCAGCACTCAAATACGAATCGCGTGCACAGTTACGATACGATTTGAATACATACAAGAGTGGCAGATGAGATGAAAAAAGCGATATTTCGACTGTACATCTTCGACGCTGCAGCTCGCTCATTATTGCGTCCGAATAAAAAAATGGTGTAGTACATTTCTTACGTGTGCATATCTAACGATCGTATCGTGCACGTCCGCACAATAGACGAGAACCGTTACGGCCAATTTAACAGTCGTTATTGCTTTTCGTGACGTATTCAACCGTTCCTGACTATGGACAACACAGACAGACTGACTTGCAGACAGACAGACGTGTACATATCGATCGTTTCGTATCCGTTTTCGGTAAATAATTACCTTTTATACGTCTGTGTGTTCGATATAAAGCGGGCCGATCGACTTTGAAGCGAGCGCTGTAATTATTTTGATATGTGACGAATCTGAGAATATACATATGTAAAAGGAGTAATTTCGTTATCGATCTGTAAACGAAACTGTAGCATTGCATAAAATACGTAGAGCGGAACGACTCGAGCAATAGAGACAAAATCACAAGTGCAACGAGCAACACGATTCTTCGGCGACGAGCACGATTATGAAAACAAAACGTACTTTTATCGTTCGCAAGTCATCGGCGCGAACCAGAACCGACATAGTCACGGTTTTGTAACACCACGGTTACGTCTCTTCTTCCTCTGGTTCTGATGCTGCTGCTTCTCGAGGCCTAGAGAAGCAGCATTGGTCACGCACAACCGGGGCAACAGCTCCGCAATTAATTGGAGCAAAAGGAAACGGTCGCTTTCTCAGGCTGTCCGACGAACCGAAAACGATGATGACTTATTCTCAATGTAAGATTTTATCATAATATGCAGTTGCAGCATGTAAACGATCCTTTAAAATCCCTCTAGGAACATCAGAAATGACTATAGCTTTAAAGTCTAATCATGTGTCTCTAGACTTCCTAGTGAGATTCTAGTCATAATTTAAATGATTCAAGTCTAATCGATAGTGATTATAATTAGATTTTATATGTGACTTTCTTGACAGTGTATGAAAATACTTAATGTAATGAATAATTGAAGTTGATGATGGAGGAGGAGCCTTCGAGCGGCGAGAGCTGGTTCGAACCAGACCCGCTGGCTGCTTATCTGCATGCTGTGTCATTAGAGCATATTGAAATGAAATATGCCACGAATGTGTGTGCGTTTAAAATAATAAAAAAAAACGTCGATTTGTAAACATTCGCTGTTATTGCTGTGCTGCTGCTGAGTTGGATGTTGTAATTGCTGCTCGATTTGCTCTCGGACGTTTCGCGGTCGGAGCCAATAAAACGATTAGTGGCTATATAAAAATGGCCGTGAACTATCGAAAATGATTCGAACCGTGTGCTCAGGAATTCGTTGATTGGTTTCGATTGTTTAATAATGGATTGTGCTTAATTCTAAATGCGTAATCTATGAATGCGAGCGTTTGGCAGTTGATGTCTTTATACATGAATCAGATTTTAATTTCTCCGCAAATATGATTTCAGCGTCGTTATTTTGATCCGAGTCTGCGTAATTAGTGTGATTTGATGTCGAGACGTTCCAGACTGACATTTCGAAGGAGACACTTCATTGCTAAAACGATCCGTCGCGTGATCGTAATAGCCGATCCACATAAGTTGTATCTGAACATAATATAATATGTTTATGTGTTTTTGTGTCCACAACTGGATAGTTCCATACGAGAAAACGAGAGATGCCGACTGGTCCATAGACGAGATCAAGTTTACAAATCACTGCTTATAGTTCGAAAATATTTACGCAAATCGATTATTCACGATGTTGTGAAAATATTTTTACGATTTTACTCATAAGCGTGTTCTGTTATCGTTTCTGTTATATATGGCTTTATATGAAAACAGATTAGGCATTTTTAATTTCGTGGCCGTTTTTTCCTTAGCTACGCGTAAAGTGTGGTTTGCGGTTTCCATTTTTTTAATCATCGCGCGATTAAGAGCAATTGAATTTATTTTCAACGCTAGAACCGTTGAGTCATTTAACAACACACACCTTTCTAATGAAACACAAATTGCTCACTCGTTTGCTGAAACATCTTCACTTCCTCAACATTCGATCTTTCACATTCAATTTCGAAACCTTATCGAGACGAAATTCGAACAAAATTATATACGAAAAGTATAAATAACGCGAATTCCGCTTCAGGATGCTGCCAAGTCGTTATGCGATCAAAAAAACAATATGTAGGACACGATGTTCGTGCATTTTTTTCGACATGTAAATAAAATTATTGAGTCATTAATTTCATTCGCGTGTCCTTCGCGATTTTCGCTTCTCGGAACTGGACCGCAGTGTTGTGGGCGGTATCGAAAAAAATCGAGATGATTGACTTTCAAATTTATCGCGCGATAATAATGGCCGTCTGCACATACAGACACACAGACACACTTGTCTTATACGTATACGGAAAAAAAATGGAAGAGATCGGTTCCATTGTTGCGCGAACGTGCCCAATTTCAATGGTTTTATTCGATTGCGAAAAAGAAACCCTTTGTCCGAAGGAAAGGGGTTAAGCGCCGTCGTCGAATTTCCAAGAAGCGGAAGGTCGTCACTCCACAAACACCATGATATTTTATTATATTGAGAGGCATTGGGAAAAAATCTTGTGTGTGTGTTCTGCTTTTTTTTCAGTCGGATCCGCAATGGGTTTGGGTTTGTTGCTGTTTGCTTTTTTTCCATTCGAAATCGTCCCAGACTCGCATACCTGAGGCGTACCTTTGTCGACAGGTAGATGTGAAATTCTTTCGAGGATACTCTACTTTTTATCGAGGATCAAGGGAATAGGATTCGGAGGTGTTTAAGTACGGACGAAATCCAGCTGTGACTTCATATTATCGTTTCGAGTCCATTTAGTGCCTCTTCTATGAATCGACGATTAAGTGCTTGAAATATTTATCGAAGTAGTCATAAAGATTGTTCAAACCATTTTTTTTTTAGTTATGTGTATATGACTGACTTCTATCGACCGTTAATTCATCGATGAATCGCTCTAGTTTTTCAGTGGAAAAATTACAAATCAAATAACAGTACTGACATAACTGCATGTGAGCACTTTTGACGTTCATTGGCATTCGTAAGTGGCTGAAAAAATTCGATTTTTATTAAAGAGCCACATGTATGATGACTATTCGTATCTTATCAGATATTTGTTTCACTGTTTAAACGACGTTATCTTATCTGTTTGGAAGTGCCGTTTGAAATGCAGCTTGTTGCCCAATCTATGTTTGTATACCGAACGATTGTCATATTATAAAACTCGTGTTGTTTGTGGATTTCGAGATAACGATACGATACCTTCTCGCGACAATTTCGCGATTAAATATCAAACTGTATTATAAAAACTGTAGTGTGTACACTCAACGGTCTGACTCGTTATCTAGAATCAAGATCTTATCGCGAATACGACTATAATATTTGATACGTTTCATATTTTGTAGGATCGTTCAACTCGGTTATAAAATAATGAAATTCTAAACGTAGACGATTATAATGTGATTGAACTTTTAAATGGATTCGAAAATTATCCCTGATCTACATTTTTTTCTGCAATTGTTTGTATATTGCAGCAATAAACGAGTCAGCATTGAAATGTGCAAACGTTATGAAACGTATAAAAAAGCATATTTGATTTCGAATGCAATTCGCGTGCAGTCAACTCACAACTTCGCAAATGTGTCAAGTATGCTCGAAAAGCCAAAACTAGAGTCTGCATAATTTGATATTTTCATAAATAAAGCTATTTTTTTCAACGCAGACATCTATTATATTGTTAACGTTCTTGGAATTCATGCACGCTAGCCAAATGTGCCAATTCGCAACGTATCATAATCATACATACATATTTGGCACATGGAACGAAGTTTGTTTCAATATTAAAATTTCACTTTTCACAATAATTTCAAATTAAAAACATTTTAGAAACAATAGTAGCGATGTTGTTGGAATATGTATATTCGTACACGCTTTTGTTGTGTGTCCTAAGATCTATGTACGCACGTATTTCTTATGCGAAAATCAACATTTCAAATGAGTCGAAAGTCGAAATACCGTTAAAATAATTGAATAGTTTTCGAGCAATAATGAAAATCGTGTGTTTGCTAGATAGATACAAAAACGAACGGATTTGCATATGCGCTTTCGCGGCTGATGTGTTGCATCGCGTTGATCCCCTATTCAAATTTTGCGCATAACGTACCATAATGTTTTCGAGTTTTAACGACTCGGATTCAATTCGTGATTCGAAAATTCCTAAGCCGTTCGAATCTTGAATCTAGCGATTGCGCAATTCGAAAAAAGCCGATTTCTATCCGAATAATGAGCGAAAAAATGACACAGATCGACCATTGTTGACGAAAACCTTCGAGGCTCTAACGATCTCCGAACGACCTCAAGGATGATCAGATCTTTGGTTCTTCTTTCTTGCGAATATCATAAATAGTTTCTTATGAAACTCGATATTGTAATCGTCAACTTTCTATATTATAATTGAAGGTGATGTCAGTTTTTGCTTCTTGTCTATTTCGCGAGATTGATTCACTGCTGTGTTTGCGCTCGAAGTGGCGTTACAAGATCAGATTTCTCGACTACTTTCTTGATGAAATTATATCGACATGATTAGGATCGTAATTTTTACCACGTGTATAATCGATCGACTTACAATTAACATAGGTCAAACTCTAGTTTGCTTTTTCTCGGTTCGTTACCATTTCCGAATCGAAATCGAACATTCGTCATTTGGAAAACTGGTTCTAGCTTCGGTCTAGCTTCGCACACATAATAACAACATGGCCACGACGTTGAAAAGAGAATCGTCCGACATCCGAACACACAACACACTATATATTATTATATTATAACACCAGAAGAACCGGTCACCAGCCGACAACCTTTCTCTAAAGCGGAAAATTGCTACGTTTATTCGCGATACCTGTTTCCCATTCTCGAGCGTCATTATCATACGCCGAAAACGTCTCGACTAAAACCGTTTTTTATCCTTCTTATTAACGACCGCAAAAAAAAAACAACTGACCCAGACTCCGCTCTGACTCAGACTCGATCCAATTAATATGATCTCGAATTAATAAAATTGAAAATATCGCGCTTATTAGTTTAAATATGATTCGGCGCAAGTCTGCGGCGAACTTGCACATGTCGGCAATTTAATTGCTTACGCATGCAGCGTCGTTTCCTTTGCAAATTGCATTGTTCTTTCGGAAATTTGCAAATCGGCTGCCGAATCACTTTCTATGAAATTCGTAGAATTGGCCAAGAATCGGTCGATTTTTCGCAAACCCGGTGGGATAGTCCAAAAGGAATTGCATAACCAGACGTATTATACGTGTGGATGTATCTTTTGAGCCAAAATCGCTAGAAATTTCGATGATTCAGAGCTCATAGGAAGTAGGAGGGATTCGTCTGTTATCTTGGCACGAACGTTTTCCCCTCTAGCATATCGATAAATTAACCGAGGGAGTGCGCATTCGTGAATACCTCGAAATATGCCACTGAATGAATTCGAAATTTCTATTCTGGATGCGAATATGTGTTTGTATAATATATCGAAGATGAATTCAGCAATTCGATAGATTGCTTATTTATACGATAGTGAAGTTATAATATTATGATGAGCGTACACGTGTTGCTTCGCATAGTGTAATCACGCGGCGAATCGTTCGAAAACATGTTTTTTGTTTATTGTTTTAACCTTATCAGCTCGGTTTATTTTCATGATGCTTAATCAGATCTATTTCGCAGAGAAAATATTTTCAATCTCGACGAGATAAAAAAAATGTAATCTCGTTCAATTAAAACCAGTGATTCATCTCATTATTGAAACGAATCTCGAGATAAAAACGAGTCAAACAATCAATTACGCTTTGACATATTTCAAAGATAAAGAAGTTCAGTCGAATTAAACAAATTCGAATTGCAAAGATTAGATTCATGAAAATTTTAATATGAACCGATCGATTCTTCCATAGATGAGCGTTTACGTTTTCGTATCCTGAAGAAGAAGACACAAGCAGTCGTCTCACGTCCAATTTAACCGGAATTCCATTGTTCGCCCCTCGTTAATCCTCGCTCGGTTGCGTCATGGTGGTGATGATGATGATGATGATGGTGTTGACGCATCACCACCGTTTCCGTCCAAGAACTAACTGATCCTGATAGTCCTTCGCATTATAAATTCATCCGTTAACTTTTGTGTTCGTGCTTCGTTTACCTTCGAAGACTCGGTACTCCGTTGTGCTCGTAGAGTTTATTGACGCTAGTTTTAATAATGACTTTTCTTTCGAACGAAATTATTTTCGTATCAAAGTCGACTATCTGAAGAATTTTTATCGAATCTTGTGTGTTTAGATTCGTTGAGGGATTTGTGTGATTTGAGACGTTTATATCCCGGAAATATCAGATTAAATAAATAAATTGATTAATAAGATTGATTAATGATCGAAATCTAATGTAATGTATTTATCAATCATAAGATTAATATTTATCATATTTTATATTCAATCTATTGTAGACGATTGAAATAAAATTAAAGGCTTATTTCTTACTTGGAATAGAATATCTTTAAAAATCTCAGATAGAATTCGACTAAAACGTGAACATAACTCAAATGACCTTTCCACATTTCTTTCTTCGAATACAATGGACCTGGCCACTTTTGCACATCCACAATGCAAAAGTTGTACATACATTACATGTATGTTGTGTACATTCGAAATCAATTTCATTGTCCAAACTGTGCTAGCATTTCGCGTATAATTTCGCCGTTATCTCGTACATAAACTTTGCACGTATTCCCCCCGGTACATTCCCGTTTGTACGTTCAAAATGTAGCCAGAGTTTCGTTCGATGTATACGTGTGTGCTCCTATCCTATCTCTCCCCAGTCTAAACGAACCCTATTTATTTAGCATTTGAATAAAGGTGAATGCGCCCTAACGCACGCACCGAGGTTTAATTGAACGTTCCCGGTCTATGTACATATGTATGTCGATTGAATTGTTTCCAATTTTCTATTGCGGATGTCTCCCGACTAGAAGATGTATCGATTTGCTAGTGAAAGCATATCGTAATTCGAATGTTAGTATTGTATGAGGATTATTGCGTCGTGTGGACTGCGGATTGCTTATTTGTTATTACAAATCAATTTGGTAAAAAATAATTTTATATGGTAATATTATATTTGTTTTGTTCTATCGTTATGCGTAATATAAACAACAATGAGAAGATAGCCGGGTGTCATCGTTAAGATAAGAGCGAAGTCATTCGACCGCTTGACATTATTCGAACATAACAAGTTTTTACTTCGGCGATAAGCTTAAGAAAAAAAGGTCATCGTGCCAAAGGTGCAGAATAGACGATTTCACACATCTATCGCTTATATTATATTATACATGTGTTCTTTGTATAGTTTCAATTCTGCCATTCTGCTAACTAATCGAACTGTACCCTTCAATAGTCTACTCCCATTGTCAATTATGAATAGACGTCAACGTCCAAGCAAAATACGAGATCGAATTTCGATCACATTCTATTGTTGTTGATTTTTAAATAAGTATTGACTTTCAAGAATGTTATTCAAATCTAATTTCGAGTCGTTTACAAATCGAATTAACTCGATTCACGTTATTGGTCGTTCGAAGGTCGAGGCCTCGAAATACGAAGCTCGCTGAATGCACTTTTTTTTCAATCAACGTGTCGTTCGCAATCCGAAATAATCGTAAACGTGTTAATAGCCTCCGTGTTTTTTTTCGGATCGAATTGAATGCTTAACTAAGCGGGTCCCATATTGCGCTTTGACGATTATTCGCTCCGGTTTGTGTTTATCGTTCAACACGCTGACATATTTCTGCGATAAAGTAGAAAGCTGGCCGATAAGGTGTTATCGCGGACATTTTACGCATATGTGTAATAATTAGCGATATTCAATCGTGTATTATGCGCATAATATCTATTTTGATTCTTTCAATTTGGATATAACGTGGCCGATACGTATTTTTTGCGGATTTTTTTCTTCGCGAAAATTATAAATGCGAATCGTTCGAATTTTTTCTCATCGTCAGCGCGAAAAGCAAACGTCTGCGTTTGTTGAGTCATCGGTCAAGTTTTTTTATTCTCGCGAATCTCTTTCGTGCACGTTTTCCTACATCGTGCGATCGTCGACTGAATATTTTGAGAATCGATCAACTTTTCAACTTTTTTATTAATCAGGTCGTTAATAATTGATACACCCTCCCTTAAAAAATTCCGGATACGTCACTAGGGAGAACGGGAACGGTCGAGGGGGGGAGGGAAGAGCGACGAAACGGCGAAAGAAAGAGAAAGACACAACAAATCCGATAATAAGCCGTGCGAGTGCGAGCGAGACGACCGTACATGTATCCGCTCTCGTCTCGCGTCACTTGTTGCGCCCCCGCCCGCCGCGCGCCTCTTCAGTCTGCGACGGAACGTCCAACGAGTCGCACGCGTTTATAGTCGCTCTCGTATAACTCTCTCGCCGCACGAGTCACGCGCTCCCGCCATCTGTACGCAGTCCCGCAAATCACGAGCGTCGTTCACAGGTAGACGCTTCGACCAGGATTATCGTCCGAATTTCATCCCCATCTCATCTCTGTGATGTGCAGTGAATAAAGGATACGAAAGTGAAAACGATGAGCCCGTTTCTGTGTGTTTGTGCGTTCGAAACAGTGCTGAAAATCTCGTACGAATCGAGTCGTTTTCGTCGGTTCAACGTGTACCAGTTTAAACTTGTTTCTAGCGCCATCTGTTGGCGGCGGAACGCGGCGACTTTTGCGTGAAACGCGTCGAATGCAAATTTTTTAATAAATTTCAATAAGACTAGTGCCGATTTGCTCTAAAAACGTGTCATAAATGGTAGAAAAAAGAAATATAATAGCAGTATGGCGAAATTTCACACGCCAGATGATCTCTAGAGTTCAAGGTCGAATCGTTTCATATGAGAACGCAGTACAAAGTTTTTAAGCGTTAGTAAAAAAAACTTCGCCTATATTAGACGAATATTTAATTCGAGGAGACTATTCGTTCTGGATTTTCTGGGACTAATTCAGATCTGTCCCCAATTACACTTAGAAAATGGTGGTCTACCTAATGTAATCGCACCTAAGTTTTGATTTGCATAAAATTCCTGTTTAATTATTTCAACAATTATTGTTTAAATCATTATATTATTTTTATTTATTTATTTAACGGGCAGCACCCAATTACACAATTTATCAGATCAAATCGACGATATCGCTATCGCACAATGTAACTCACATTTACTAATCGCTTTTTCGTATAAAAAACTTTTCTTTGTTCGAAAAGTTAATATCTGGTAATATAAATTCATACAAAGTGTCCGAATTTTTATTGTGCATAACCGATTTTTTTGTGCAACACATTTGCTACGACTGTTAACTATTTTCACCGAAACATAAGTTTTAACTTGATTACAATTAATCGTAATCGTTTACGTTTCAATGTAGAACTATGCAATTTGCATATTGAACATTATCGCAAAGCGGTTTTGCTTAATTTGTCATCGATCGCGATTTTCTTTTGTGTTGCGGTTTTCGATAAAAAAAAACTCAAACCGCAAACTTCCGTTTGACGAATTCTCTTCGATTTTATTCTTTTCGATTCCATTTCGTATCTTTACGACATCTTATCTGTTTTTTTTTTCATTATTTTTTTGCCTTTGGAAACGATTCGTTTTTTTAGCCACGGTAATCTAGACGCCACTTATTTATGGAGCGTATTATAAATTATCGTTTCTCGCTCTTACAATTAGAAGTGAAGCGTTTATCGAAAATAAATTGGCATTTTTTTTAATCGAGATTCGCATCGATGGCTGATCTATTTGAGTCATTTTAATTGAATTGCTATTATCGAAGATATTTGTCGATCATAAAGTAGGTCAGATTTAGAAGAAAATTTTATTAATAATATCTCAATAGTCCTGTGACTTATTTAATAATAGATAAATCGGTCGCCGATTATAAAATCAAATCGATTATGTCGCATATTAACGATTGAATACGTATATGAAAGTGACATTGAACGGAAATCATTGTTTTCAATAGTGAATCAATTATGGAACGATTGTTAAAGTGCCGTTATTTTTATTTTTTAAATTGTATTTCGTTTCGGAGAGTGAAAAAGTTACAATGGAAATACGATCTAGTGAAATTTCATTGAAATATCAAATTCAAAAAATGCATCTTCTCACGTTTCAAAGAAGTCGAATAATTTACCAAAAAAATCACTAAAATTCGTGCGATAAAAAAAACGATGCAATTTCGCAACAGATCGACCACCGAATCGGACAATTAACCGAATTCATCGATCGATCGACCGATCGTTACAATGTAACGCACGTACTACTCGCGCGAATCACGACGACAATTGCGGAAGTACAGTGCGCGTCCACACCAACACACATACGCATTGATAATAATTATATTTAATCGCGCACGTAACTGCGCGGCCATATTGTCTGGTAGACTTTCCCCTCGCGCTTTCTACGCGGCCTCTCTTTCGCTCCTAGGGTGGCCCGAGTCGGTGCGTCTCTCTCTCTCTCTCTCTCTCTCCGCTTCGGATTAATTCGATTTTGCGGACCGTAAACTTGCACATTCCGAATTTCGGTCGGGGGTGGAGTGCGTGCTCAATAGTGCGTTGACCTTGCGATCGTGTCGTGTGTCATATGTGTTCTGCTGTGAGTCTTGTCTTTTTGTAGCCCTAGTGATGAATTGTCGATGCGCACAAGTCGGTTAATTGTGTTGATGCTGATGCGAGACCGCTTTAATAGTCTAGTTTATATTGATGCATTTTGAAACTTTCGGTTTAGGGCCATATTAACCAAAGTGTATTAGGGATGATTGGAAAATTTGATGATTCTGAGTGGCTTGATCCCTCCTTTTGGAAAATAGTATTTCGAAAAGAAAAGTGTCGGAAGTGATATTAAAGTTATAAATGAACTAAAAGGAATGTTTAAATCTATGATAAACTATCACACAAATGTACTGTACGTAGACGTCTACTTCAAAATACACGATTGCTTAGTTGGAATAATATCCAAGTGTCGTATCGATAATTTCGTGAAAACGGTGACCGTTCTTCATAAACAAAAATAAAATTAGCTGCTTATTTATGAAAATTACGCGTTTATAAGTTTTTCTTATTAGTGAATGAATCGTTCTGGAACTGTTTTATTAAATGATATTTCCTTGAACGTTTTGGGTAAAAGTTGTCGTAAAGTGTAAACCGAGCTGTGCTAATTGTTCTGAAATGGGCCGTTTTTTTTCTCGAAAATGTGGTTGACCTTCGCACAATTGTGACTCCATATACTTATTTCTAAACATTAACGGATGCTATCATAAGGGTGTAGTGAACTTAACGAAAGAACGACTCGAATGAAATTCATAACTCGTTCATATGCCGAGATATCTAATTGGAATTGAAGTGTTCTATCTCATTCACGCCTGAAGTGAATCTTTTGTGCCTTATTTTCATTTTACATAAATGATGGAAGTAATATCTTTAATATTGATGTGTAAACTAATAAGTTAATCGAGTAAATAACATGTCGATAATTATCATTTACAAAATATAACGTAAAACTCAATTGCGTCAGTGACTTTCTTCCGCATTCCCGTGTTTTATTGCTCCGAGAACATCTTTGAACCTGTGCCAATAAGTTGTTGTGTATTTACTATGAGTTTCCCATTTTGCAACTTCCATTTGTATGATCTCTGCTTCGAATCGTTCGCGTATTCGAACGAAAGTAAATTTCATCGATCGATCACCACACGTACTTATCTCCGCTTTCTTTTTCAGAACCCAAGAAAGCGGCGAGGAAACGCAAGGATGGCGAGACGTGCGACAGTGTCAAAAGTGACGAACTTGTGAAAAAAAGTGAGGAATCGCCTTTGACCAGTGTCGAGGTCGACAACTCCGACAACAACAGCAAAGACAGCGCGGGACTTTGCACCACCGAAGAGTCGAAGGCGGACGACGACTCCAAGGAGTCTCGCCTCCCCTCGACGCCGGAAACCCCACCGGAGGAATCGGCTCCTCTGAAAAGAGAAGAGGAGGAAGAAGAACGGGAGGAGAAGGAATCGTCAGGACGAAAGGAGTCGGCGGTGTCGATAGTGTCGACGCCACCGCTCGAAGTGTCTGTGACGGCGGTAGCGGCGAACACGGAAAGTGGAGGAGGACCCGGATCCGGATCCGGAATCGGGGTCGTCACCAGGGTCGGAGATGAAGTGAGGTCTGGAGCCGGCTGCCGCGACGATGCCGGCAGGATGGACGACCCCGGTCGGATGTATCCGGACGACCGAAGTGACTCCGGAGTGAGTAGCCTCCGCTCGGCATCCGGAGACGAACGTTCCGGCTCTAGGTCGAGTGCTTTGAGTGCTCCCGACGAACACGACCAACACCAACAGCAACAGCAGCATCAGCATCAGCTCCAGCAGAGCCAGCAGCAGTCTCAGCGGTTGTTGATGGCGCACCCGCACGCACCTCCTCCGCACACGCTGCACCATCCGCTCCACCACGCTCAACAGCAGCACCACCACCAGTCGCAGCAGCAGCAGCCCTCCCAGCATCAGCATCAGACACTGCTACAGGCCGCCCATCAGTCCCATCAGTCGGTGCACCAGCAGCCCCAGGTCGGCCCACCTGGCGGGCTGCCAGCCTCACAAATACCCATGAGCCACTATGTGCCACCGACGCTGATGCATCTGCCGCAGGCATCACTCTATGCCAGGCCAGATATCCTGTGGGCCAAGCAGTATCCCAATGAGTATGTGGATAGAAACAGTCATGATCGTATACTCAGGTAAATATATTTTTAATTTGTGTTATATCCTATCTTAAATTATTACCTAGTATATTTTTAATTAGGTGTAACTAGAAATTTATGTTTCTATTCAGTATCTAATTAAATTTCTATTATTATAGAGAAATCAGGGAACAGGAGATCCGAGGTTATGAAAATGAACAGATGAAAGATCGTGAAAGAGAACGAGAACGAGAAAGAGACAGGGAACTACGTGAAAGAGAAAAATTAGAAAAAGAAAAGCAGGAAAGGGACAGACAAGAAAAGCTTCTACATAAACATTTTGAAGAATCTTTGAGAAGGATTAACGATCAGAAGGTAAAAAAAAATATGATAGTTATTTTAGCATGTTTTCAAATATGAGATTTTGAAAAAGTATCTAAGAACTTCTTTAACAATTACAGAAAGAAAGAACTTCATCTATGAATCTCATTCATAGTTTACCTCCTCCCCCTCCAAGAAGTGTCCCTGGTTCAGAGCATGTAGGATTATTAGTCAATGATAGAGTTAGAAATGACATTAGAGAAAGAACTTATTATCCTCCAAACTCTGTAAGTATTGGTTTACTTTATATTAGCATGCCATTCAATGAATCATGTCACACTTTCATTTATCAAATGTCTATTTTTCCAGGCTCCAAGACCACCAAGTGTTCCTAGCAAAAATGATTATCCACCGCCTGCTCATAGTAGAATAACTTTATCTCAAAAACCAATTGAAAAAACTTCACCATCAATTCATGTGAGCTTGCCTAAAGCAGAGCCTAATTTTAATATGTACAATTATGCCGGATTTCATCATCCAAGTTATATGAACCATGATAACAAGCATAAAAGTGAATATTTGAATTCAGCTCAAATTCATAATAATATAACGGTTACAAAATCCTTGGAGCGAGAAAGAGACAATTCACTTCCTAATCCACCACCTTTAATTAATGAATTGAAAAATTCTGTAATCGTCAAACATGATGGAAAATTGCCACATCACTCTTTAGATGCTAAAATACATTCTGGACATTCACCTAAGTTAAGAGGAGACATACCACCATCACATTATATAGCACAACCGCCTACATCAGCATATAGAAATGTGCCACAACCTCAAATTCTTGTACAACGAGGAAGACCACATCACTCACCTGTCCCTGTTACTACTAGAGCTCCCGTACAACCTCCACATCCTCAGCACCCTCAACATCCACAACAACCACCTATAGATAGATATAACCGTCCTTCCAGTTATACTTATCTCCCACCTGCTCCTGCACCGGCCCCACCACCACCTGTACCTAGTAAACCCAAAGTGTCTAGTCCTGCACCTCCTCATATATATGGTAAACCTAGTGCTGGCATTACCAGCGGGATTCCAGTTTGTCGAGCTCAAGAGCCACAAGTTCCTGTCAATGCTATTCCTTTAACATCTAAAGCTAATATAACATCATCCAAATATGAGCCACCACCTGCTCATTGGAGACAACATAGACCATTTTTGCCACCTGGTGCATCACCACCAGCAGCTCATCCAGCTCCACCATTGTCATATCAAACGCAACCATTAGATTTAGGAATTTCTGCAGAAAGAGATGACTCTGATCGTTCTCCTAAAAGACGTGGCACTCCAGTTCAAATTATGTCTGACGGAATTCAAGATGTTAAAAAACGAAGAATTGATACACCTGGTTCACCTTTCCGAATGGAAACTATTCAACAGTACCCTCCAGTCAATAATTCTCCACTTTTATCTCGTGTAAGTGAACCAACTCCATTAATAGCTAGCGCTGCCACAACCATTACAACAATGGTAAATACTGCTGCATATTGTTCATCACCTGCTCCTAGAACAAACACAGATTCTCCGGTGAGAATACCTTCTGCTGATGGTGCAGTTCGTCCACCAAGTGTACCAGAAAATTCAGAAAAAATGGGAGAAACTGAAGTCATCAATGCTCAACCTATAATAAATTCATCTGCAGTTCCAGCTGTCACTCCAGTGAAAGTATCATCTCCTGCTCCTTCAGGTAGTCCCAAAGATAATAATGCTCCTGTTCGACACTTGAAGAAAGCTTGGCTTCAGCGACACGAAACAGCTCCAGAAGGTGAACAAGATTCAATTGGAAATGGTGGTGGCAGTAGTGTGACACTGCCTCTGATTACACGCACACCTGATTCTCTATCTTTAAATAATGTTGGTTCAATGGCGGTCAACAGTATTATTAGAATTAAACCATTGAAAGTATCAAGAAAAAGTAATCAGAAAGAAATGAATGGACATTGTGATGACTCTCGAAAACTCGAAGATAGCTCTAGTTCAGATCAAGAGAGAAGCGTCAAAAGTCCACCAAAAAGGAAACCACCTAAAGTTAAAAGGAAAAAGGGGGGAGGGTCTCGAAAGTCTGTTATAGATGAAATTAAAAAAAAGAAAAATTCTAATTTAAGTGACACTGCAAGTGATAGTGATAAAGAAAGTAATAGTGATAAGGATTCTGACTCTGGTGCGAGCTTAAACCATTCATCTGTGATAAAAAGAAGTGCTAATGGTGGTAATAACAATAGTACAAAAGAAGCAAAAGATAAAGAACCTAGAAAACGAGGACGCAGACCAAAAAATTCCAAGAGTGACAAAACGGGTGATGATGAACCTATCAAAAATAAACGATCCAAAGATGAACCACCTGGAACACCTTTTAATAAACCACCAATCAACCAATTAAAGAAGACTGGAGAATCGTTTTTACAAGATGGTCCATGTTTCGACGTTGCTCCAAAATTGGCAAAATGTAGAGAGTGTCGCTTGACACCTCATCAACGCTCGAAGAACATGCCTAATATATTTTGTAGATTTTATGCATTTAGAAGACTTCGTTACACAAAAAACGGTCAATTAGCTATTGCTGGATTTTCAGACCCCAACAAAGATCCATCTGAAGTAAGAAATAATTTATTTTTTATGTCATTGAAAATACTTGTACTATTTTTATTCATAAAATTTATTATTTGCATTTTAGGAAGATCGAAAACTATGGTTGCAGTCAAACGGAAGCAAAGATTTAGATATAGAAATGAGTTGTTTTTTATTGAGACAGATAGGCGATCAGTTTTGTGAACTGCTTCAACAAGAATGTGAAGCCAAAAATCATAATCTCAATGAAGGTATTATCATATTTTTCATCAATTTATAACTTTTGTAATTCTTCATGTACCTATATCAAAAGATCTTTGTTTTACAGACAAAACAATAGCATGGAAAAGAGTTGTACAAGGCGTAAGAGAAATGTGTGATGTTTGTGAAACAACATTATTCAACTTTCATTGGGCCTGTGGAAAATGTGGCTTTGTTGTTTGTCTAGATTGTTACAAGGTACTGAAACTGTTTTGTGATTAAATTGTTTTAATCTAATCATCACTGAAATCGAGCTTATTCAATAATATTATATTTTTTATGATTTTCAGAGCAGAGCACAAGGAGGTAAGAAGATCTGGAATACTGGAAGTGGTGCAGCGCGTGAAAGAGATGACTATGGCTGGTTAACATGTACATCTCGTGCTCCTCATGAACAAGCTCGGCTGATGCCCACTCAAATTGCAGCGGGAGACGCGCTAACTAAGATAGGCCGCCGCGTCCATCTCACTTCAATTTTGTGGAATGTGCCACGACATTGTCAATGTTCAGCTATAGAAAACCCTCCTTCACCATCTGCGATCAAAGCATGCCGTAACATGCTATATGGTGCTATTGCTGAAAACTTAAAGGTATGTTCAAATATTGAAATTTCTTTTGTTATTGAAATATTTTATTTTATAATACTTTTTTTTTACAGAAAATTAAAAGTCCTGAAAAAGATGATACACTAACAAATGGAGTGTTAGAAAATTCAGGAAAATTGAAAAATAACACCACATTTAGTTGGCTTGCTGATATCTCTATTAAAAATTCAGAAAAACTAGCAAATGATGATTCATCTAGTTCTGAGTCAGATGCAGAAGGTAATTTTTCAACCCTTCGTGAACTTCTTATAAGACCTTCGAATAAGTCTGGAAGTGGTGATAATTCACCTACTAATGGAACTGGAAAAGTTAAAAAATCACGTTTGGACATATTAGATGATGTAATTTCAAGCGTCAATGAGAATAAAGACGAAGACAAAGAAACAGACATGGATGTTAAAGCATTTGAACTTAAACATTTCGTCAGAAGATATCATAGGAATAATTCTTCCGGAAAAGATCAAATTCCTATCAGAATTATGACTTTAGTGGAATCTAAAGCTCTTTATCCGGACACACCTCATTCTTGGCTTTGTGATGGAAAGCTATTACGTTTATTAGATCCAACTCATCCGGGAAACTATAAAATCTTTCAAGTAAATATTTTCAATTTTGAAATACTATTTAATTTGTTTTCATTATTTTACCATGAATATTTTTTTCATCAATTCTAGGATCAGTGGAAACGGGGACAGCCAGTTTTAGTATCCGATGTTTTGAAAAATATGAACAAAGACCTCTGGAATCCTGACAGTTTTTCAAATGATTTCGGTGAAGAAAAGAACGATCTTATAAATTGCATAACGGGAAACATAGTTCCTAATCAACCGATGAAGAAATTTTGGGATGGTTTTGAACATACATCTAGACGATTGAAGGATGAACATGGAGAACCAATGCTTCTCAAATTGAAAGACTGGCCACCCGGTGAAGATTTTGCTGAGCTGCTTCCTGCTCGGTTTGCCGACTTAATGAAAAATCTTCCTCTTCAAGAATACACACTCCGCACTGGACGTTTGAATCTTGCATCCCGTTTACCAGATTGTTTCGTACGGCCAGATCTTGGTCCCAAAATGTACACTGCGTATGGCTCCGCACTCCATCCTGGACATGGTACAACGAATCTTCATTTAGACGTCAGTGATGCTGTTAATGTTATGGTGTACGTAAGCGGACCGAAGGATGTTGGTGACAAAATCACGAGAGAAGCTTATCGTGCTATTGATGAAGCAGGATGTGACATATTAACCAGAAGGAGAGTTCGTGAAAAAGGAGAGCTACCCGGAGCTCTATGGCACATATACAACCCGAGAGATGCTGATAAAATTCGTGACTTGTTAAATAAGACTGCAATAGAAAGAGGTTCTCATCCTCAACCACATCACGATCCTATTCATGATCAAAGTTGCTATTTAGATAAGGCTCTCAGGGAACGTCTATACAAAGAATACAGAGTAGAAGGATATGCAATAGCTCAATGCTTAGGAGATGCAGTTTTCATACCAGCTGGAGCACCACATCAAGTTCAAAACTTACACGATTGTATAAAAGTAGCTGAAGACTTTGTCTCCCCTGAAAATGTATCGCATTGCTTCCATTTAACGCAAGAATTCCGAGATCTTTCAGACACACACACTAATCACGAAGATAAATTGCAAATTAAAAATATCATATATCATGCTGTGAAGGAGTCTCTAGACTGTTTGCAACGGGCCGCTGCTTCTGCTGATATTAATATGAATTCAGATTCCTCCAAAGATGATATAAAAAAGGAAATGTTACCATAAATCTTTCTTGATAACAACGAATTAATGTAAATCTACATTTGGAGCTAAACATTTTAATTTTCGACTTAGCGCTTGTGATATTCGGAAAAAAGTTATTTATAGAGAAATCGACTAATAGGTATAATTAGATGTATAAGCTCGATATCTCATTAGTTCTTCGTTTTGTATAAATATACAAATATCAACTAACGTTAAACATTAAAGAAAAAAATGGAACTAAGTTCCCTAAAGATATTTGTATTGTAAATATTTGTCGACCATTATTTTTAGTTGTGATAAAGTTGTTTATATAGGAACAGTATGCTTGTAAATATTGAAAAAAAATACTTGTCTTAAATATATATTTGGATACGAGGGTTTACTATAATCCTGCAATTTGTAAATTGTAAAGTGTTGGGATGTAAAATGCAATGCACGGTTCATCTTCCTGTCACTAATAATTATCTGTAAGATGCACTAGTGCTGCCCCTGTAGATAATATTTGTTAATTGTGAGATTCCCTCGCTTATTACAGCTTTATTTAGAGTTAAATAAGGGCATTTTTCATTTGTCCGAAGAGTCCTGATTATCGAAGTAATCTTCAACTAGTGCTAGTTTTTTTTTTAATTGCTCATACTTAATGATGATTTTATGGTTTTTCTCTTTTCATATTAAACAATATAAATACTGGATCTGTAGCCCTCGCTCATACATTTGAATTTGAATATGTTATTTTTTTACCCTTTATAACGCACTGATCTTGCATATTAGTGCGTTTAAAATTTACTGTCCATTTGGATGTTTGTTAACTCTAATTCATTGATAAAGTGCCAATCAATATTTCTTACCATCTTTGTCTATTTTCAATAGTATGTAAACAGTTAAATATCTTTAATTATATATATTTTTTTTGTAATGGAAGAGAGTCAACAATAACAAAACTGTGATTTGCTTTATTGATTTTCCATTATGAGTTTTTTCTTGATCTCAAACAGTGTAAAGTAACAACGATTCTTTTTAGCATACAAATAAAGTAATGTTAGTAATTAAACTTCGCCCACCTTACAATCGCATTAGAAGGTGCATTTATTTTATAAAAATACATAAACGCGTATTCAGTGATCATTCCTATTTGATCACCATCTGTGAAGCCATTCAAGACTATTAAGTTATTTGTATAATTAAACGACTTTTGTACATTAATTCTTACATTTTGTAGATACTTAGTTAACTGTAATCTAATTCTTTCTTCATTGAAGTTGGCAAGTTTTTTGTACTGTGTAAATGGAAATAAAATGTTTATATTACGAATTTGTTTTCATTTTTTTTTTCAACCATGAAATTTTGCTGTTTTCAGAATTAATTATAGTGAGCAGGGAAGATGAGGAAGACTCGATTCCCTTTTTTGTTTTTTTCCTATAACTCCCGTTTAGGAAGATTGAATTTTGAAAGAAATAGTACCAAAACGATCTGAATTCAATTGTTTTTTTTTTTGGTTTAAGTACCATTTAAAATATTCAAAGTATTTGTTTTCTAATTAGTAACTCAAAAAACCGAGAAAGGTAAAAATGACGACATTTTGACATGTACGGGTGACTTATTTATCTTATAGGAGACTTGATACGAGGGGTGGATGGGGAGAATTATACCATATACAAGTATACCGTATATTATTTCGTGAAAAACAGTTTAAAAAACTTAATTCAATCTCGATCAATCAAAAAATCGCTTCTAACGAAATCCCTAAATCGTTTTATAACTGTCACCGTCATCGAAAATGCAGTGTGTTTTTAGTATCTTGCGATATGCATTAGTACAGGGCCACTCGAAACTCACTTATGATTTCAGCTGAACATCAAAAAACAATTTTTCAAAAAAACGTTACTTATAAACTGAATATAAATGATGTAACTAATTGTCCCCTGATTCGTTCGAAAATGATCATGTACATGGACGTATAAAAATATGTTGAAGACCAAAAATTAAGCAGTCAAATTTGACAGTTCGTAATCATAGCGCGAATTGTTTTGTTTATACATAGTTAATTTAAAATATGAGTGGTTTCATCGCTGTTCATCTCGGTAAATAAAAATAATCAACTGTTAATAATTTATTTTTTAAATATATTGGCTATAACTATGATAATGAAGTAAATCTAGAACAAATATTAATTTAGGTATATCAATTCACATTCTTGTAAAGTATCATGAATGTATCTATTTCAAACCTTAAAAAATATGTAGAATTGAAATAATTTTATTCAGTATGTTATTTTTACTTTCAACAGCATCCCTAAAAATCAATCACTAAAAAGAATGAAACATACACCATTTTCATAATTGCAGACACATACAGGCATTCCTTCATATATGAACTAGAGATAGATTTGTATACTTACTGTAGTATGTCTGTTTCTGTCCTTCGAATTTCCGACAATTCGCAAATGGAGGAATACCTGTACAATAAAATTTAATGAGCTATTTTTGATTGACTATGTGTCCTAAGGTGCTGGCCATCACAGTAAAAATCTCAGCAAAGAATATCATAGACTATGTAACTCGGCTTGTCAAAAAGCATCCACAATATTAAATCAAGGAGGAAGTGCTACTGATGCTGTAGAAGCTGCAGTCATCGGTATGTATTCATAAATTTAGTCTTCATATATTTCGACAATTTTCTTAATGGATATTTCAGTATTAGAAAACAGTGAATTAACTAATGCTGGCTATGGATCCAATCTAACATGGGACGGAACTGTAGAATGCGACGCTTCTATTATGAACGGACAGACTCTTCATTTTGGAGCATGTGGAGCCGTTTCAAATGTTCGAAATCCTATAAGTCTCGCTAAAAAGCTATGTGAGAAACAAAGTGACAGTTTATTCTTGGGCCGAATACCACCTTGCATTCTCACAGGAACAGGTGCGAGAAAATGGGCCGACAAATCAGGATTAGAAATAGTCGATGATAAGAAAATGATATCTCCGAACGCGTATAGAAAATATAAACATTACAGAAGAAAATTGAAGAAGTATTGCGATCATTTCGATTTGAAATTTAGCCCGTTGGATACGGTTGGAGCAATTTGCTTCGATTCTAACGGAACCGTAGCTGCTGCAGCTAGTTCTGGTGGAGTGTCATTGAAACATTCTGGAAGAGTTGGCCAAGCTGCATCTTACGCTAGTGGAGTCTGGGCTACAATGGCCAGCACTGATCATTCTGTACCTTCAGTAGCAGTTTGTACATCTGGTTGTGGAGAACACCTGATTCGCACTCAATTGGCAAAGGCTGTTGCCGAGAGTTTGAAGGACGATTGTCCCACCAGGGCACTGTCTAAGTGTCTGAAAGAAAATTTCTGTGATTCTCCATTTTTATGGGGAATATCAGAAAAGTTAGCTGGTGCCATCGGACTCAAATATGACGGGTTCCAGGGAGAGTTTCTTTGGGGTCATACAACACCTTCGATGTGTATTGGTTATATGGTTTGTGGAGAACCTCAACCAAAGGTATGGTCGAATTTATTAATTATGCTATTTTAAATGAAATATATGAACATGTTGTTTCAAATTTTAGTATGTAATGTCTCATCTCCCGTCGAATGTGAAGAGTGGATATGATGTTGTAGTGGGTGGAGTTCCTTTCTCTGTAGTTCCTAAGCCACCCCTAGCGATAAAATGGGAAATATTGCCAATTGTGGAAGGGAATAAAGAAGAAATGCAATAATGTAACTTTTTTACTTTATTTTAATGTATACTATAAATTATAAGTACCAATTGATTTTATAGCCAAAGACATTTTTATACACAAAATAAAAAAAATACTGGTCAAAAACGGCGTTTGATTATCACAAAATGCATTATATTGTGCGTTAGCTACCCTGAACAGTCCTTCTGTTTCATTTGTATTGAAAAAGAATACGTTACTAGCACAAAAAAAATATAAAAAATATCAATTAGCAATTTCAAAAGCAACATTAATCTTATAATGTATTTGAAAAACATTGCACCACTGGTTAAGAAAAATCTACTACATTGAGATAAAACATGTCATGATGAAAAGAGGAAGAATTGATTACAATAAATTGTAATTAATCTGGCACTGGCACTAATGTAAGTATCGAATTACAGGCACATTATGTTTTACATAAATAAAATCAGTGTAATTATAATATCATATTACAAAATGCGTGCACTCAAAAGATTATACAGAAGCAAAAGTCATTTACAATAAAAATTGGAATAATATTTAGTAATAAATATTAGTGAGATATTATTCTATATGTTGACACTGAAAATGAAAACTTATTACATCTTATGATTAACTAATTGATAAATGCTTAAATCTTAAATTTCAAAATAAATTGTACTTCGAATACATTAAAATATAAAATCAGTGCACAAAGTATGCATACAAATAGACATTGGTACACAAAATAAAAAATTATATGTAGATAGGTATATAAATATTGTTAATTATATATTTTGAACACACATAATTAAAAGAATACACATTACGATATAAGAAATTAAACCTTATTAAAGCAAAGCATGAGTACACAAAAGATTGTTACAAAAATTCATGTCAGAAAATATTCAGAAATAGCTGTTTTATTTATTTAAATGACATCTTAACAATATAAACTATTCAACAAGCAATGTCAACATCTTAATTTGCTAAATATGAATATATTGTGATCTATAAAATACTATATTTTGTCATTTTTCAAGTGTAAATTTGATACGTACAAGGCTTGAAAACAAGCCAATAGAAAAAACTACAAATAGAATTATCATAAAGAATCGTCTGGCAAGAAAATAGCCTATTCAATAAAATTAAAAATTAATCAGATTAGTTAGTGAGAATCACAGACAAAAGAAACAAATTATAAATTAGTAGGTAATTGGTGTTTACAAATCCTTGGGATACCTAAGTTTTTTTAGAAAAAAAAAACTCAGCTGAGCTGTCAAAAAATTATAACTAAAACTGGAAATTTGTACATTCTTTGACTAATTATATATTGCCATTTCAATTGCTATAATTATATTTGGAATAAATGAAATATGTTAGCACTAACACATTTTCAGTAAATAAAAAAAACTAGAAATTATATCTCGAAATGCACATAATAAAACAATTTTCATACACTTGACCAAAAAGGCACATTCAGATCAACTCGTAATATCCTATTTCCGATTTTTACAAAAATAACACACGAAAAAACCACACACTAAAATAAAATAATACTCTTGTAATGGAACTTAGGTTTAGATACGCATATATCACAATATAATTAAATACTACAGAATAATATTCATCTGTACAATATCACCAAAATTGTTTTCACACACAACCATATTCATACCATATAGCAGTCTCTTTTGCATTACTCTTATTTGATTTATTCGAATCCTTATCATCTCTAACAATACTTGTATCAAAACTAGATGATTTATTGTCATCATTTCGTTGTCCCGCCGATTGGTTAATAGTTTGTGCAGCACCATCACCGATTACAGTGGATATTCTATTGTAGACAAGAAAAGTGTTGGAACTTTCAGGTTTTTCAGGAGATTCTTTTGGTTTTTGTTCCAAATCAGATTCAATGGGAGAAGTTAAATTAGCCTGAGAATTATCTTCAGCTAAGTAAACAGCCCGCCGAGATCCAGCTCTGCACAAACCCAATGCTGCAGTAACATTAGTTGGTGACTCAGCACCATCGAAACCTTGAAAACTGTTCCTTTGTCCACTTATAAGGCTACTGCTCAATTTTCCATGATTCTGCCTTCGCCGCAAGGAAGCTCTAATTAGGGCATCGTCTCCACCACCGAGAGAACCATGGAATGAGCCATGTGATAGTTTTCGAGTAAAACTTTCTCCACTATGTCTGGGAGAATCTAAGCTCGATATGGATGGAGTAGCAGATACTATACTAAGTTGGTCTGCATTAGTTGCAGACTTATCGGTTTTATTCGGATCTTCATTATTAGCAGTGTCAGACTCTCCTGATTCAGAGCCTGCTAAAGTCACTTGAGATTGATTTAGTTTAGAGTTATCATCTACGCTCCATGAGCGACGTCCGTGTCTAGAAGGCACTTTGCTTATCAGATCAGATCCAGCTTTACGTACACGTTTCACCAAATTTGCACCAAAACTTTTCTTCTTAATAGTACAATTATCAAGTTTTCTGTAGTGTTCCATAATTTTTTCTTCTAATTTTTCTTTTTGTCTGCACAAATTATTGAGTTTATCAGCAAACATTTTCTCTTCTTGATGATAATGCTGTTTATCCTCCATCGAATGTGCTAATAATTCGTGATATTGAGTAAGTAAACATGAAACATGATCCATTAAAGATCTACGATCTGCATCTAGTGTCACATTCATTTGCATCAACATCTGTAAATAAAAAAATAAATATTTTAATATGTAAAACATTTGTTGAAAATATATTTGAAAAACTAACCTCGCAGCGCTGTGCAATTTTGTTATGCTCTAATTCAAGTCCATTAATAATATCAGTTTTAGTGCTTAAGTCACCAGACATTTCAGTATTTCGCAGTTTTAATTGACTTGCCTCAGTTCGCGTATTTTTGTATTCCTCTTGAAGGTGCCTGTACTCAGTTTTCATTCTATCACTTGCACTAAATAGATTTCTGAAATCTTCTTTTAGTTTCGAATGTTCTTTCCTAAGATTAGAAAGATTTCTCGATTCAATTTTCAATGCTTCCCTCTCTTCTAACAAATCAGTTATTTTCTTTTCAAAAAGAACACTTTCTTCTTTCATTTCTCTATTTTCCAGTTTCATGTCCCTTACAAGTGTTTTGATAACTTCACGTTCTTTAAGTAAGGATTCATATTCTGAATTAAGTTGTTCGTGCAGAGACTGAAGTGAATTTAGATCATGTAAAACATTTTCATACATAGTTTTGACAGAGTCTAATTTCTTTGTCAACTCATCCTTTTCTGCTGCTAGTTGACTATTAGCTAATTGTAATGTTAGCTTCTGAGAATCTAAAGAGCCATTTTGAGAAGTTAAAGTCGAGACGGCAACTTGAAGTTTAGCGTTTTCAGCTTGACAGTTTTCATAAGAAGATTTCAGCATAGAAAATTGTTCATTTTGATATGTAACATTATGCTTAATGATTTCTGAACCATTCATATCACAAGAGTTTTCTTTACAATTACAAATTTTGTTACTGTCGATTTCATTAATTTTTAATTTCACAAATATATCATTTACAATTGTTTGAATATCAGTATTTGTCATGATTTTCTCAACAATATCTTCTAAAATTATTTCTTTCCTAATGATTTCAGAAGTGTTGATTCCCAATTTTTCCAAACACACTTTCACTTTTTCAGAATGAACTTTCTCTTCTACAAGGTTTTCTTGAAGAGTTCGTATTGTTTCTTTATGTATCATTGTTTGAGATGCTAATTCTTGGGATGTTTTTTCCAATTCGTGCATTTTTGTTATTTGAGTAGACATAGTATCTACTTGTTTAGACAAATTGAGTAGCTCTTTCTTATCTTGCTCCTTTTCAACAGAGTACTTATCGAGTGCAATGTCTTTATCTTCAATTATTTCCCGCAATTTACTGACATCTTTAACAAACTGATTATTGTCCTTTTCCAATTGCATAACTTTGCTTTCTACATCAGTTAATTTTTCTTGTGTTTTTTCAGCATTATCGACAATCGGCTTCAAATTATTAACTTCTGTAGTCTTTGTTTCTAAAGACCTTTCTAAATCTTCTGCTCGTCGTTTGATTGACTCGCAAAGTAAAGTAGTTTTATGTTTATCATTATTGACAGACTCAAGATGTTTTTCCAATTCTTGAATTTTGCTTCTATCTGATTCTCGTTCAATATTTATACGATCGTTGTTATTTTTCTGACTATCGATTGTATCCTGAAGTTTTCTGTTTTCCTCGAGAGCATTTTTAAACAAATTTTCAAGTTCTGAATTTTGCTGGCTAAGTCTATTGCAATTATCTTGTAACTGTTCACACTTAAGAGATAATTTTTTCTTTTCCTTTTCCAATTCCAAAAACTTGTCGGATGAATCGATAAACGACTGTTCTTTCAATGAATCTATCGTTGAGAGTAACCTTTTGTTTTCTAATTCAAGTTTGAGAGCTCGAGCCTGGGCATTACTGGTCAGCTGTTCAGAGAGACTATTGTCACCAGATTCGTTGCCTTGTGTGCAATGATCAGAATCATCATTTTGGCTGTCTAGACTAGTATTAGTTGCATTTAAACTAGATTTAATGATGTATTGTAAATGAGCATTCTCTTCAACAAGTTCCTGCATCTTTTGTTGTTCAATATCCCTTTCCTAAAAATATTAGCATGCATATGTTAATAAGAAATATGCAATAACAAAGATATAAAAGGATACACAACAATATGTAAATTTGACTACGCATATAGTCAACGTGTAACATCATATGGATAACAAGGTCATATAAAATTTATTGATACAACCATAAATGTAATATTATGACTGTATTTTGAAAAGTAAATTAATTATACGTACAAGTGCAGCATCGTTTTCTTTTTGTTTCATTTTCATCAACTCATGCTCTAGACTTCGGCTTTTATCAGCACGAAGACGAGATTGTGCTAACTGTTCTTCAAGCATCTCTTGTGTTTCCAATAATATCCGGTTATCATCACGTAATTCTGATTCTCGAGCCTTATAAAATTCCATATCAGCAAGTTTTTCCCGGTACTTTTGAACTTCTAATTCTAATCTGTTAAGAAATAAAATAAGAATGAAAAAAATTATGGATATAAAAGGTGGATAGAAATTTTAAAATTTACCTATCAGCTCTTTCGGCACGTTCTCTCAAAGCGTCAACTTCATCTCTGTAAGCAGCCGTTTTTCTTGCCTCACTACACCATGTTTGACTTTCAACTTTGAGTTTGTTTAAAATATTTTTTGTATGTTCCAGTTCTTCACGACATTCAGCCAACTGCTCAGATTTTTCTTCCCTATTAAAGATAGAAAATATATCAACATAAACGTTTTTCAAAATGTAGAATGTATCAAGTTTTATTAATTCTATTTATAACCGACCCACAAACATATTGTATTTTATTAATAACTGTTTTAAAACTGTAGCATCGTCTTAACAATGTGAAAATGTAGATCTGAGATTAACCTCTGCTTTTTCAAAGGCATAATCATTATGAATGGAAAACAATGGCCTGTGGGAACACTGCATTTACACTAAACTCCCACAGAAAATATATCCGCTCTTATTTGCTTGCATCGTGAATAAATATATTAGACATAGCAGTAAATGATAATAACCAGTTAGTTCCACATTCAATAAAACCAATTAACATCATCGCCCATGATCTTTCTAATTATGAAAATAACAGTAGTCGTACTTACAACTCTTGTCTTTGTTTCCGTAACCTTGCTTTCCAATCGGCCAATTCGACTGCCAAATGATTATTTTCAAAGCCAATAGATGATGTGGAATTATAGGAACTAGGAGCAACTCTGGATGGAATTTGTTTTGTTTTAGGTCTTTCGATGTTTTCATTTGTAGAAATTTCATTCATAAGCAACGTTGCCCAGTGACTCATATAATGATCGCGTTCTTTAGCCAATCTCCTCACATGATTGTACATAGTCGCAGATTGAAAAAGCTCCAAAGAGTCAGGAGTCAAAACTAATGTTTGGTTGTCGGTAACCTGGAAATAATCAAAATTTTAATAACTGGAAAATAGATTATGTAACATTTCACGTCAAATAAGATCGATAAATACCTGTTTAATATATTCTACGATTCCATGTTGAGTTTCTAAATCTAATTCTTTGATTCTAGTGATAAATAATTCTTTATTGGGACATTGAACGGCGGCTCCGAGCAGCAGAAGGATTAAAAGTTTCATGTTTTCTACACCTTCTTTAGACTCGGGAGTTTTACATATTATTATACATTCAGGAACCATGAGCAGAGTCTGTCCTAATTCTTCTTCATAGAGTGCTTTGATGTTTTTTATGATACAATCGAAATTTTTTATTTTCGCCGCAAGCAAAGCGGGCTCTTCGAGACCATCTAAATCTGTCAATCGATGTGGAGGCTCTGGGTCTATTTGGAGTACGATTTCGTGAAATACGCTCCCATTCCATAAAGAGGAATAATCTGTTAGAATTTCCGGACGGGACAGACACGAGCTCAACTGCAAAAATAACAAAATTTACATTTACTTAGATTATGCTTAACCCACCGAGGACGAGTGCTATTATACGGTAATGGTGATTCCCATTGCATATTCTCTCACATTTTGATCCTTATCTCCCTATACATTGTAATTATACCTTAAAATTGATTTAGAGGAGTTTCTATAAGAATGCGTGGTGTGATTTTTTTTATATTTTTACTAAACTTAAGAGTGTATGATGATAGAATATAATTTTTTTTTTCTCATCCTCGGTGGGTTAAGTTTTATTCTCATATTGAATCGACTTGGTCAATTTAAAAATATTCAACATATGTCATAAAGAGAAACATCTCAATATTATAATTTGAGGAATATTTCCCGTTCAAGATTAAAGATCATATTCTATCCGGTGCGGATTTATGTCTAGTCGGGGCGGGGGTTGGGCCAAGTTAGAACGATGAAAAGTATGTATCGATTGCGTACGTCATATTTCACAACGTTCAACGATGAAAATAAACCGAGTGACAGCCTGGCGTAGTAAATACGTAAATATTGCACGGCGGCCTAACGGAGACCGTTCGGAAGGACTATAAATAAGAACCGAACGAAACTTTCTAGATACGTTTACGACTAAATAAGGAGAGCGAGAAGGACGCGGCGACCCACATGAACGCGACACTCGACATTCTCGAACGACAACAAACTTTAGCGTTCGCGGAGCGGAACGGAAGGGACACATGCGCGTTTACACGGAACCGAGGGGGCTGAGGAGCGTTCCGTCCAAGAGTGAGTCAGAGTTCGGAAACCGGAAACGGAGTGCGGAGTTCGGAGACCGGAAACCGGACACCGGGCGAATCCGGCGAGCGACAGAGGCGAAGCGAGGCGGGGGCGACCGACCGTGACCACTTTGCAATCTGCGAGAACCATTACGTTCGCGGGACACACGGAGATCGACGCTATAAACGTATGTAATCACCCAAGCGACGAGCGGTCCCGAGAGGAGCGCGTCCGCCTCCGCGCAAGCCATGTCCGCGCCCCCGACTCCGAGCGGAACGGAGAACGGAGAACGGGGAACGGGGAACGGAGCGCGAGACGACCTCCCTTCGACGAAGACGACCGCCGACTGCCGCTCGCTTCTAGTGTCGCCAGCCTTCAAATTTGCGCAACGTAAACAATTTTCATTTTTTCAAACGGATCGATCATTTTGGAAAATTGGATTTTAACGAAACGCCCGGAATTTAATCAGATCAAAAGGGCACAGCAAGGGAGGATAGGAAGCTCGATCCGTTCGTTTTTTATGCGCTTAACGATAGTTATGCGCATGCGCACCTTTGTTTTCAACGATGGTCGTGCTCATGCGCACCGCACACCTCTGTTTCTTTTGACAGTTCGAGTCGTATAACCTCAAAGTTTCGACGTTTCAACAGGATGCGCACCCATATATTTTGGGTTGTCACGTACGTTTATGTATTTTATTCCAATTTAAGTTTACACCACATCGGATTTCGTCTGGAATGTTTTTACTGATTAGAAATCCGGCAAAAGTGTTTAAAAATATCGATAAGTGAACCTGCCGTGCAGTTGCATCGAGACGCACGGAGTTCGTCTCGCTCGTAATAGTTTCTACATGGGAAAATCCCGACCTCGTATCTCGTGGTCTCAGCAAATACTATTGTATTTATTTAATTTAAATACTTTTAAGTGATATTTTCATGTAAGTAAATTGTCATTTATTTTCTAAATAAATGTTTATTAGTACTGTTTTTTTTTCATAATAATAGATGGTCGAAGTATTTTTTTTTTGTTTTTATTTTCTTATATAATATACATTACAATTAAAATATTCAATAGATATGATATACAACATTCATGTTACAAGTAATATGAGATTTACAATTCACATCTTAGGGGCTACCTTTTTACTACTTTAGTTACTTACTATAATCTCAAGCAGTCCTCCAAGTATGAACTGTTGAAAATCTGCTATTGTTCTGTGGATTTTTGACAGTTTACAGTTGGAGAACATAACTCTATGGTTAGAACGCATTGAAAAAAACGACCCTCAGTGAACAGTTGTTACATTATATTCGAAAGAACTATCTATACATTTGGATATGCTATTTCTCTATGCATACATTGAATTCTATCTCATATTGATAGTTATCACATCAAATACAAAATAAATTTAAACTCATACCTATGTATATCAAAATTTAATTGAAATTGAAAAAGTTATATTTCCCTGACACATAATCTGCAACATTCGGATATGTAGTGTCTAATAATAAGTTACACATTACAAAGGAAGCCCACCTTTTAACTGTACCCCAACTCAGCCGGCCGGCCTAGCTGGGTACCAGCAAAACTAGGCATAACTACGGTCGCCACATTTACATATATGTACATTTAATCATTATAAATACTATCATGAAGGACAGATTACCAGGGGAATAAGTTAAATATTGGCAAATAAATTTCTGTACTCTTACACAATTCATAAGAACATTAAGTCAATATACAAAATATATTATCCAATCAGATACAGAACATACAGAAGCATGTATTCTACATAAATCAGTAGAGTGACGTGTGATGGAATCTGAAAGAGGCAATATCATTTCAGATATGAACTGAATGCAAACGAATCTCAGTATTGAATAAATGACAACTCACGGAAATGGGCTCTTTTGAAAAACTTGTGAGGACTGACGGCATCTTGAATTCTAATAGCTGATTTACAGAAAAGCTGAAAGAATATATGAACATTAACTATTTTGTCATCTTAAAGTGAAAGAAATACATACATATATGCACACTTACATAATAGATCAAACTTATATTTTTTAGGGTCATAAAAGTAATCATGGTCTTTTTCCCAACTATTTTCAAACAAATAAATCTTGCCTCCTAAAAGTTTTCGAAGTTTATTATCATTCTCTTCTCTTAGTTTTCGTTTTAGTATGCGATTATTATTTTTTTTGCCTTCTTTGATGGAGTCATATCTCGGTTGTGGCTAAATTTTTCTTTTTTTGGGTTCTGAAGATGATGATTCAGGTATATCTTGTGGTGTGAATTGTGCAGCTGTTTCTGCTTTCTTCATCATTATTATACTTTTAAAATAATTCATTTCATCTAAACATGAACTTACACATATTGAAATGTATTCGAGATCATTTGATGTCACATTCTCAATATTATCTTTAAGTAACTGCGCAACATGTATTATTTTTTCAAGCTTTAATGAAATAGTACTCTTCATAATTTCATTGTTCGTTAATTGCCCACTAGACAAATTATTTAGATGTAAATTTGTCTCATTGTCAGTTAACATGGAAGTACTTTCAAATGTATCATCCTGCAGAAGAGTACTACTTTGAAATTGCACAACACAATGAATGTGTTTGCACAAATTAGAGTGTATTAAATAGTCCATGCAATCACACATGTAACAACGGAGGCAAATGTTACATGCTTCACATTTCACAAAAAGGCATTCATGAGATGGCATTTTATGAATGTAGTGTGCAGACTTATCTCCTGTTATCTGCCACTCTTCCCCTTCCTTTATTGTCCTTACTTCCACATGTTTTTCGCGGAGATAATCTATCCTAAGAAACGACATATTGCACTGTAGGCATTTTGAAGAGTTGGAAGTTTTTATGTTACATCCATGACGCTGAATGTGTGATATCAATGAAGATTTCCGAGTAAACGAAACTCCACAAATATCGCAGATGAACTTCATCGTATCGTTGTCGGAGCTGCGCAAAGAAAAACAAGAATAAAGAAGAAAAACAGAAGAGCGCAGTTCTAACGACCGATCAGAAGAACGTGTTCTATTGAACTATAGAATTGGCGGTAAACATAAAAGAATATAACAGCACACTGTATGTGCATGACTTTAACCAACGCTTTAAAATCGTTGGATAAAATAGGGAGACAGATACCGGTGGGTTTTTTACGTCTTGCTCGTTTCGATTCTCGACTGATCGTATTTTACCTCTGACGACTCTTTGAATAATCTCATTTTAGAAGTGATCATGTCTACACATGATAGTATTTTTTTTGAAAATACGATTTTCCAAAAAGTAGTATAGACAAAAACAAAAATAGGATTGAATTTCTCCATCTTTCCGTAGATATGTAAGAAAATATGCGAATTCGACACAATTTAACGTGAAAATGTTACGAAAAGTCAACAAAACGAGCAAAAAGTGAAAATTGCGCTGCGATAAAGCGGTTGGCGGACCTGCGCGACCCAGTGGTCGCGGATGACGTGTGCCGTCTTTCGAGGATTCCGAGTTTGCGAAGGTCCATCTCGATCGAGGATCGAGTCGGGTTCGTTGTCGTAGTTCGTAGTTCGCCGTTCGTTGTTCGACAAGTGAAGTCGATCGACAAGCGAAGTGAAGATGTCCGCTCCGGATCCCGACGACATCGCCTCGGTGTTCGCTCGTCTGCGATCCCAAACCGCCAACAAGGTACATTCGCATATGTCACCCGACTTTTAATTATAATTTTCCTTAATATCTATGAATCGCGATCGTATTCGTTCGGTATTTGATGAAATATGTGATTTTTCGTCTAACTCTAAAATTTTCAAATATCTCGTTTAGAATGACTCATCGAATCGTTCTAGTGCTCTATTCAGTACTCGTTTACTTAGCCCGATAAATATTACTTGGAAAGAAGAACACATTTTACTATTACGCGCTTACTCTAACTTGGTCCGACTCGTTTCCCGATTATGTCTTTACTTTATGAAAATTATGATTTATTATCATCAAAAAGTCTAGCCCAATTCAACTTTTGACCTATATATTGAAATAAATTTTACTCACCGTGTAAACATGGCAACAGTCAAATATAAATGCAGAAAATCGATCACATATTTTATATGAAAAACTTGCTGCGCCTTTCCCACGCGGCAGCTATTTAGAATGAAATAAACCCTGCGCACGTTAACGCGACCGCACCACATTTATCTCTCTCTAAGGGCCGGTTTTTCACCTCCGGTTTGAAAATAAAACGAATTTAACGACTACCAAAATCTGTGGGAAAAAGACTGACGTACAAACTGCAGTATGTCCGTCTCTTTCGGCAAACATTTTGACAGCTCACAGTCGGAGGGACAGCTCGTAGTTTAAATTCATTTCGAGCGGCATTCGCATCGTCACCAGTGTTGTAGTCGAGGGGGAGCGCACGGGAGCGCGCTCCCTTACCTCTTTCGGGCGTGGGAGCGCGCTCCCCCATGAAAATTTCAAATATCAAAATAGCATTAAAGTTTCAAACATATTGAATTCTAAAAATCTAGACAAATACAATGACAGCACATAAAATCCTAAACATTTGCTACACATAACGAATTTTGTAACAACTCAAACTGTCTTTTCAACAGTCTCTCATTTCCGGCTGACAAAATTTATTGCATGTTATTATTTGGTCCTTTGATAAAGGCGGACCTTTGGCGAGTTCGAGAGCCATGTGCGCTTAGGCAAAAATCGAGCCCAATTCGATACGGTAGCAGGTAGAATTTCTAGGACTGGCTACAAAAAAATGACTTTGTTCGCTGAATTTGCGTAAAATAAACAATTCGTTCCGACTTTTTTTTTCATAAGTATTGTAAATATGGTTTCACATGGATATGCAAGAAAAAAATCGATTATCACGTCTTCATTAATGGTTTGGTCATCAGAGTAATAGAGTAATTAAATTGAGTCGAAATCAGTTATGTAAAAATGCATGTACATATATTGTGAAATTATAATGAAAATTTGCAAAAAAAAAATCGTAGAAAAAATGTATGGGGGGGGGGGTGGTGGTGATGAAAATCAAGCGCTCCCCCACCTCAATATTTACCACTACACCACTGATCGTCACAGAAGTGAACCGTACAGAACCCGATGAACGAGATGCATCCATACAACGATGCAGCCGTCTCTCTCCCTCTCGGAAAGAAATGGTCGTATCGCTGTATAAGTGATATTGATATTGTATTGTTTATTAGTTTCCGTACCATTTGGTTCGTTTTCAATACTAATTGACCATTATTGTCATACTGGAGGTGAAAAGACCGGCTCTAAATACCTTCCGTGTGGAAAACACCCGACTCCATCTTGCCTGGTCCTATGGTTATGTATTAAGCACGTTAACTCGTAATAGGGTGTGCCTATTAAATTGTTGTGTATCATTATCACTATCGGTTAGTTAGAATGATCTATAATTTTTCATACCTTCCCCAGGTTTGCTTCGACTGCGGTGCGAACAGACCTACGTGGTCATCTGTCACATTCGGAATATTCATATGTCTAGACTGTTCGGCCGTTCATCGCAGCTTAGGAGTACATTTGACCTTTGTGCGCTCCACTCAACTCGACACCAATTGGACATGGCCGCAGCTTCGCAATATGCAACTTGGCGGAAATGCAAACGCAGTACGTATTATTTTTCTTACACATATAACCAAATTTTCATTGTTTTCAATCAGTTTATTATTATTTTTCTTTCCATTGCAGGGTCAGTTTTTCCGACAACATAATCTTATCACTGAAGATGCCAGACAAAAGTACAATTCTAGAGTTGCTCAGCTGTACAAAGATAAACTGGCCTCTCTCTCTGCCAACGCCATGAAAGTGTATGGCACTCAGGTTATTTTCTGTTGAACATTTTTTTTAATAAAGCAGTTCTTTTTCGAGAACTTGAATTTCAAATTTACGCTTTCAGCTTTTTATTGATACACACGTGGAGCCTGTTGAAGTCAAAGAAGAAAAAAAAGAGGTAGATTTTTTCGAAGAGCACACTAATCAGCCTGAAGCATTTGTGCCTTTTGAAACTAACCAATCATTGTCAAAGAACACTAATTCTTCCACTGAACAGAAGGTATACCCATGAATTCCCATACATTTTTCATAATATCTTCATATTAGATCAGATCTAAAACTGTTAGTGTTATAACAGATCTCACTATAAACATAAATAAATCTAAATTGCTATTCAACATTTTACACATATCAAACTTTTATACTTGATTTTTTTTTTAATAATAAATGTAATTCCATTTTAACATTTCCCTTATGTTACTGCACTCTTGATTTCCCTTTTTTACGAATGAATATTATAAATATTTGTATGTAAATATCATTTAGTATAATATTACTTTAGGAGTTTTTTGTTTGAAATTGAAACAATACCTTCAATTTTACTTAAAATTAATATTTCATAATTATTTTTAGATATCTCCAATTAGTCATTCATCAAAATTAAGCAACATTGGAAATTCTGAAAATATTAATAGTTCTATGTTGGGACCAAAGGTTAATCAACTTTCAGAAAATCCTTTATCTTTGGATGAAAACAGAAAACCTTCAATCGGTGTAAGAAAAATTCAACCATCTAGAAATAAGGTAAATATATTTTTCTTAAGCCATTATAAACATATTAATTTCTTATTTAAGTTTTAATTTTTGAACTTTATAGCTCGGAGCGAAAAAGGGAGGCTTAGGAGCCACTAAAGTCAAAGCCAATTTTGATGAAATCGAACGAGAAGCTGCAATGGCTGACAAATTGAAAATGGAGGTATGGTTACATTTTTTTTTTCACACAATTCTTATACATTTTTGGTTCATTTTTGCATTACTTTTATAGAATATTGAAACCAATAATGCTGTAACTAAAGTTGAAGAGGAAGCTGCTGTTGCATCAATGCGTCTTGCATATCAACAACTGAGTACGGTTGATCAGAAGAAAGCAAAAGAACTCGAAAGATTAGGCATGGCCATCACTTCTAACAAATCTAAAAGGTGCGATCATTTTCTTTTTTGCTTGTTCTAAATAAAAATCTGTAGCTCTCATTAATAACTCATTTTCAGTGCGGGTATATCTCATTCAGCACTTGGAGACATGCAGGTCATACAACAAGATGATATAACCACCGAACCCGTGAGCAAAGCATCGATTGATGATTTTGAGGATTTTGGCAGTTTTTCATCTAACTTTAACATGTACAGGTTGTATTATATAAATTTAAGCCATTTTATTCATATCTCTCTGACACCTTGTTTATCTTTTCAGAAACGATTCTTCTAACAAGAATTCCGAATCTCTCATATTCGATTCAATGAATTTCACAGAAAAGGGTAGCAGCAGTAGTACAAATAGCTGGGAAGTTATAGAAGCAGAGTCTCACCAGCCTGTTAGAGGAATGTTTGATAGTGAGCCGTCTACACCGAGAAATGCCATGTCATTAAGTAAGTCACTTTAATACCTACCAATTGGTAATATTCACTGTAATCATAATTTAAAATATAATTGTGATTACACTGATATATAAATCTCGACTTTTCTTGTGGCACTTCAATAAAAATAAGAGATTTTTATAAATTCGACCATGTACATAGAATCCGATTTTGAAATAAAAAATTACGTAAAACACAAGATTTTCTCATAATTTGAGTTCAAAGTTCGAAAAATCTCAAACTCCATAGAAGGTTTAATCAAATTTATAAATTTATTTCAAATCCTATTTTCATGAAATTGATTTCAAGTGTTAAAATGATTAATACTGAATTATATGAAAAATAATTCACACATTTTTTGAAAAATTATCTATTACTATACCAATTTTAATTTCCACCTGAAACATATTTCTTGATATTTCAAAAGTGATTAGCTTACATGTCCTATCCTTATTTTTGTTCAAATCGGTTTTTCATAAAAGAAACATATTAATATCTGTGAGCGCACATTTTGCATGAAAACGCGTCAATTTAGTATGGGATATTCTCGACGCCGTTACTCTATTAATCTATACTATTTATTTTTTTTTTCAAAACTTGCTTTTATACTACAATTTGAGACTTTTGAGGTTGTTTATTGATGCATTAAGCAAAGTTTGATGTTTTCAAACTTTTTTATTATCAGCAATTTTTGCAGTTTTAAATGTTTTTGTACTATTTTCTACAAATTCACTTTTAATAATTATTTTTTTAAAAAGTAAAAACAATAAAGCCTTTTTATTTTCATCGACATATAAATACACTTATGCTAAATAGTTTCTGAAAGTTTTGTAAAAAAACATTAATAAATAAAAATGTTATGATGATTTTAAAGCGATTTTTCGTTGAAAATCGCCAAATCGTAAAACTATAAAATTTGAATTTTCTCAAAAACTGCATTACTTACAGAAAAACGGATTTGATATTCGTGATTAGCACATCAAAATACACAAAAATCATTAAGTTTCATCGAAATGCCATTTTCTTGTCGAACAGTGTTATTATTTTTTTTTTTTATTTCTATATAGCTAACTCCAATTCATTTGGTGGAAGTGGAAATTCACGAAATAATAAGCAAGTAGTAGATGATGGTGATACTGCAGTTAGAAAATTCGGAGGTGCAAAAGCTATCAGCTCTGATCAATTTTTCGGAGATGATGCATCAAACAAATTCGAGAGAGATGCTAACTTAAATAGGTATTTATTAATGACTTTTTATTAAAGTTGAAATTAAAATCATCTATTGTTATTTTATTAATGTTGTTTCAGATTCCAAGGAAGTACGAGTATATCGTCTGCTGATTTCTTTGGTACTCCTGACAGGATTCAAAGTGAATATTATTCTATCTTTTACTTTGAATTAACTATATTTATAGTATTTTTATTTAATTTGTCATTACAGGAAATTCAAATGCACATTTTAAGCCTTTGGACAATTTAGAAGATATCAAAGAAGGTTTGCGACAAGGTGTGACAAACGTTGCCGGAAAATTAAGCTCACTCGCAAATGGAGTTATGTCTTCCATTCAAGACAGATATGGATACTGATTAACAATGAATAAACCCAAAAGAAGTTGATAACCGAAGTCTGATATTTGTTCATTTTTTATGTATAAAAAGGTGTTATTTAAAGTAAACTTCTAAATAGTGAAAGATAATAAACTATATCTTAATAGTATGAAATTGATTTGAATTTTTTTTATTGATTAATTGAATACTGTATATTATTTGGGGTTGAAATATTTATATAATTGGATAGGAGCATTTCTTTGTTTTTTTTTTATGAATATTTGTAATTTATCATTTAATAATATGAAATATTCCTTATCCTTAATTTCTTTTAGCATTTAAATTTATTTTTGTTATTGATTAATTGTCTTCCAGGTGTTAAAATGATTAATTAATTATGATTTATCGCCTTATCATTTAAAGGAATAATTTATGAATATTTAAAACTATTTTAGTTATCATCTCAGAAATATAATTTCGACGAGAAAATGAAGAACTGTTTCAAACCTACTTTTACAATAAATGAACAATATTTGTTATTATTTCAAATCTAAATATTCTAATTGAACATAATTGTTTCAATATTGTTTTCACATAATGCATTTCAAACCAATTTCTAGACATCTTATTTTTATGTAAGGAATAAAAAGTATCATTACTTTTCATTGATGAATTAGACAAAATTGTTAAATTCAAGATTACATTCCGCTAAGTTTCATTCAGGGAAATATTTTCCTATTTCATTCAATATTTCAATGGATGATGCAACATTAGATATTAAAAATCTATCTGCTAATTTTGTCATTTCAGCACTTCACCATGTCAATGTTTACTTTTATTATGCATGTTTTAAGGGAATTTCCAAAACCTATTATAACATTTTCAAGTATAATACAATGAAATAAAAATTGCTTTCTATTTTTATTATGTTTTTTTTTATCGATTATATGTATTAAGACGCAATGTATATTTCTAAATAGCTTAAATTTTAAGAATGAAATGATTTATAATATATATATATTATAAATGAACACTAGTAAATTCTATAACCAAAAAACGTACAAATACGGACTTCTTATTTTGTGGAAAATAATTTGTCAACAATTTTATCATCATTTTTATAAAAAAATAGATTTGACATTTAATAATCAGTATTCAGTTTTAGTTTATATTAATTTGTTTTCAAAACACTATTAAAATCAAGTAGTGACTTATAATTATCATAAATAGGATTATCACTAAGTAACATGAGTGATAAAAGCTTCTGCTTATATAAGTACTTAGTTCATAGTTTCTATCAGATTATTTGTTTTTTTTTTTATTGTTAATTTATTTAAATTCAAACATCCGCATATAAACAAAATACTATTTAAAATTTGACTTAAATTGCCAGAACAGTTATTATATTGTGTTGAAAATTTGTATTATTTAAGAATAAGCATAAAGATCTGTAACAGTTAATTAGCAATTCATAATAGCATTGTAATTATATGTGTAAGGTAAAAATATATATGGACAACAACTCAAGCAACAATAATTCGGTTTAACGAAACAAATATATGAGAAAAATAATTTTGCTCAAATTGTACATAAAGCGTAATTGTAAATAAGTGATGATCACCAATATATCTCATTCGATTATCATAATATATCACATGAGTTATGTAAAATCAAATTATGTGAATCACTTTTCTATACTTTTACATACTTTCAACCAACATGCAAATAGGACAGCATGGAGTTGATCGGAACACACAATTTAAAAATAAAACAAAAAACACTATACATAATTATAAGTATGACCAAAAGTTAAACTCTAATCTAGAGTATCTGGTCATACTTGTAACTAGGTTATTGCATTTTTTATTTTTTCAATAAATCATGTGTTCCAACCCACACCGTAATCCCCTATTACGATATGTTTCATATTCATTATCAAATCATATTCAGTATAATCTTTCAACGATTGTCAAATGTTTCACAAATTTGAAAACTGAATAGATACAGGACACATTTGTTAATGTATGATGCACATCATTTATACTGACGATATATTAATTGCTGCAAATTTTGAAACTGAACCCATTTTTGTTTTAGCGAGTTATATTTTTTATGTACATGTCAAAAATAAAGTGAAAAACAATGAAAAACTGTATTCAATAAAAACACTCATTTATTTTAATCTTCCAGGAAAAAATAAGCTACAAAAATATGTAATTCTTTCAATCTTAGAATAATCACAAAAAACATTGACTTATTCAATCTTAAAACGATCACAAAAAAAAAAAACAATTAGTTTGGTTCCGTATTCCTGTAACTACATACGAAAGCATAATAATGTTCATGTTCTTTCAAACTTAACTTACTTATATACTTTGAAAACTTGGCTATTCCCGATTCTGAATATACTATGTTCAATGCATTATTTTTTTGACCTACGGATATGATGGGATCCGACTCAGCTTCTTCAGGAGTCAAATAAGTAATGATGCCACCTTTTAACTGCCTCTCAGGACTGCCTAAGTACAACGCAACATCCACTTCAGACATAGAATATTCCTCTTTCACAGGTATAACCTATAAATATAAAACAAAAATTGCACTATTATTCAAATGGAAAAAATAATTTTTGTGATTAGCAAAAACCGTGTAGCATCCAGCATTCCACTTTTGAATTTCTAATTTGCTGTATGATAAAATTGATTGTCCGGTGTAATCTTTCAGAAGATCTATAAAATACTTTGATGTGAAAACTTCTATCATATCTTTTAATAATCCCGTATTATTGCCAGTTAAATTTTTCAATGAGAGTGTTTTGTAATGTTTGAGGTTCACTGGTCCACATTGTTCCCATTCTAATTCTATAAACATTGAATTATTTCAAATTACTTAAGGATATATTAACTAAAATTAATTTAGATAATGACTATTTACCGTTACTTTGTAAGATATCTAAGATGGTTTTATATTTTGGTTCGAGAAAATAACTTTCTAAGCTGATTTCAGATGTTTCTTCAAATTTTTCGAAAATTTGACTTTTACACTTGGGAGATAAGTAAGTTGGGGATATCCACTGCATCAGGTCAGATTTGAGCTGAAAATAGTCCAATGTATTAATTAAAAGTTCGATTCCAGAAATTTATAAAACAACACCACTTACGACATCTTCATTTGGCTTATGACAATTAGTGACAGAAACTGAAGATTTTTCTTCGTCAGTTTTCGGATCATTTTCGACAGGGCCATGAAACCATCCGTTAATCGTTAATCTAGGATAATCATACGATACCACTTCAGCCACCTAAAAGAGGCAGATAGATTCAATAAATAGCTACACACAAATATGGCAACTGAATAGCACAAAGGGTACAAGTGACTTTTTTTTATCGACTTTTCTGTACTTCACTCAATTTTGATAAAAAAAAAAGGTCACTTTTACCCATTGTGCTATTTAGTCGTTATATATAATATGTTGGAAAGAGTGAGGAAAGATGGCTATACGTTTTGTTTTTAGCCTTTAACTCCTATTAACTAAAAGCAGCCAAATGTCATAGACCACAAATGTTGCTAGATGAAAAGAATGTAATGCTTTTAATAACTCTGTAATGTGAGTGTTTCTCCCATCATAGCCAACTGTCCTTACCTTCCCCTAAGCGAAGTTTTTATTACCTGGTGGAATGAAATATTGTTAACTTTGAAAAATGCAAAGGTGTTATTTCGAGGTAGTAGAGATTTTGCAACAGTTGTGGGTTGTCCTTCGCTGTTAGAAGAGAAAAATTGCAGTTCACCTCCCATTGTTTTTAACCATCCTTTCTTAAATGATAAAATATACATTTAAAATTATTATTTAATGAATTAATCCTTCGAAAGTTTGAATAAGTTAATTTATATATTTTTATACAAATAATCTAAATTAAAAGAAAACATGAGAGTACTATCAGAAATCACTAGTTCTTAGGTATTGTGTGAAGATAATCAAATTTCTGTTGAATGGGTAAACTATGAAACATTAAAAATGCTTTATTTAATACATACATTTTCTTTCTCATTGTTAATAAAGTTTAATTCATTGGCTGAAGAAACTTGATTTTTTTCACTCTGTTCACCTTTGCTTTCATTCGAAATGCTCCATGGTGCCAAATATAATATAAACGCAATTTTTCTATCATCTAACAGATCATCATGAGTCAATAAATAGTCTCCAGGTCCATATAAAGCGCAAGAAGCAGAAATATGAGTCAAATTTGTATCTGTGATCGAAGCTACCTATTAAAATGAAAGAAAGATGTAAATATTTATATTCAAGCAAAATAGATATTTTTCATTTACCCATTTCATAACGTCATTAGTCAATAAGTCATAAACAGCTTTAATATTTCTTTGCCAAGTGAGTTCTTTTAGATCTGCAGTTCGATAGAACTCATAAAGATCCATAGTTTTTCTAAACCAATCGAGCGTATTCATATCATCCACTATGTTATTTATTGCATCAGCATTATTCAGAAAATTGTCTAATACACAAATTTGAAAAGGTTGTGATAGTAAAGTTATGTTATCACTAGTGAACGACTGTTTTTCGGACCAACACGAAAGAAACTTTTTGTCGATCTCTTCAGCTTTGAAATGTTCATTCAATTTTATGTCAATGGATGTGGATTCTTTTTTTGATATCACATCTTTCAAGCTCAATTCTGACGGCTCAGTGGGAATTACATTGCTTGTGTCATCTTCATCTTCACTTTCACTGCTGGATGATGAAGATGGTTCACTTGATGAGTATCCTAAAAGATAAAAATTACAGTATAGCATTTTTTTAAATGAGAACTGGATCTGTATTAGTTTAGGTTGTGTACACTGGAAAATCTTGCAGTAAAATAAATAGTGTTGATTTCGCAATGAATTCACTTTGTACAAATAAGTTTGTTTCAATTTTCAAAACATCTTTCATTAAGAATATGCTAAAAGAATTGAGATAAACAATGGTGAACTAAATAAATACAACTCTTAATAGTTAAAAATAAATTAGGAATAAAAGTTAACATATACAGCAACAATATCCATTCACTAGTGTTTAAAGTTATGGTACACAAGGTTTGAGAAATTCAAAAAAATTAAAATTCTCAGTTCCAAACTCAAAAAAAATCATATTTAAATTCAGTTCTTAATAAAATATAGATAGTAAATATAGTTATTTAAGTTCAAACAAAATAAAAACCTTTTCTCAATTTTTTTGCCTCAGATGCGGTAGCTTGATACGACTCAACGTGACACACTGAGGAGTCATCGGAGTCAGAATCATCGATGACTATCACTCCGGCTGATCTCTTGGGTGCTCTGGGCCCTTTGGAATTCTCATTATCCTCATTTACGTCTTCGCTTTCTTCGGCGATATCTTCATTATCTTCGTCCACATCTTCTTTCATATGTTCATTATTATCATCCACATCTTCATCGTACTCATTTGTATTTTCGTCATCCTCATTAATGTTTTGGTTTTCTTCGGTGATATCTTCGTTATCATCATTATCATTGATGGCTTCATTATCTTGGTTACTATTGGCCGAGAAAGAGTCGGCTTCCTCTTCAACGGTAGTGGAGTCAGCACCGTTTTTCGTTTCCTCTTCCATCATCAAGAATTAATTGATTTTCAGTTAAAAATCCCTGAACGTTAATCAAAATTTAGAATACAGATACAAACGAAACGTCAACGCGGTCGCATTTTGTGGTTATTGTGCTAAAGTTGCATGATGTATCGATTATCGTAGAATAGCTCTGAAAAAATAGCACATACTTAAAATTGGCAATAAATTAATGATTTACTTGTAAATTTAATTTGAGATTTATTTTTAAATGTTAAATTTTATTTTTTTTTTTGATTTTTGTAAAGTAATTATTTTTTCTATGAAGATAAAATGTCAAAATAATATTATAGATTTGTATTATTGTAGTCATACTTATTTTTTTAACTTGCTTTTAACGCTGAATCTCAAATGCATTTTACATGACAGTTATCTACATAGTTGTAAATACAACCATTGCTTATTACATAAATAGATAAATAGATAGACAGGTAAAGAAAAGGTAGGTAACTTTGGCTATAGATTTTGTTTTTAGTCTAACTTCCGTTCAAAAAATTGTATTTTAACGAAGATAGTGTGTAAACATCCGAAATTTAATTAAGTTCACATGATACAGGTACCATTTTTTGAAACAATGCAGATTTTGAGATAAGCTTGCAAAAACGAGAGAGATCCAAAAATGCATTCAAATCGAACAGAATTGCACCACATAGTTTTTCGGGGAAATTGACGCATACTTGACATTATTGTCGGTCTAATTATCTTTATACCTACATATATCTTTATTGAAGCTCTTTCAAGTTCACTAAATGCTATTCCTGAATATCTTTGAATTCTACGAATTCTTTTTCCTTCTACATTTTGTTCACTGTTATGTCATAGTATTATCATTATTTGTTGATATATTTTTTTAATTGTTTTCTTTATTTATTTAATTGGGTACTTTTTGATTTCGAAACAATATTTTAAATATTAAAAAATATATATACCTATATATTCATAGTTTTTAGTACGCATTTGAACGCATGGGCTTAAATGCTTTTATCTTTGAAACATTTCTAGTAACCATATCTTGTTTTCACCATAGAAACTGAAATTACATAATTTGCTAGTTTGATCGATAATTCACCAAAATTTCAAATCAGTGAAATGATTATGAATACTTTTCGTCCAGATTCATTGAAATCTAATGATAGTCTATTTCATGAAAATGAAATAGAAGTTTTGAAACAAGAATTAGAGAATGAAAAAAACTACAGGTAAACATCCACTAAAATAACTATTGTTGAGTTTTCAATCAGTAAATTTGTATAAAAAGCATCTAAATTTTTAATGTAGCTCAATTTGATTTAATTTTTTTATTTATGCAGAGACAATGCTTATGTCCGAAACAACGAATTAGAAAAATCTATTGTTAAAATACAAGAGCAACTCAACAAAAACGATTATGATTGGGAAAATGATAGTGAATTAAAACAAGTCCTTGAAAAAAATAAAGCGTTATCAGAAGAAATACAAAAGCTGAAAAATCAAATACCGGAGTTGAAAGAAAAATTAAAAAATGCAAAAGTTTGTGGAAAAGGTAAAACTATAATATTCATTAATATTTTCAAAAATAGAAGTTATATTTGGCTGAATGAAATTGAATGTAGGATGAATTAATAATTTTCGAATACTTCACAGATTGTAAAATGAAGCATGATAATCTTAACATCAATTTGGATTTACTAAACGAAGTAAGTTTGTTAGATCTTGTACACATATTTCATGAATGTATAACAAAAACTATAAATGTTCTGTTGAACAAAATTATATTTATGAAATTCTAGGTGGAACTTTTACGAACCATAAAAAGATTAGAACGTTTACGAACTGATATTAAAAGTGAACTCATAAGTAAAGAATGGAATTTGGATAATGAATCAAAGGTGTAAAACCTAATAATAAACGATCTATGAAACATTATAATTCAATAATATATATTTTCATTTTCAGATATTTCAACGTCTTACAGATCAAAAGATACATTTGAAAAATCAGTTGTATCATAAAAACAATAAAAAAGAAAATTCCGTTTATTGGTAATTAATTGAGTAGGTATTGTATTAAAAATTAAAATTCAATTAGGTATAGGTAAGTAGAGTAAAATTTTAATGTTATAATTATAAATAGTACGGTTTTGTGATTACATAGTAATTATGGTATGTATTTTCTCAGAACATACCAAATTAAAAATATAAAGCTCTAAACATTTCATTATATACCTAGTAGTAGGTAGGTACATAGAAATATTTTTATAAGCACCTTAAGGGCCAGTCTTTTCACTGCTTTAGTTACCTAACCAGAGAGTTACAGTTAATCCTTCCACTGACTGAAACTTTCCGGTTATGTAGTTAACTAGAATAGCGAAAAGACCAGTCCTAAAAGTCGCAAAAAGAAATTTAGTACAAATTCAATAAAAAAATATATTTTGATTAGTTATACAATAAAACAAAAAATATATTATAGACACAAAATATCTTCATGAGACGTAGATTTACATCTAATGAAATATTATAACTCAAGCTGTTAAAAAAATTAAAGTTTTATTATATCACAACTATTTTCTGTAAAATTTATTCACATATTAGTAAACTATTTTAGTCAAAGAAATATTTAAGCCAATTACATGAGTTTTTTTTTTATGAAGAACTACTTTCTCTCAAAATACACATGTAGGTAGTAGGATGCACAAAGCATTGATGGATAATACAATATAGATAAAATACATAAAAAAGAACAATATGCATTTTCATTACAACCAAATAAAGATTAGTACTCATATTTGATATTTAAAAGTGAAACTTTTCAAGCACACTAATTTGCAATGATACAAGTTTTTTGATCTCTCGAAAGCATATAGTTAGGAGGACACAAGCAATAAAAACTTCCTGGGGTGTTTAAGCATTCATGCGAACAACTGTGGATATTTTGGGAGCATTCATTTATATCTAAAATTATATTATTTTCAAGTATTAAAATAGGTACTTCTTGTTCTTGATAGAATAATAGTTTATATAATATATACCTAAGCATCGCTGACCAACTCCTGCGGCCATGTAACCTTGTTGACAAAAACATGTATAACTACCAGGAGTATTTTCACACATTTGTGTTGAATGGCATTCATTATTTGAGACTAAGCATTCATTAATATCTATTAAAGTACAAAAAAATAGCAGTTTTTCACGATAATTGTTTTAAATTAATAAATTTGAAATCTTACCGATACATTTTTGGTCTTGAGTGTCATATGTAAATCCCTTATGACATGTTTCAGCTATTTCAATTTCTGAAGAGTAATCTTCAGATTCGTCATAATCTTTTTCATAAAATATTCGAGTCAGTTTTTTTTCATTTTTTTTTCTGTCCTTTTCTTTACTTGAATCTACTAATTGATTTGATACTAGAAATGTTGCAAACGACACATGTTCTACCTATTAAACAAATAAAAAAAAAACACTAATTATAATATTGTATTATTACAATTGCTAATAAATATATAAATTTTCATCAAATATGCACAACCTCTTCTGAAGAGTCAAATGTTTCGTTTTTCATATCAATACTACATTTCAATGTTTTTGTACATTCTTCAATCTAAAGAAGTAAAAACAAAAAAAATGCTACAAATGTTGTCTTATCAACTTTAAATAAATGAAGAATTAAGTATGTATTTTTCATGATTATACCTGCAAATTTGTTCCACTACATGTTTTACCACCAAATTGTGGATGTGGATTGTTACAAAGTCGATTTCTTCTTTTATACCCCTTACCACATGATGATGAGCAACTACTCCATACACTCCATATACTCCATCCACCATCAACTAATTCAGAATATTGTAAGAAAGATTTCATATTATTTCAAAATATACACATACATATTCAGAAAAAAATATTTTTGCTGGTGTTCAATTTCGTGAAATTCAAATAAACAAAAGTAAAATCAGACTGTTTAAAAATAGTAACCAGCGCATTGTGTTCCTTCACAAGTAATCAATTCCTTTGGATTTCCAATGCAACTAGTTGGCTTACTGCATTCTCTCGTTCGTTGTTTAGATCCTTTACCACAAGATACTGAACAATCACTCCAAGATGACCAATCCGACCTATTTTTAAGCAATATTTAAAATTTTCTTACAAAACTTTCATCAAAAATTAATGGTGTGAGACAAACCATTGCTGGCATTGATCCCCCTGACATATTTTTTGTTGAAAATTTGATCCTACACATTGATTGCCACCATATTTTGGTGTTGGGTTAGAACATTTTCTGTAACGTTTTTTTGTACCATAGCCACAAAGGACAGAACAAGTTGTCCATTCACTCCATACACTCCAACCACCATTTATCTATATTATCATATTCCTTAATTTAAATAGACTACTTTTTTTCATATCAGTGAAAATTATTAATAGGCACTTAACTAACTTTGCATGGAACAATCTGACATTCTCGTTGTTGTGTTGCATTTCCTATGCAAGAACTTTCATCCATTATATTATTTGATAATAAATCGAACTCTTTCTTTATATTTGAATTTTCTGATTTTCTCTCAAACGAGTTATCTTCATTATTAGATTGATTGAATTGTTCTGATTCTCCTAAATAATGGCATTTTCTAGTTTTTTTCTGGAATCCAATTCCGCAAGTGGAACTGCATGGACTCCAATCACTCCATATACTCCATTCAGCAGGAACTGCAAAATGTGTATCATGTAATCAATTAAAAATATGTAGGTATTTGATGAAAAAAGTGCCTGAAAAGAATTACAATCCGTATATTGACAGTAGGTAGGTACATCAAAAAAATATTCACCTAGTACTTTCACTGTGAACTGTCTTTCTTGAATACCTAGATCGTTTTCAGCTTTACAAGAATATACTCCACTATCATTTATAGATGTGTCCATCATATTGAAATAACGACCATCAAATGAAATGTGTAATTTGTCATTATATTTATTAGAATTAATTATAAGTCCATCCTTAGAATGAAAATAACACAATTTAACAAACAGTATGAATTAAACTGTAAAATACAATACGTTGTTAAAAATTAAAAAGCAAAACACCTTGTACCATCTGATTTTTGGTTCCGGGTTACCATCTGCACCACAAAATAATTGAAAACTTCTTCTTATTTTAATAATTATTATACCCTCACTATTGATATTTAATTTTTTCTCGTCGATTGGAAGAAATTTGGGGGCTGCTAGTATCTCGAGAGAGTACACAATTTCAGCCATCCCAATTGAATTTGTCACTATACATGAATAATTTCCACTATCAGATATTGAAACGTTATGTATTACCTTAAATAAAGAGGAATATCTTTACAAAAATATTCAAATTGAAATTAAGTATATGTATACATCTGTGTATTATATGGATTTTACTAAAGTTGTATTATCTTCTTTTAGTACTGTGTGGTTTTGTTCATTTTGTATTTCAAAATAAGGATGTTTAAGCCATCTTGTATTAGGTTTTGGATTGGCATCTGTAGGACATTCCATAAATATATCTTGTCCTGCTTTAACAGATAACGAAAAGCTTGCATCTTGTTGTTGAATCACCGAAGGAGCAGCTGACATTGAAAAAAACTGACATTAATCATCTGAAAATTATTATTATTAAATTATAGCTTACTTAACACATCTAAGAAAAATGATTTTCTGGCATTTCCAACTGAATTTATAGCTTCACAAGTATAGTTTCCATAATCTCTTTTCATAACATTTTTTATATAGAGTATTTGACCAAATTCCTCAAGCATCATGCTTGCATCGTAAAATCCCATATATTTTTTGTTTTTAAACCAATACATATCAGGAATAGGATTGCCATCAGAACGGCAATTTAATTTCACAGACTGCCCTTCAAGAACCCGTATGATTATTCTGTTATCGTCATTTTGAACGTTGATTTCATCAAATTCAAAAGCGATCTTAGGAGGAACTAAAATAATTATTTTTTATAATAATACACTAATCAGTTAAACAAAATACAAGATTTCCACTTTATGTTTAATTTTTTTTAACTTCAAGTCAAATATTTTTTTGATTTAAGTTTCGTGGTTTCTATAACAAGTTCAATATTTTAAAAAATTAATAAAATTACTTTTACAGATGCCACTATTCAAATTATCCTAACATGTTTTGAAATAGGTAGGTACATATTGAATGTGAAATGGAAAAAAATTGAACTTAAGGTAGGAAATCTGTACTACCTAAGACATCAATAATGAAATCCATTTCATCGAAACCAACTTTATTGCGTGCCATGCAAGTGTATTTTCCAGAATCAGCCATTATCAAATTATCGAAAATGAGATTTTGCATTTTATATATTTTACCATTTCGTATCCACATAATTTCAAGTGGATGACTTCCATTGACATTACATTCAACTCGTACATGAGAATGTTCCTAATAAATAAAGTTATTTGGAATATTTATTCTTCTATTTCGTAATATTAAAATGTATAAATGTGCAGTACTTTTAGAGAGTTGGGGTTCAAATGATTAGAAGTATTACTATTGTAAAATTGAATTTGATTGATTTTCGGAGGCTCAAGAACAGTTATATTAAATTGTTTTATGGCAGAGCCGACATCGTTTGTTGCCTCACAGCTATGAATTCCAGATGAATTTATTGATATGTTGTAAGTTCGTAATGTGTTTCCATTTCCAATGACTGTCCAATCTGGAGAATAGCTAAAAATAAATTCACAATACATTTGGGTACCTATTATAAAAATAATCAAAAAAAAACAAATAATTCATTAATATCTACATAATATTCCATTTCATTTTAGGTTTCGGAAATCCATTTGACGGGCATTCTAATTTCAAAGGTCTGTTCACTCTTATCTGCACATCATTAAATTCATAGCCTTCTATTTTTGGTTGACCTTAAAGAAGTTTTTTCATAGACATAAATTCGTAGACTATCAATATTTACGAATATTATAATAATAAAATTAAGTTACCAAAAACATGTACAGTCTTTTTTCTCTCTACTTCCCCAATTAAATTTGATGCAATACAAGTATATTCACCTGAATGATGAAACTTCGCATAGTTTATCTTAAACAATGGTAAAGACTCCCCAGTATCTTCTCCATCTTTCATCCAATGAATCTGAAAAATAATACATATTCAGCTGAGTGAATACCTATGTTTCATAATTTACAGGAAAAAAAATACACATGTGCTGACATCTGCTGATGGATTTGCATCTACATCACACTTTAATGTTAAAGAATCTCCTTCTAGTAAACGTAAATGATCACCGTCATCATCTTCAATAAGTGAAGGAGGCCAGTGAATGTCTAATTTCATTATTCCTATAGCATCTCCAGCAGTATTGTTAGCAAAACATGAATATTGAAATGAATCTTCACGATTAACATTATTTAAAGTTAGAGTTGTAGCATTTGTATTTCCTTCTATAATTTTAGAATCCTATGAAAATATGAATTACAAAATAAAAATACATGACATTTACTCAATATATCTATTTATACCTAGGTACCTTATAATCAACTAAAATATAGGTACCTATGTAATTTGTAGGTAGGTATGTGAAAAATTAACAACCTTATGCCAAATGATATGTGGTAATACTATTGATGGCTTTAATGGACACTTAAGAACTACTGTAGTTCCTTCATTAGCGATGATTGTAATTTCACGATCATTTGCTTGAATCACTGGAGGTGCTATACAATTAAAAAATAAATAAGTTGAATTATAAAAGAAGTTCATTAAGAATCACATAAATACCTATATGTATTCAATTGAAAAGAAATACATTAATGACAATGTATGATTTCTTATCTAACAATATAGGTACCTAGCATGAAAATAAAAAAAATCATACCTAACACCTCTATTTTATAGTTAATTTCTGCAATTCCTTCAGAATTTTCAGCTCGACATGTATATATTCCATTCATATTTTCCACAAGATATCTAAGAACCAAAGTATTGTCTGCTTCGATGCGCTTATTGAAACCTCAAAAGAAATTATTTGATTAAGTGTTTACATATTTTATTTAAAATTCCACAAGTGTCTCACTATTTATAATTATTTCACTATCTTTCAACCAGGTTATATATGCCTTAGGTGTTCCAGATGCTTGACATGGAATACGGAACTCTTGACTTCCTTTTAACAATTCAATTGCTGGAGGAACATTGGATGGCAAAAAAATTGGTGGTTCTTCACATATTCAAAAGATAAGTTTGAAGTTTGATTAAATATAGTATAAATACCTACATACGTATAACTAATTATTATAGATCAAATTACCTTTCAATATAAGCTGAAAATTCTTTTCAGAAAAACCTGCAATATTTTCAGCTTTACAAATATAACTGCCCGATGATTCACGTGAAGCATTGAGAATAGTTAATTTACCATAATTATTAAAACTGTTAAGATTTAGTATAAATAATGAGTTAGAGTTAAAATAATCATTATTTTACAATTAAGTAGGTAGGTAGTTATAAATTACATTATTTCAGTCGAATTCTCATTAATGAATTCACCATTTTTTTTCCAATTCACCACAGGTTCAGGAAATCCAATTGCATTACATTCAAAAATAACGTCAGAATTCCGAGTTGTTTCAATAATTTCATTATTTTCAGGGTATATAAATGGAGGAACTGAAATAATTCCACAATTGTATACTTTGATATAAAGAAAACAAAATCATAAAATGATTATCCATAAAAATAAACCAAACCAAATATGACAACTAAATATTGTTGACTTGCATTTCCATGTTTGTTTACAGCTTCACATCGATAATTACCAGAATCAGTTAAATTTGAAATGAATCTAATATGAATTATGTGAAGTTAAAATATTATTTGGTGATTGAGTGAAATAATTTGAGAAAAACTATTTTCATACCTAAGATTATTTTCAGAATCTATTTGTTTGTGTTCTGAAGGTATAATTTCTTTGTCATCCAATGTCCATTTAACTTTTGGACTTGGAACACCATAAACATGACAAGGCAGATAAATCAATTCTCCTTCAATGAATTGAAGAACAGAATCAGATTGACCCATTATAGTTGGTTTCACTATAAATCGAATAAAATCATTTATACTTAAATTTTAATTTGTTATGAATGGATTAAAACTAGTTTCACAAACCATAAACAAATAATGAAATATTTTTTTCTAAATGCCCCAAAAAGTTGCTAGCAATACAGCTGTAAATGCCTGCATCAGATTCTTTAGTTTTCAACAACACAAGAGTATTATTTTGATTTACATACCTAAAATAATTGTAGAGAGAAAATGAAACCGCCACAAAGTTAATGAGCAGAAATGTATGGACTATGGTATCCACTCAAAAAAATCACAATTTATGTATCATTAGAGAAGAATATTGATGTAGAAAAATGTCTGCCATGGTGCCAGTCTCAGAAAGTAATTCAAATATGATTAATATGTCAAATTAATAAATATAAGTACCTTGGTACCTACATTCTAGTTAGGTACTACCTACTATAAAAAATATGATCTCCAAACTTGATGCAATACTTTTCAAAATATAGGTAGGTAGGTACATGGATACAAAAAAGTGCCATTCCAATGTCTTTCATCATCTAGATTTAATTTGTTAATATGTAACTTTATTTTTAGCTAATGTTTCGGACAAATAAAGTCGTCACCACTTAGATAATAGGTACCTACCTACATCTAAAATATTTTATGGATAAAAGCACTTTAAAAAATTGCAGTTTCCAGAATTAATGACGATAAACCAACTTTTCTTACGTTTTTTATTAAGAAATGGTGATTTTTTTTGTGCAAAACAACGCATTAAAATCATTCACAACCAAACAGTGTACGTAAATAATAGCCGAAGGCTGTATTATAGTATTCATAAAGTATTTTGAAAATTGCCACAAACCGTATTTTTTTTATATTTTCTAATCCTTAAATAAATCTAAAGTTGTAAAAGACGAAAATTGGGGTGGACACGAAAACCGGTTCGTCTGCCCTAGTAAACATTGTTTGTCTTGTCGAGACCATTTGAACGGCACTAAAATTATATCTTTTGGAGCTGGGTACCAATTTTCCCATCATAATTTAAAATAATTGCAAAATAAATATGAAATTCATACGTTGAATTAGTAAAAAGAACAGGAAACCCATCTTTGGTCCAAGTTACTAAAGGTTTTGGATTTCCATCTACATTACACGACAAGTTAACTGGATTACCAGAAACTGCGTCAATATCGATTGTTTGATTGAAGGATTCACTGAATTTAGGCTTTTCTGTGAAAATATTCAAACACATATTATATTAATAACTAATCCGAAAATTGTACTTGTTTTTGATTATATCTACGACTTACGGAAAACTACTACATTAAAATCGTGTGTATCTATACCGATAGCATTTTCAGCAATGCAAGTATAGTTTCCTTCATTTTCATTTGATACAGATAATATTTCATATATGTTAGATATTTCACTATCATTCATGTCATCATCAATTGTCACATTGTTTTTCAACCAATATATTTTAGGCTTAGGCTCTGATACTGAAATACTATATTTTTTTTAAAACACATCATGATTAACATGTTGAGGGGCACAAAAAATTATTGCAAAATATATGGGAAACCGGCAGCATTTTCGAAATACATACATAGGTATATATTTTTCAATTATTTTAATTTTTATAAGAAAAAAAATTGTTATATCTAGTCCTGAAATTTGATTTGAAATAATAATATACCTACCTACTTTATACATGATATTGACAAAAAAAAAGATGAAAATGTGTTCAGTATATAAAGAGTTAAGATCATACCTATGTTTATTTCGTTTAGATTTACTGAAAAATTAGCAACACAAAATAGTAACCATATACCTACTTAGTCGAATTTCTCATCTAAGGAAAATTCAAATTAAACAAACCCCATTCAAATACTAAAAATAATCATTAAATTCATACCGACAATTAATGGTCAATTTTTCGCCATGATTCACAACAATCTTGTGTCCTATCTTCTCAATTACTGGAGCACCTGAAAGTATTATCTATATTTAATTTGACCCCCGAGTATATTTTTTTCTAACTGGAATATGAAATAAAATAAAATAACAGGTTTTTAAGTGCTAAAAAGGAAAATTAAGTATTTACACAATCCTGTGATCTGAAGATGAAATGATTCAGATATGTTTCCATTAACATTTTTCCCATTACAAGTATATTTTCCATTATCTTCAAACACAGCATTTTTAATTTGTAGTACAGAATTATTTTGATTACTTAGTAGTTTGTCATTATGATACCAGACAATTTCAGGACTAGGAATACCATAAATTGCACACGGTAGATTTATTTCACCATGAATGTCTACTGTTTGGTCTGTGAAAAAAATGAAGCACATAAATCAGTTATCCATAATAATATTGATAGTAATAAAAAATAAACACCTACTCGTTAAATGTTCAAGAAATTTTGGTGTGCTCCAAACAGAAACTTCTATTCGTCTATCACTAGTTCCTATTTTGTTTTCAGCTCGACAAATATACAAACCTTTGTGTTCATCGGTAATATTTTGAATGATCAATGAATTATCATCAATCTTGAATAAAAAATATTTAAATACTTAGAAATATTTTATCTAGAACAGAATATTGCATAATCTAAGTTTTTATACTTTAGTATTATCTGGTAATATCCAAATGACTTCAGGTTGAGGAATCCCACTAGCATTGCAAGTAAAATTCAATTTACTTCCTAATTCTAGGTTTAAATTGTCTGCAATTTCAGCGATAAAAGGTTTTTCAACAAAGCTTGCTGTTACTGTAATGCTAACTGAAAAAACATGTACATATATCGATAAGGGTAAAAATAAAATATATATATGATGTTTGAATTTTAAATTATTCACTAGATTCTTTATCTTCTCTATATCCTCGAAATCCTATGCATTCGTATTTTCCTTGAACTTCTTTTGAGCTATTCTTAATAATCATAGTTAATGTAATTCCATCGTCATTGTGAGTTGGATTAGATGTGATTTCAAAATTAGAATCCAGAGATAAATCTTCAGAAGAGTCTAAACGTATCCACTTTCCAAATTTTGAGCCAAATATATTACATGTAAAGTTAATAATATCTTCATTTTCATATTCTAATATTTCAGGCTGGGCGTATATTTTAAGAGGTGGTAAAACATTGATGTGAATTGTTTTTTCTACGGTTCCAACTAAAAATCAAATCAGTAGGGTGATGTTTTGCAAATTATTCGTAAATTAGGTATATTTTTTTACCTCTATTAGATGATTTGCAACCGTATACACCTTCAGTTTCCTGTGAAGTGATTATATTGTTAATTAATTTTATCTTTCCATTTTCATTTGTGAAAACTGAATCCAAATCTTGTTTTTCTTGATTTTCTACAATAAGCATTTTTTTTAATGAAGAAATATTACAATAATATAAATGCTTGAAATTTGACTTTTTTACTTATTGATGATGGTTTTTTTATGAAAAATAATGATGTGTTGAAAGTAGACAGTTGACTTTCAACTGTACAGATGATTTCAAGTTGCATACCTAATCGAAAAATATTACTGATCGGAATCAAAGTTATCACAGGTGCTTTTCCTGTAATTTAAATCGAAGAATAATCAAACTGAACATAGTGAAAATATTTGATTCAAAAAATCCTTAAACTATACCAATGACTGAAATTTGAAAATCCTTAGAAATATTTTCATGAATATTCTCTGCAACACATGAATATTTTCCTGAATCATTCAAAGTGACATTATTCAAAATCAAAGATTTAGTTTTTGATTGAATTTTCTTTCCATTGTGATACCATGATATTTTGGGAATGGGATAGCCCGAAATTTCACAAGAAAGATTCAAAGTATCGAAAATGTTAATAGTTACATCTACAAAAAGAAATTGTTGTTTTATTAAGAATTAGTATATTTATATAGATTCCCTCATTGCTAGATTTATTTTTTAAATTTACAAACTTGATGTTTCTTCTGAAAATGTTAATTTTTCCTGAACATTTATTGTATATTCTTGATAAGCCAACCCAAGATTGTTTTTAGCTGAACAAACGTATAAGCCCTCATTGTTTATTTCAACTTTATTGATTATCAACTGGTTTTTATCATTTACCTGAAAGAAATATTTTTAAGATGTAGGTAGGTATCTACATGACATGAGTGATTGATTTTTAAATTTTTTTTTCAGCTACAATATTTTGATAAATGAAACAATGTCAAAAATCATAAAAAGAAAATACTGAAATATTATCACTAGAAGATCCTTTGTGAATAACAATGTTACTAGGCAAAGTCCATGATATTTTTGGTTTAGGTATTCCAGAAGCATCACAATTCAAAGTGACTTTTTCGTTAGTTTCAAACCATAATATCTTATTATTCAGATTAGTTTGAATTATGGGTTTTTCTGTGAAAGAAGCTTTCACAACAGCATAAACTGAAATTTCATAAATAATGTAATCATTACATAAATTATGATCGATTTGAATACTAAACTATAAAACAAAATTCATACCGAAATCATCATCAGCAAAATTACGAAATCCTTTACATTTATAAAATCCTTCATCGTTGACTGATGAATTTTTAACAATAATCGAAAAAAACAAATCATCCTTATTGTTTGATTTTATTTCGAAAATTTCAGTTCTGAACTTTTCTTCATTAATTGCAACAGGCGTCTCCCATTCAGCGAATCTCGATCCATTCAAACAGCAAAAGAATTGTATTGTATCTCCTTTTTGATATTCTATCACTTCAGGATAGGCTTTAATTTTGATAGGTTTAATGAAGATTTCATCTATTTTATTTATGAGAAATAGGTAGGTAAATATTTTATTTTAGAATTTATGATGTAGGTACATATTTTTAATATCCTAGGTGATTATTAATTTTTACCCGTTACTGTGACTTTTGTATGACTTTTTGTTATACCAATATCATTAGAAGCAGTACACGTATATATTCCATCCGAAGAATGGTTCACGTTATTTATAACAAACTCAACTTCTGTGCTTTGTCTATCAATTTTAAAAAAGAAATGAATTTTCAATATATGAGTAGAAAGTAAATTTAATGTTGATAACTCACAAATAATCTTGTTTTTTCTGAAGTGGTTTATTATTTTTGAACCACCAAACCGAAACTGGTATAACACTTTCAACTTTACATTTCAATTCCAATTTTTGTTTTAAAGGAACAAAGATCTAAAAAGATATTGAATGTAGGTATAAAGTTGAATTGAAAATTTAATTAGTTGTGAATTTACCTGATCTTGAACTTCAACGAAAGGCTTGTCTTTAGCATAAAAGAAAACATATTTAACACTTTTATATCACAGTGTTGCTATACGACGACTGAAAAGGCCAAGGGGTACAAGTGACATTTTTACCGAAATTTAGCTGTACACAAGAATAGCTTCTATATATTTGTTGGCAAAAGGATATAAACGAATTCGGAACGTGTACCAAGATATATTATCAAATCACTCGATCTCCTCCTAATACATGTAGACGCATGCACAACTTTGAATGCGCATTTCTTGAAATCATCGTGAAGTCACTTGTGCCCCTTGGCCTTTTCAGTCCTCATATGTACTTATTTTAAACAATTACCTGGCAACTGATTCTGAATTGCACTTGAACCGACCCGTCTAATATAATTATTGTCTTTATCAATACCATTTATCTACATTATGAAATTGAAATACACATAAAATTATTTAGATGTGGCCATAATTAGAAAATAAAAAGTATATAACTCACAGCAATTTGAAAAAAATCTTTCGGTGGTATGAAATTATCTGTTTCATATAAATCATTTTTTGTATTATTTACCGCTGTAAAAGGTATTTCGTATAACAGTTCTCCAGATAAATTCAAAATTTCAACATTATTTAATCGTTTGACATTATCATATCCATCTATTAATTTAACAAGAAGCTTATTTGGAGCTCCTAAAATGGCAAAAGACGATTTGTAGGTACCTATCTACCATTGTACCTAGTATTTTTTATTATCTAAGTATATCAATTAAATCTTTTCACATGACATAAAAAATATACCTTGAAGAGGTCTTTTTGCAGTCTCTGAAAACTTTTCAGTATTCTTTTGGCTAAATCCATAATCGAAATTTATGTTTGAAGTGCCAGTTATTTTAACAGAATGTTTGTCTGTACTACCAGAAGTAATTGTCCAGTTTCCAGGTTCAGGGTTAACTACAGTTACGATCTATAAAACCATAGAACATAAGAAACAGTTGTTTCCACTCTAAAAAAATTTCAGAAAATAATAAGTAAAAAAAAATAACGATTTGCACAGAACCTTAATTTTCGATAAATCGAGCATTTGAATTAATTTTGGTGGTCCACTTAATTTTTCACCTTTTGGATCTATTATAGATATTTCTGGGTCTTTTCCAGTTACTGATATCGTGATATCTTTTAATGTGTCATCAACGGGAAGCTAAAATTCGCAGAAATTCGAGATTATAGTTTTTAGTATGATTTTCATACCATGAATACGAAAAAAACCTTATGTTTGTGATCGTGACCACTTGGAAGCACTGAAGATTCAAGATTAACTTTATTTGTGTCGAGAGATTCATTGACGAATTTCAGTATCTGTAAGAAATTCGAAAAAAAAAAACAGAATAATTAAAAATACAGGTTTTCTATTTCAAGTGCAATAATTTTCACTTTATGTTCGATATTTACCATTTCAAAATTTTATTCAAATTTGAAATTTGAAACATTGAACTAGAAATGAAAAACTTAAGTAAGGTAGGTGGTAGGTAGGTAGGTAAGTACATACATAGGTAGATAGGTATGTAGGTATATTAAAATTTTTAGAGATTATTTTTAAATAAAACTAAAATTACCTGCATTACTTCAGTTTTATTGAGATCAAATATTTGCCCTGAACTTGCTGCTGCTATCTCTTCATATACTTGAAATGTTCGTTTATCACGATCATTACAATCTCCAGTTAAAACAAAAAATACCTGTTGTGAAATATTTTTGTGAAAAAAATTGAAATATGCCAAATGATAATAGGTATAACTTTTAGAAAACGAATAGTTGACTTGACTCTTTTTTCTTTGAATAGAATTGAGAACATCTTCGACAAGCACATGATCGGTTGCGGTAGCATCAGTAAAAACATAAATATAGGAATGTGGAAGGCTTGCGTTTAGAGCTTCTCTAATAGCGGTAATTGACATTTCCGGACAATCTCCTCCACCAGACACTTCCAATTTTTCCAATTCTTTTTGTAACGTGTTAAAATCTGAAGTGACTACTACTGGTCCCACTTCTGTAATATGATTGAGCATTATGCAAATGTATTTTAAGCGTTGTACACTAAATGATTTGAAAAAAAAATATATATACCTGGATCTCTGTAGGGAACTAGAACATAATTTATTACGGGTGGATATTCTCGTTGAAGCATAGTTCTTAATATTAGCTGAGCCCCTTCTTGAAGCTGAACTAAATCATCATACATAGATCCAGTTGCATCGAAAACAAAAACTAAACTACTCTGTCGAGGTTTTTTCTTCAAATTGGAAGAAGCAGTATAAGGAATTGTATTATTTATATGTTTTTCCAATTCGTTCATTTGTATTTTAGAAATGTATTTATGAGCATCACTATCATTATGATTATCAGAATTTGTAGCACGTTTATTCTCATACGGAATAGATGAATTCTCTTTACTATCAATAAAATTTAATTGGAAATATATAAGAAATAAGCAAAGAATAGCAGATTTTAATTTTACGAACATTTTTAAACATATATGTAATAATTGACGTTATAAACTATAGTAAAAAATATGTTAACAAACGAGTGTGTCATTCGACTGATCTTATTCGACTGAATATTACTGATTTGATATAATTAACTTGAGGTCAATACTGATATAAAATTATTGTATAAAATAATCATATGTAAATATAAACATAATAATTGGCAAATAATTTCAAAACAAACATAACTTTTCTTCGTAATAGGTTTTCTTCTTTATGTTCAATAATTTCTATTTCATATCTGATATGTATTTCGAAGATCAAATTGAATCAATTCACATATGCTTTTATCTAAATCATCCTATTAATAGAATTTATAGAAATGAAAAACTTATATAATAAATAGAAGAAAAGCTCGGAACTAATTTCACGCATTTTTTAGAATTCATTTAGTTAATAATGGTATTAAGTTAATAGTTAATAATAATTCAGTTAATTTAATGTTTAAATTATGGCGACATTGTCGACTAACGAGTTGAAAGAGTAAAATGTGAATTTTTGATTTACTACTCACTCTCGGACCAGATAAATTAATTTGTTTGGCTTGATCATTATCTCTTTAGATACTGAATGCGGATATATCCACACAGCCGAAAAGTGAGACATTGTGTTGTATCGAATATAACTTGCGTCACATTTAGAATATAGATTCATAGGAACATCGCAGATAAAACCATTATTTCAGTTTTAGAATATCACAAATTTAAAAGAAATTATTTACATTTGAAATCTGCGTTCAAAATTTTATAGCCGAACATAAAAAGTCAAATAAGTTTAAGCTATTGAGGATGTTTTTTTCTGTTTTAGAATTTGACACCTCTTATTGCTGATTGGAAACATATGATTGAAGATCAGGCTTTAATGATACACTATACAATTACATTTTTGGTTAAAATTCGTCTGTATTGTACACATAATTTTTATTTGATGGTTGCAATGCGTAGTAATTAAGATTTCAATTATCATTTTCACATTTCATTTTGAAAACGGCTCAAATATTTAAGATTTACAACATATTAAGAATAAAACCAATGATAAGAACTTCTTAATTTTTTAATATATTTCAGTCATACTAGCATTTATTACAGGTGAACAAGAATAATGAAAACAAAACGAAATAAAATGGATTTGTTATAATAAACATTGAAAATGTTATTTATTGCATGTACATATTCAAGAATAAATGTTTCAAATACACACAACTTTTCAACAGAATGTCTTTTGTTTTTTGTACAATTTTTCTTAATTCATTCAACAATAACATGAATCCTGGTGGAAAAAGTGAAAACAACATATAAAGGTAAGCCGAAAAAATTATTGATTGACCAGGGTCAATCAATAACTTTCTTTCAACAAATTTTACAAAATGATAACCGTGAAATTTTAAGAGAAAATAAATTCTTCAGATATTAAAGTGTTAAGCAACGGGTGAAAAAGCTAAATAATATGTTCAAAAGTAAAATTGAAAAATAAACATATGATTTTGGACTTTAAAGAAGCACCAACAATAAGAAAAGTAAATGGCTTAAACCAAGGATAAATACAAGATATAACAAAAACTCGACACTTCGATCGTAATATAATAATTTGTAAAGGAATAGTATTTTTGTATGTGTGTTTGTGTGTGTATATCTACACTTAAGGCATACATAACACATATGTAATGTTTCCATTTAGGCAAACGTCAGAGCTCGAAAAAGCTTCAATTTTTGAGTCTTCGAGCATTTCTTAACACATCCACAGTCATCACATATCAATACAATAAGCAAATTCAACAATTTAGAATTAGTTTTCAATTGAGAGACGGTGGTTTTCCGCCGGTCCAGGTCACATCTAATCCAGGCCACTTGGTCTGGAGACACGTCAACATTGGATCCTCACTGGCCGCTCGAAGATCGCCTTCCAAACGAACGGCACTCCCATTTCTGTAAGAAACGCATCCTCCGATATTTGACCGTGCCAATCCATTGTAGTGTAACAAATTGAATGTGTCAGGAGTCGATCTCTGTTGGCCCGAAAAAAATTCGTCCATAAAAGCATTCAACAGAATGATTCCGAGGTTTTCAGCGTCGAGTTTTCTTCTCATGATGTCTACGTATTCCGGATCGCTGACGAGATCCATGGCACACAGGAGATCTTGCAATAGCACACTTTGAATGAAATTGTTGCCGTCGGGATCGAACGACCTGAATATTCTTTTGGCCGACTCGGCCGCAGTTTCGGGAGAGACGAGTTTCTTTTCAAAACTGAAAAGAACCGTAAGATGCGTCTCTGATCCCATCACCCAGACCGGATGCTTTGGATTCTTGTAAAAAGAGCCCACCGTACAATACTGCATATGTTCCATTATCGTGATGAAGCCGACGTCGGGCTGGCGATCGATCCCGCAGAGCCTCAGGCCGCCGACATGCTGAACGTCGTCCCACACGTGTCCGACGGCGCGACCCGTCAGCATCAAATTTATCAGTCCCTGTGAACCGTATCCGTATACGGCATGTATCAACGGATCGGACAAATCGGAGAGTTCGCTTTTTACGTTTTCGACGCCCTTCGACAGAATGACGGAATACAAAAACAACAAAACCCCATACTTGTCGGTCAACACTCGGAAGTTTCTCGCGTAGAACTGTTTGACTTCCTGTATACTCTCGAAACGTTCGACTTGCAACCGCTCGTGGAACGAGTCCGAGTGCAGGATTTCGGATGGGGCGTCGGAATGATTCTCCCGGGCGTCTTCGCCTTCGAGAACGTCCGCGCTGTCCGGATGGTTGGAGCATCCCTCTTCTCCTGGAGGCGATCTGCTGCCGTTCAGAAGGACAATTTTAAACGAGCGTCCTCCGCTCTGTTCCAAAATATTGCAGGCGGCCCTCACTAAGAGTGAGTTGGATTTTTCGGGAGTCAAGTCCGGAAAGCAGTGACCCGGAATCTCCGCGAGGAGTATCTTGAGGATGAAGCCCTGAACCGGAGCTATGACGGCGCAGGGTCCCCCTTCGTTCTGTACGAGAGCGGATGGTTCGCTCTCGCTGAAGTGAAACCCTTGGGACCACCTCCTGAAGACGTCCTCCTTGATGTTGTCCCCCCAGAGTAGCCTCTTGGCGCCGAACGCGTCGTGATCATCTCTCCGGCTCTGGCTCTGGCTCTGGTTCTGGTTCTGGTTCTGGCTCTGGCTATGGCTCTGAACCGAGGGTTGAGGCTCGCTCTCGGCCATCGTCGTCATCGGGTCGCCGGACGACATGCGGACCCTTGCTTCCGCTTGGCATTCTACATGATCATAGCGACGATCGTCAAATTAGCGATCAAGGTTGATTTTAGGTTATGATTAGGTCATAATTGTGTCCAACTCACGAAAGAGGTGCGGCCTATCGCGTCATAGAGACGCACGCGGTCCCCTCGCTCTCATCTGATCGTGCCGAGCGCGTCTCCGAACTCCGTCGCTCCTCGGCCTCTACTCCGCAATTGTGCAATTGTGCAATACGATGCAACTCGCAACGCACAAAAAGCTCGGACGTGAACTAGGCGCGACGTCAAGACGGCCGACGCTCACAATTCGAAAACCTATCGAGCCGACCTCGCACCGTTTCCGTACCGTTTACGTAGCCGAAACTATTGCACCAACGAGTCAACGCTTCCTATTCGCTATACATTGTGCAGAGCGAGCTTAAAAATTTCTTACAAAGCTATTATGTTGCATTCGAAAATTGCAACGATGAGTGACGTTTTTAGGATTTTATTCAATTTCGGGCCTTTTTTTCCGTAGGGATAATTTTGAAAAAATATATGAAATTAATGCGTCACACCTATAGAATGAATGTATCGAAAAATAAAACATCTCACCTAACAGATCGACATTCGTTCAATCGGTCATGGTCGACTGGATGCAAATTGCGATCCGCTCATAAAAACTTGAACGGCCGTCTGTTTTTTTCTGACTTTTCGTTTAGTTTCATCGGAAAATGTTATTCGGCGTTTCGAAGTAAACGGCTTCGACCTTATTAAAATTATTGAAATCAAATAAGTCTTTCAGCTGAAAATATGGATCGAGAACGTTTATCGCCGAACGTTCGACGCCGTTATACTAAGTATGCATTTTATTATTAGATTTTCATTCTTCGAACCTAACCCGTATACGTTTCTAGTATTCTCACCGTTACACAAATTAAGTAATTATTGTTATTCCTTTTTTTCTACAGTTAAATTGTTTAAGGAACACGGTAAAATTGTAAAATTTCTCATTGACAGTTAGAAACTATGAAATGTCCTAATAAAACTATAAATCTACCTAATTAAAAATAAGAAGCTTAAAAAAACATAATCTAACCCTATTTGTCACCTTTTTCACATACTAATACTTAATCTATCCGCTGAATTATTACACTTGTGGAATTTTGCCGAATCTAATTTCTTATCAGGTCACTTATATTTCAATATTAATCTAGTCAAAGTGATTTGAAGAAAGCTTCATCTGATTCAAATGTGCCATATCTGAAGAAAGTTCAGGGAGAAGATTGTGAATCCTCCAGCGACACTGGCGAAGAAGTGAGTTCTGAAACAGATGATCAGTGTTCACCTAAACCCTCCAAAACAAAGCCCAGACCTAATATTCATGAAAGGTTATTCAAATATAATTCCTGTCATTGATTTTTATCAAATATTTCATGAAAATATTTTTCCTTTATTGTAGATCAAAATCTCCACAAAGAAACTCTCTCTATCCTGATCTATCTGCAGATCACGTCGATTTCACAGAAACCATCCGGCCTATGTAATAATAAAGAATACAGTAGATCACGGCAATACAATGTTGCGTATTTTCCACGTAGAAGCTATTTAGAGCAAGACAAACTGTTCATCTCAATGCAACTGCAATGAGTTTGTCTAGATTTAAAAAGCTTCCACGTAGAAAACATGCATATCCGTACTGTGGGGATCGACAGTATATGTATTTTTTTAAATCAATATTACTAATTCTTAGCTACATTTCAATACATATTTTCAGAAAACCACATAGCATTGATAAGGGAATGTCACCGAAACCCGCACATAAAACTCCTCAAAATAAAGAAAATGAAAGGTTTCTCATCTTTCTATTTTATTTTTATTGAAAATGAGTCAATAGTCCAATTTTTTATTCATTTTATTTTAGGGTATCAAATCTTCCATACATATTTTTTCCAGTTGCCTTTGTTTTTGCAATTGTTGTATACTTAATATTCTTTAATATATCTAATGTCAATTCACTGGATATTAGTCATAATTTAAAAAGAATATCCCAAAAATTCCCAATTCAAAATAAATTAGTTTGGGATTATCTGCAGAGTGGAATTGAAAGACTTATAAATGAAGAAAAAGAACCAGCCGTTTTTATTCTCTTAGAATGGACTAATGAGAATAATACCGCTTTTAACATTGCTCAAGCTGCAGGAGATATTACTATAAAAAATATAAGTACGATTTTATACAGAAAATAACTCAATCCAAATTCATGAAATGAATGGCAATTTTATTTTAATTACACAGGTTCCTCGCTGGATGTGAAAAATCCTATAGTACTAGATCCAACTATTCTAAATTCTTATGATCGTGGTGAAATTATAGACTTATACAAAAAAGAATTAGAGAATCGACATGTTTTGATAGTGAAAGATATGGAAAAGGTTATTCCTGAAATCATTCAAGATTTCAGATATTTTTGTGATGAGGATAACCCTCTGGTCGGTAAATCAGTGATATTTTTTTTAATGAATGCTAATGTATGCGAAAATGCTACCAAAGAGAATGTTTTTGAAGGTATTTATAGCTATTGAATACATATTCTTATGTATACTTTTATTAATTTACATTTTTTTATTCAGGGTCTATGAAAGATACTTTAGATGTCGTAGAAACTTGCCTGTCAAAAATTTGGGGTGGAATGAATGGACTCGATGATGTCATACTTTACCCTGTATTATCAAGAATCGTTAATGTAGTTCTTCCTATACAGGGTGTTTAAAATTATAACAATTATATTTTTATATCAATAATTTGATGAATATGAATAAATATGATGAATTTTCGTTTTTCATTATGACTTATCGTTAATATATTTAGTTTAAAAATATTTCATATAGTGAATTATTTCTTATTAATTTCCCTTAGTATTTAACCAATCATTTAACTAAGGTTTTTGATTACAGGCACCTACTAATTTTGTTCACACCTAAGATTGTTTATTTTAGAAAAAAAAAATCAAAAAAATGAAATATAATGTTAAAAAGTAACCTTTTTATTATTATTCTGATTCTAAATTACAAAATTAAATGATATTCCGAACAATCATCTAATAACCTCCTCCCCAAGGATTCAACCACGACATTCGACAACGCTTTTCTATGCTCTGATTTGTCATTTTAGCTGGATTATTTAAATAATTCTCTTTAGCTTCAATCATTTCGCTCGGAATAGCTAACTCTTTGGTTACTAAACATTCACCGTTTTCTTTCAAAATGGTATGTTTTAGATCATTTTCTGTTGGTTCTCCATATGGAAATACAATTGGTTTTACTTCAATCAAATGTTTGATTTTCCACAGCCTTGCATTATTTTCAGGTATATTTTTCACAACGGTTACATTTCTGACACGCTAAAAGAAATAAAATTGATATGATTAATTTATATTATTGAAAAAATAGATAAAACTAAACAAGTACGATGACGAATTTGTGTTAGTCCAAAAAATATATAATAATGGAAACAAACATAATGATGAATGTTGAACTGTTTCAAAATATCTCTTTCTATCATGGTACAACCCTTTAGATCCTTTATGCGCTCTACTCGAAATAACTTACACGGCGTAATATTCGGTTCCACTTCATCGGGTTTTCTGAAAAAAAAGAACAAATCAAAATAAATTATGTACATATTACAGACTAAAAACAATATTTTGCAGGTTGAGTAAAAATTCACCTTGGATAATATTTTATTCCACCAGGATAACGAATATGTTTTGATCGCAAACTTTGAATCGAACAAAGGGATTGAACGGATTTTCCGTTTTGTGTAACGAATTGTCTTAAAATATTCATATTATTCAAAGTTGAGTCAATACTGAATGTGAACTATTGTGTGGACGACACATAACCTGTAAACAAAACGTCAAATGACAGTATAGCCAACGTCATCTTAAACCTAGGTAGATTGGTACCAACCTATGAATTTTTGAACTTTTATCAAAAAAACTAGGGGAAGGTGGACACCTAATCTTTCTCCTGATCAAAAGAGTTACATTATTTTCAATTAGCAGCATATAAGCTTTATTAAATTCCATGATTGCCTATTGATACTTTTTTAAATACGATTTCGCAAAAGAGCTACCTACGAACACATGTGTTCGACGCGCGATAATTGTATGGAAACGCTCATCTTGTATCCAAGCTCTAGGAAGCAAAATAGGTACAAGAGATGATCATGCGTCCCAAAGGGCCAATGACTCCCAACTATCACTATACATATTACAAACACTAAAAAATAATTATTAAAAAATAAAAATAACAAGTAATTAATTAATTGTTTATTAAATTTCAAATTATTTGTAATTACATTAATTATAATAAATTGTTAATATTTTCCGATATATTATTTTATGTAATTATGTACAAAGTTCTCGTATTTATAATTTTAATTACATAATTAATTTATCAAACACATTCAATTCTAATAAAAATTATAAAACCATTAAAACTATTTCAGAAAAATATAGAAACATTAAAATTTTCAAAGATTTATGAAGGAATCATGCAGCAATAATTCATTTTAGGCAATATTATGCTCGTATTTTATAATACGAACAATCAAATATAATGTAAAACATCAGTTTCATGGATTATATCAAAATATACAGTGTGAACAAATATTTTCACTGTCTATTAAAATACAGTTGGGTATCCATTAAAAAGTGTATCAATGCTGCGGTGAGAAATATCGAGAAATTGAATTTTATTAATAAAAAATTCAAATAATGATTCATTTCCAGTAAATGATGTTGAAAAAAATATTTTGAATCATTTTGGAACTGTTGTTTCAAAATAAAAAATGCTTTCATGAGACTTTGTTAAAAAAAAAACGATACACGATTTTGCTGCAGTGTGCGAAAATCAACTACTCGAAAAAAGTCGAGTTAACGAAACAGTATTCACTAAAGATTTCACAACCTTAAGTGACAAATTTTGATACAGATTCACAAAGAAATGCTCTACACTTTTTTAGAAGTAGAACTCAGTATTTCGAGAAAATACGCCCTCCACAACATCAATCCGTTTTTTCTTGGCTACCCTTAAAATTAGTATTTTTAGAAAAAAGAAAAAAAATTTTTTGTAAAAGAAATTCATTGAAAATACTCATTCTGTGAATACGTACATGTAATACAATATGAAGAAAACGAATTAAATATAACAAAATAATATATCTGAACCGGATGTGTAAGTTTTCAACAAAATAATTGATATTTGGATCAAATAAATCTGAAAAATTTAAATTGCTTACACGTGAGCAGTGAGCAAAAAACATCAATTAAACATCATATCCCTCGTAACACTGATATAAGTATATGTATCAGAGAAGGCTTTGTGAAAATTCAAGGAAACATTAACAAAGAGTACACAATATTAACAATAATAAATATCGATATAAATAATAAATCAATTTCATATTTCATTCACACAAAACAAAATATTTTAAGATATATAGTAAAATAAAGTTATTTGTACATCTTATTTTTTTCTCTAAAATTACATTTTCTACAATGTATCTTAATTACAAATATATAATATCATATGTATTGTAATCGAATTTACCTATAATGCTACAAAAAAAAAAAAACATAAACCTTATTTACTGTGAAAAGGAAACAGAATTTGGCATTCAGCAAGATCTCGCAATTAACATATGGACCACTCAAGTTATTCAAATTGATTGCAAATATGTATATAGAAAAAAAAAACATAACAAAAATATACTTTCAATAATGTTAAGAAAATCTATACAAATCAAATAATAACTAATTAAAGCAAATCATTTTCATTTCTGGAAAAATGATTAAGTAAGAAGCAAAAGTATGAATATTTTAGGAATCCAATAGAATAGAAGATTTTGGAACAACTTTAGAATAGTCCATATTCAGATGTTATCAAAGAAAGTTTTCAGCATAATCTGAAAATATGCTGTTTATATTTTTTCTTAGGTCTTTCATTAATTTGGACTTAATAAAAAAATAAATGCATATTTTAATGTAGATAAAAATAAATTATATGTTCAGTTTCACTGATATTTATCAAAATACTGCAACTTATAAAAAAGTAAAAATTGCCTTTCGAGAGTCAAAATAATAATTGACATAAAAAATAATTGACAAGTCAATGTTATGGTCGCTTCCTATTAGCAAAATGTTCGCATATGACTATTTGTAAATATACAACTTCGTATATAGTATAATATATAGGTATACTGGTTATGAAAGCGGTAACTCATATCGTTCTTGAAATTCAAATGTGTCAGATTCACATTTTTGTTTGATACTTTACTTGGCAACATAAATTTAATGATGATATTATATTTAAACAATTAAATCGACATTGAAAAAACAATAAAATATCAAATGAAAAATAAAATCATTAAATTGGACCCTTTTATGAATCTTGTCATTTTTTTTAAACATTTTTAAGGAAAATAATTTGTAAACATATTTAGAAAGAACAACTAATTTTACTCAATGCTCAAATCAGTTCACATTCAACTATAACTGACCTGAATCGTAAAATGCACAAAATCATTTTTTTAATACAATTACAACTAGTTGTGAATTCTATATGATATAACTTAAAAGCTGTTTTTTTCACTGTTCTAGTTTACTAACCAGAGAATTGGTCCTTCAACTAAGAACTGTCAAAAATTCACGGAACAGATGAATTTTGACAGTTTATAATTAAAGGATTAACTTACTCTATTGTTAGTTTACTAGAGCACTGAAAAGAAAAGTCCATAGTATAGTCATACCCCGTTTAATGCAAGAGATATGTTGTGTTTGGTGGGGTTGACCCAATTAGGCGGTCACGTTTGATTGAGACAAGACGAACCAATTAAAGTGGGATGGCACTATGCTAGCCGAACTATGCATGTCTTGGAATTTACGCACGAATTTCAACTTTGAGACAAATCAGTTAACGTTAAGTCGAATCAATACTAAGTCACTGAGTAAATCTTAAACTTTCGCATAAATTTTTGTAAAAAAAATAAATTATATCAAATTTAGGTGATGAAAAACATATACATATATATTTAAGCTCCAAACAATCAATTTTTTTTTTTTGATCTTCAAACACAATTTGAACTTTATTGCCTTGTTAACATGACAACTGAATCGGACCAAACAGAATATAGGTTTGTTTTAACTGTTCGGTCAAATTCAGTTGCAATATGAACAAGGCATAAATAAACTCACCTAAATATGACAAAATTCACATGCAATGAGTTTTACTTTCTAATGCACACTTTGATTTTTTTTAATTTGATTAGAAATACAAAATTCATTTTAAGTACAAGAACTAGTGTTGGTAAGTAACATAAATCCAAACAATATGATAAAATTATTCATTTGCTGAATTAAGATAAAAAAAAATATATGAAATCAATTTAAGAAAATGTTTATAATTCAAAGCAATTCATCTGAACCTCTTGATGACAGGCAATTTATCAAAAAAAAAAAAAAAACTCAGTCAATAAAATATTAGAAATCATAATCAAATTTTGCATGAATTGATTCTAAAATTAGAAGCAAATTTGTATGGAAGAAGCTAATTTTATTCCAAATAAACATGTTGATTTAATGGATTAAGCCAATAAAACAAGAAACAGATTTTTAACATGACAAAAAAAAGAGCATTATACAGATCAATATTAAAGTAATTTGGATTTCACAAGTTTCTGAAGTAAAAATAATAAAGATCAACAAAGAGATTGTTGGAATTATAAAAAAAATATTTCAATAATTTAATATAATATATAAAATTAATACATTTTTACATTTTCATACTATGAAATATTTAACAATATGAAACATTTAGATATACAAATTAGCAACAAAAACAAATGCAGTGATGCCCCTTGAAAAAGTATTCAAGTAAATTGCCTTTTAATTTCTTATATTAGACATCAATACTGCCAACAAATTTATTACAATTATGCATTACTGATTATTATATTTTATTAAATATGCACATGTTAAATTTGTCCTTACAAATATTTCAACAAAATCGTATAATTTTTTACAATCGATAAAGACAAAGAATTGCTGTAAATTTAGATTTTGCAATATTCCATTTTGTACCTAAGGATGATGAAAACATATAGGAATTTATTGCTTTGATACATAGACATATTGGTCTAAAACATCTTTAGGAAAAACGAACCAGTTTCTTTTGTAATATTGAGGAATCTCATTGAACTGTACTCAATAAGTGAATGAATAAAAATTTTGACAAAGTGAAAAACAAGTAAAAAAAAAAAAACAATACAATGCAGAAAATCCTGAGATTACATTTTTTTATATTTGTAACAGTTTCGAATATGAAAAAAAAGGTAATTTGAAAATGTGATGTGAAAATAAGTCATTCTGAACTATGGGTCAGCTAAAAAACTACATAGTGAAGTTTTCTAATCTCTAGTCTCAGAAAACTTTCTTAGGGAATCACACTGCATATCATGAAGCGCACTTTCACAACATTTCTAATAAAAACTCTAGCCCTTAAAACATATTACCTATACTATATTTCGTTTGTTATAGTCAGACTTACCAATATACATGTATAAAAAAAATATTGTGAGACGTAGTCGCACTAGTAACTGTAATGTTTATTTTTCACGGCATCCTTAATATCATTGCTCTCAAAAATATATTGCTCGGAAATTATTATTGAAACGCAACACTAAGAACGCACCGAAATTAAATTCAGTGTCATTCGACACTCGAAGGTCCATTTAAAGGATCAGAATAACCGGTAAACATTGCTTGACTGCTTCCGGAGCAGTACGTAGTAGTAGTCACTTGATCAATGTTACCGAAACAGCTACCTGTCCGTTCAGTGTCACTTTTACCACTAGTTTCATGTAATGAATATTGGGCATTACACCCCACAGAGTTCCACATGTTTGGTGCTAAATCGTTTTGCACTGATTTTTGAATAGCACTTGAACTGTCAACTTTAGACATAGGACTAAACTGTCCAAGATTCCAGCTGCCAGGCACAGATTTTGGTGTTGAATGAACCCCACTAGGGCTAGGTTGTTGTCCTATTGGAGATGCTTCTTGTCTAGTCATAGGACTAAAATGTCCAATGTTCCAATTTGATTTTGAAACTATTTGGCCAGAAGTTTCTGGGCTAGGTTGAGGTGCAGGTGACATTTCCGGCCGGGCCATGGGACTAAAGTGACCTATGTTCCAATGACCAGACTTGACATTAGAAACTCCCGTATCTGGACTAGGAATAGCAGCCGGAGAGGATTCAGCTCTAGTCATAGGACTAAATCGATCTAAATTCCATTGTCCACAAGACTTTCCCGAAGAAGTGACTTGACTCGTGTCTGGACTTGGAAGCATTGCACTTGATGGCATTGGACTAAATCGCTCTAAATTCCAATTCCCTTGTCCAGATCGGGATGATACAACTTGCGCAGTTTCTGGACTAGGTTGACTTGAACAAGCAGATTCTTGCCTCATTGCAGGACTGAATTTTTCTAAATTCCAACTACTTTGGCCGTGTTGATTTGTTTTACTCGCAGATTGACCCATATCAGGACTAGTCTGTGATGGATATGGGCTCTGTTGAGATGAATATGGACTATTTTCATTTCTTGTTACAGAAGGGCTAAAGTGTCCAAAGTTCCAAGTACCCACAGATTTCTGAGTATCTAGTTTACAACCAGCGGCAGAATTTCCCGTGTCAGGACTAGGATGAGAAGATGTCGGCCCATCTTGTTTTGCCATAGGGCTGAATTGTCCCAAATTCCATGTGTTTGGATTTTTAGGAGTATCCTGCCTTGAATCTGAATCACACTGATTTGATGCACTGACTTCTGCTATGGGACGAGCAACTGGACTATAATCTGGATTTTGATTGCTTCTTGGCGTTGAAATTGCACTTGAACACTGCTGAGGTGAAAACTGTTCATGGAAAGAACCTTTATTTGGAGCAGGACTGATTTGAGGAGTGACACATTGTGGAGAATCTTCTTGTTCAACAGACCTGACTGAAGTTGTGGCTTGTGTCAAAGCTGGACTGCTCAAAGCAGATATTGGACTTTTCATACTTGTACTGGCCTCATCTTTTTCAGATTCAGACACAAAACTATCATCTTTAGGACTTTTGATATCATCATCTTTAGACGGACTTTTAGAAGCAGATTCTGAATTATCTTTTTTATCAGACTTTCTTTTGGCATCTTGAGCTTTCTTTTTGGCTTCTTTAGCTTGTCGTTCAGATTCTTCCCTCAACAGCCTTTTTTCTGGATCTAAACTATCTCTTAATTCTACTAATTCTTTGCCCGTATACAATCGTTTCATTCCCCTAGGTAAAGCTCGACATGATGCTAAATTGACAGATTCTAAATGGGGACATTTCATTATTATTGTTTTGACAGGTTCATATGATACAGATGACCCACAAAGATTCAATATCCTGTTAAAAATTCAAAATTGATTTCAAGTATACTGGAAAATCTAACAAAAAATAATAAAATACACAATTAAAATAATTTACTCACCTCAACACACTATTTTGACCTTTTTCAGCCAAGGCTTCAACTGCAGCATTTAATGATTCTGTGACAGTAGACCAAGCTAGATCTACTTCTAAAAGACTATGAGACCATTTTTCACATATCAATTCCAAACATGAGCTAGGCCGACGAGTTACATAACAACCTAATATTTGAAGAAAAATAAACTTATCACTGACCCAACAATTTTAATGAAATTCAACAAAAAACTTATTTCAGTGACAAAAACATACCGCTGAGAAATAGATGTTGCAAATCCCATGCAGGCACTTTGATAAGGCCAGAATGAGTTATCCTTATACAACCACGTACATCAAGTAACCGTAGAGATGTGGATGTTTTCAATAACCTTCCTAATACTTCGTCATCTACTAATTTGTAATCTGTTGAAGGACATGCCACCGATAGTTCTTCGAGTAGTGGAAACCCAGGAGATTCAACCTTTTTCAAATAATAATCATTCAATTATATGGAATAATTAGTAATGCATAAAAAAATTGAAACTTTGATTACCTGTTCTTGAGCAGATGCAGTAGCTAAAACAACTTGCGAATTAGTTATTCGCAACACCCTCAATCGAGAGCAGCCCTTTTGTAACCTTTCTAATGGAATCAGAGCAGGATGACTGACAGCTGACAAATTTGATAAATCAAGCAGATCCATGTTAGGGCAGTTATTCTATATAGAAAAAAAAATTAGATAAACCATCAAAATTTTAGCAGATAATAAATTTGAATAGATTGAACTTACTGCAATAGCAACTAATATTGAAGGTAACCCAGTAAGTTTATTATTAGCTAACGTCAAATGTGTAAGTCGTTCTCCCATTGTTTGTGCCATATGAGTCAAACTGGCAACAGATAAACAACTTCCAGATGATGCGGTTTCAGACTAGAATATGAATAAAATTTCAAAAATTTGTTAGATTCTAAAAATAAACAAATATTTGTCAAACATACGGTAGAGCTAAGATCGAGCCGGGAGAGTTTTTCTAATCCTTGAGTGAGTTCTTTAAGTTGATCGCTCGTGAGACGCTTCCAACCGGAAAGATTCAACTCTTCTAGACTAGGACAAAATTCGACGATCGATCTTATTACCCATGCTAAATTTGAAACTTTCCAATTACCTTCAATAAACATAGGCGGTTTAGTACACATGAAAAAAACAAGTAAAATGTATAATTAACTCACTTAGATTGAGCTGGTGGCACATCGAAAGCCTATTTTCTAAAAACCACACTAACTTATAGTCAACTTTCCATTTATCTTTAGTGTAAGGCGATAATTCTACGGCACTCCATAAAGCCGGCGTCGTGCTCGCTTCGTGCCACAGTTTACATACTTCTCCCAATCTAGCGAAATGTATTAAATAAATGAAAACGAAGGAATGCGTAAGATGCGAAAGGTTCAAATCGAAACAAACCTCACGAGCCCGGGAAGAGCGCCTTTTACTGCCGTAGTATACTTGAATATAGTAACTAAAAGTTCCTGAGGAATAGTCGAGCCCCAAGGGCTTTGAGAGATCGACGAAGTTTTAATTTTTACAATAGGTATTTCGGGACGCTCCAAGACGACGGGATGCACGTCGGTTTGTGATTTAGCGGCTGCACAATAGTTAACAATTATCAATTCAAGTACATCATCTACATAAACATATTTTTCGTTCGGTTTATTTGCAATTACCTTTTCCGTGTGTATTTTTAGCATGATTGTGCGGCCGGATGGGTCTCGGACGATGAACTCGAGGCTTCGGAACCGGAACGACGGCCGCCACGGAAGGATCGTATTCTTCCCCGGAACTGCTGCCGCTCGCGGGAGATGCGTTTCTTTTCTTTTTGACCTCGAGAATCGGAATCTTTTTGGCGACGGGCGCTAGCTCTGCAATCTGCTTTGAAATAAAAGAATTAAAATTTATCTGAAGGTTGGAGAATATTGTGGATCGTACGTATTATGTTAAATCGCGTTCGTTAGGATCGGGTCGGTTATTTCTAACAGGTCAATAGATGTTTCGGCTAAGTTTTTCGAATATCGTTGATAAATTGACACATTATGAAGATTCAAATTGTCAAATTGAAAATTCTCAGTCTTGCGGTTCGCACTGGTAGATCGATAAATGAAGAGTGATAAAATTATATTTTGTCCGTTTCTTTCGCGAGCAATATATCAAATATTAGATGACGATATTTAAAGATGCAATTGTAACGGGACTTCTCTCTGGCACTATTTTCTGTGACATGTTTAGAAAACGACGTTTACGATGTAAATATGTAAAATGAAAGGATAATTTGGAATCGCACCTGAGTCTGACCGCTCGCTTTCCTGATCTTGATCTTGATCGCGTTCGAGTCCTCGGAGATCTGGCTGTGGTAGGTCTCGACGGGGGCCCTCCTGGCGCTCGGCCTCTTCCTGGAGGGGGGCTCGGCCATGCCCATCATGCTCCTGGGCTTGCCGCTCTTGGGCGGGCGGAGCGGCTCGTCGGCCGCCCTCGAGATCTCCCTGTGCAGCGCGTCGAGGTTCTTGCCGCCCTTGACGCGCGCCGGAACCGGAACCGCCGAAGAGTGGACGAGTTTCGGCCTCTTGTTGTCGACGTCCGCGTAGCCGTTCTTCGGCTCTTTCGGCCGCTTGCGCGAGGGACTGCGCCCGCCGCGCCGCTCTCGCCGCCCGTTCGCGACCCGCGTCCGCTTCAGCGAGGCGATGTCGTCGATGCTCTGCTCGAAGTCGGTCTCGAGCTTGACCCCCGTTCCCGTTCCGGTTCCGGTTCCGGTTCCGGTTCCCGTTCCCGGTCCCGGTCCCGAACCCGGTCCCGATCCCGAACCCGGACCGAGAGCGCTCGGGTAGAGGGTCGAGCCCCCGGGAGGCGCGCCCCCGTCCGCCATGGTGGGGAGGGGGGGCGCGTCAAGCGGGGGCCGAGGCGCTCCGCCGCGGACTCATCGCGATCGGCGATCAGCCGTTCTCGCTGTCGAGCCGCATCGCTCTCTCTTCGGGCGCGCCTCGCTCCCGTCTCTCCGGTCTCTCCCGTCGCTCGAGTCGGCCTCGTTCCGCGCGTTCCCCTCGCCGCCGAACAGACGCGGAGACTCGGGGGCGGAGTCTCGGAGTCTCGGCCGAAACGCGAAAATCGCGAAACGCGCACAGCGAACGCCGCGACCCGCGCCCGCCGCGTCTGACCTTGTTTAGAGCGCGCCGTCGCCGCACACCGCCACCAGGGGGAACCGCTCTCGTTCGCGACCTTCGACGCGCGTCGTCTTCGGCGTCGCGTCACAAGGATCCGCGCGACGACGCGCGTTCATTATTCATCGGCGCGTCCTTCCGATTCTGCACTCTCCGCGTTTATTTATTTACCAAAATTTTCCTCCGAAAACTCGACATTCGATCGAACGAAACACACACGGCGACGATAGCAAAAAAATGTACCCGCCGATGATTTCAATTCAAAATCGAAATATTTTTCTATCAGAAAAGTAAAACGCGAATAAACTCTTTTAAAAATATATGTTTTGGGTCAAATGTTTTAATTCATTCGAACGGCACAAATATGATATTTTTTTTTTTCGATCGTTGAAAACTATTTATTAATTAAAAGGTAAAATTGAAGTTTTTAAAATAAAATGATAAAAAAAATGTAAATCTAAAGATTTAAACATCGTCAATGAAATCAATATTTCACTAGCAAATTTTGAATATTAATTAATATTATTTGAATATTAATTTGAATTAACTTTTGTAACTGAATTACCGATGACTTCAAACTTTTTTTCTTAATTTCTGTTTTTTTTTTAAACACAAATTAATAAATTTTTTTCTAACCCAACTAATTGTTCAATTTCATGAATCGTATAAAAAAGGTTACGTAGGAAATAATTTTATTTCTCGATGAAAAAAAAAGCGATCATACGATGTATCTTAATAAGAACATTTATTATTTCTCTGAAAAACGATAACATTATAGAAAGATTCATTTTAAAAAATGTATAACAGTGTATTAAAATTGAGGACTCGTATTCACCGAAAGCGCATAAGTATATTATTCTTCTTTATGTCCTATATAAAAGACATTTTATAGATAAAAATTGCAAACGAAATGGCATTTGTTTATCACAGCCGCAAACCGATCGCTGTCGTGGCGACCGATCGAACGCTTCAAATCGTCCGTATTCCTATCTGATAGTTTGAAAATTTTTCCATCCATCCATCATATTTTTTCCATATTCGTACAGTCTTATCTGAAACAGTTTCTAATGTAAACAAATCCTGAAAAAATATCATATATTCGCATCGCTTGAAAATAAACAAATACAACAATCCGTAGCGCTTTGTGCGGAAAACGACTAGACGAAAATCTCGAACGCCCGTTCTCACACCTCTCTTTCCGGAATTGTGCAATTTTCGTAGGTTCGCGCAATTACGTAATAGCGCACGAAACGCGTTTGACGTTTTGACATACGATTTCCGCCGGCGACGCAAAACCGAACGCCGTCGAAAGTGACGCCGCATAGAAAACTTTTCCCGAAGACAATACAAAAGTTCGACCGCTCGCCGCTAGGTGGCAGTCGCGGGTAATTTACAGAAATTCAATAACCTCACTATTTATTTACAACCGTCTCGACGTTCGGCGCGAGACGATCGGGTCGCGTTGCGACCTTCGCGAGGAATCCGCCCCTTCGCGTCTGCGCCCCCGTATTCTTCGCCGTCGACGACGTACGGTCGCATCGGTCTCTTTCTCGCGCGGACGTCGTAAACGTACGGCGTTAGGGTGCGAAAGAAACGGCGATATTGTGTCGATCGTTTCGCGTAGATCTCGAAGTGGAGATCTCATATGTCACTTTTGATCGGTGTGTACGAAAATTTAACGCGTCGCGTTCGGCTGCCGCTGGGGGCGCAGCATGGACGATGCGCCCGAGCCCTGGGCGCTCCGCCCCCGGCCCCTCTGACGGCGCTCCGCCCCCGGGAGGGCCTTCGCGGAGCGCCGCGTCCGCGGTGAGTCACGTTTATATTTGATCCTTCGCGCGATCCGATCGATGGCCCCCCTCAACCTCGGCTCTCGGAGTCGGCGGTCCTCGGAAAAGTCGCGGGAAACTCTCCCGGAAACGCGACGACTTTTCCGGAAGTCGATTTCTCTTTCGTTTCGGACATCGAAGGGGAATCGGGGTCGGTTCGGTTGTTTGCTTTCGCGCGTTTCGCGGTCACCCGCGCTCCGATAAACGAGAACGATTCGAAAATCGTGTCGCGTGTGTATGAATTTTAATATTTCGTCAATTTTCAAGGAAACATTAGACGAAAGTCGCCCGATTTTTTGTGAAAAATCGGTCATTTTTGATTTCATTTTTGAACGTGCTGAAATTGTATGAATTTGAATGATCTTTCGATCGTCAACGAAAATAAATGAAGACTACTTATTTGGTTTTTCAAACGATGAATCGTTTTCGATATACATATTTATGAAAATTTATCGAATGCCTGCTGACAGTGAGATTTTCTTAAATTGTAATGAAATCAGATGTATTTTTTATTTTTTTTGAAAGTGCCGAAATATTGTGTATTTTACTGAATAATCATAATCGTCTAGTCTGTAGGTATGTAAATACAATATAAAGTTATAAATATACAGTCAGTTGATTAGGTATATCAACGAGATTGTATGTGAGATCTGTTTGAGTTTTCGTATAATGAAGTTTTCTTGAATCAAAGTGAAAACTTTTTTTACAATTTCTTAATAAGCTGAAATTGTATCTTTGAATGATGTCAGTAAATAATATGCATGAATACCTTGTAAACACATAAACAAAAATAAAGAAAAATCATAAATCTCCTCGTTTACTCGAAGTAAATGTTTTTGATGCGATTATCTCGAATGTGTATTTACTGTGTGATCCAATATTGTATTAATTAATGTGTATTTCATTCACATATTCTATTACATGTTGGTGTCGAGTACACATATTTATTTGAACTTCATATTTATCTATGTGATGAGTTTTCTCAAACGTGTTCATACCCTGTGTAAAGAAACAAACTAGCAAAATTTTCATCTAATAATTTCGAAAAAAAGGACATAAACAATTTATTAGTTCGTGCTCTTTTATGTAGATGACTCTACAATGATAATCGTTGTACAGTTGAATCGCATCTTTTCTTTTTATCTTACAGCACATTCGTATCGCTGTGGGAATTTCGCATACATTAAACTGGTGATTGATTTTTCACGATTACTATCGAAGTTGTCATATAAAGTTACGACAAGGTGTTAAATGGCTTTTGATCTGATTGATCAAATCGATCGTATTTGTTAAATTCGTCAGATAAAATATCAATTGAATCGTAATCGATAGATCGGATAATGAAACAGCCTGAGAACTTACAAATTTTCTCAGGGATTCAATAGACATTTTTATTTTCATCTTAAAATCATACTTTCGATCATTAAATTTAATAACATCAATAAATCAATTGACAGATAAAACATTTAATCATAATGAAAATATACAATTTTTCGATTGATAATCAATTGAAATATCTTTTTAAATATCGTGTAATTTTCAGTGGTGGCGAATAGGGGGCTCCCTGGGCGCGGGGGCTGAGCACCCCGCGCCCCCCATTTCCCGTAATGAGCGATCAGACCGGAACTTCACAAGATGACAAGTGGAACAACGAATTTTCTTCCTCTGCGATAAGGTAAGGATAATTTTTCAGCAGATTTTTCACAACATGAAAAAAAACTTGATTTCATCATCAATCAAAAATTAAAGACATTTCACTGGGATCTAGGATTTTTTTTTTCAAGATGAAGAACGTATTTTTTGAGTTTATCTTCCAATTTTTGGACTGTTAATTCTTCCAAAAAATTCTCTACAAATCTACAACTTTATATATTTCTCGGCTAAAATCGAATTTTCATCGGCAAGTAAAAATCGTTACTGAAAATAAACATTGGGATGTTTATATGATGTATGTATTCCATTGTAGTTAATCCAGTTTTGCTTTGAGGAATCGATGTATACATGAGAAAACTATAGTTGCAAAAATTTTAGGCACAATCAAAGTTCGATTATTTTAAGCCAAAGTCAGAAACACATAGTACGCGAATTTGCGCAGATCAGATCTTCGTTCCTGAAACCAGCAATTTCAGCCATCGAAACGCGTTTCCATCCTGAAAATACCCAAGCAGCGGCAGCATCGATCCAATCCTGATGATGAGCACAATCCGTTGGTCTCTCTTGTTTTGTGCATGCGTACGTACGTGTGTAGGTACATGTGTTTCGGTGCGTTATTTCTGTATCGGGCCCGTGATGTAATAGATAAAAACAATTTCTACGGACGTTTTGCTCGTCTAGTGCCGTTTCTGAAATGCATTTGCACGAAAATGCTCTCATTTTTATTTTCGAATGGAGACTTGACGCTCTCTGCCAGACTCGCTTTTGTATTGAAATGTTTTATGATGGATATGCGGTTTAATTCTATCACCTCTTCGCGTGTATGACAACTTTGAAATGTTGTCGACGCTTTGTTGCGGATTAATCTGTGTCTGAGAAAATCTTTTCGTTGGTAGATCCACGCGGAGGATGTTGGAGTTGAGTTTTCCATGGGGAAAACCTACATGCGAATAGTATTTACAGAGCGAATTGTAATATATTTTGAAATGCATTAATCGATTTAATCAATTGACGGACAAGTTCAAGAAGGCACACTGTAAAAAGTAAATTCTAAAAATGTTTCATATTGGAATTTCTGTTTGTCTGAAATTGAATTTAGTTGCTAGTTATATGAAATTGGCCCCCTATTGTCGCTCTAATCGCGGACAACCCTATCCGAGCTGAATTTATATAATACTGAAAATGTCCATGCATCATTTGAATTTCGAACTATCTGAAAAAGAAACCAAACTCGGACTGATATTAAGATTTTCTTTTTACAATGTATCCATCACGAAAGATTCTGAAAACTTCATCATATTTCATGGAAAATCCTAGCATATGAACATTTTTTTAGAAATTTTTCACCAGGACTCGAATTTTCTATCTTCAGCCCTGCATCCATTCATCACGTTCAGAATGAGCATCCTCACGTTTCCCAGAGCTAAACGATCCGCGTGCTGGTCCAATTGAACGGTCGTCGAGCGCATTATAGTTTATTGGCAAATTGCGCCCAAAGGTCGTACGCATGCTGAATGTGCAACGTGCTGCACTCCTAAGCTACTGGGAATTCGCACGGCTTTTCCGAGAAACGATCGCGCTTCTCAAACATCGCCCTCTTTTCGATTTCGGAAAAGTCTTTTTTTTTTGAAATTTTGTTTTTTCGTTTGTTATTTCAGGTTTAAGAATGGTCATGTGTATATTAGTTTAGTCAGTGTTGAAAGTCGATGAATATTTTATTGATTTGGAAATGTGTGTAAATTATCTAATTGGTAGTTATTTTAGTTATTCATTAATGGTAAGAAATCTCAATTTTCATTTTATGATGATGAAAAATATTGCTGAAACTGCTGTGCATTGAAAATGAAGAAAAATATAACCCGATCATGGCTTTTTATAAAAATGAGATGAGATTATTGGAAAAATAGTAAAAAAAATCATCAAACTTAGGGCCGATATTTTCAATAGTCTATTTAACTTACTATAGAGTTACTATCAGTCTTCTAACATCAAACTGTCAAAACATTCGTCTATGTTTCACGGATTTTTGTCAGTTTGTAGTTGGAGGACTGACTGTAACTCTACGACTAGTTAACTACAGCAGTGAAAATATCGACCTTATTTTTTTTTAATTCGACAAGGTGAAAACTAATCTTCCCGAATTAATAAAATCAAAATAATTGCTTATTTTTTTCAAATAACTGGTTATAACGACACTTTTATTCAGTCTGTACGAAGTCGTAGCCTCGATGGTGCGTTTCACAATTGCAGAAATTTAATTGACTCCATATTTCGACAATCAAACATTACGTTTCTCTTTTGACTCATCGCAACGCCAGATAAAACCGTACAACGTCAATTGTCTAATCTGAAGTTGCACAATTTTTACGGCACCCTTTCGAATAAAAAAAATTACATACACACATAAGACGCCTCTACGCTCTTTTAATTATAACCAATTTTCCGCGATTATCTCGTGTTCAACTTTAATATGCATGACGTCTGTTATTGTTTACCGAACCTATGCAAACATAATCGAAACGCTTTTATAGAGAAGTAGATGATTCACGAAAATTCTAAATGTTGCCAACTTCATGTGCTCTTGACTCACGATGAGTATCGCAAAAGTGCGTTGAAATCGCTGTTTTTTTTTCACCCAAAATTTATTATGTATACTTCTAATTTTGACGCGTTGATTCACTTGGGGTGGCACTGGTCTTCGAAATTTTCTCAATATTCAGATATTCGCTGTGGGAAAATCGTTTCGAAAATTGTTTTTACTACGTACATATACGTTTTCTACGTTTTATTGAAATGTGTATTTTCAACGTCACGGTTTTGTTTTATGGTTCACGTGAACGTGGCTGTGAAATGAGTATTTGTCAATCGCAAATTTGCGTAATTTTCCAGTGAGTTTGCGCGTGTTTGTTCGAATTTATTGTGAAAATGCATTATTTATTGAATGAAATTGAGTATGTTTATATTTTATTGCATTAAATTTATTGTCGTCACTCGGATGCTGCACTTTATTGACGATAAATATCTTGTGTTTAATGTCGATTCGATGTAATTAAATCGATTATTTTACGCTTATCCATTTTCTCGAACCGTTAATTTAAACGTTTACCTCTCTTACACTGAATGCTAGAAAAATATTTTCGTGTTCTTTTAATTCATATGAAATTTTAATATCTTAACTAAAAATTATCTTTGACGCTTTGATTTGTATAATATTTGTCATAATAATCTTATTTGCAAAATAAATATATTTGCACACTTAAGCTATTGAGATAAAACAATTCATTAATATAATAGGGAAGAAACTTTTTAGATAAAAAATTCATAGTGAATTTCAAACAGAACTCAAAATAAATCATCCAAATCACCATTTTGATTTAAAAATGCATAACTACATACTCTAAACTGCATATATGTATTTGAAAAAAAAATTCTTATTAGACCACTGCCAACAATCATACACTGATTAATATTCGTCAATACACAGTCCAAAATTTGAGATGCATTAAACATATTTTTGCTTATTTTCATCTTGGTTAGGTTATGTCGAGTTAGAATGGGGGTTGACCCGAGTAATATACAAAAAAAAATCATAATCCAGCATCCGTATGAGATTAGCACGATTTTCAACAATTGAATCGTGTACGTCCGACAGATTGGCGATGATGTCAGTCGCAAAGCAGCACTGGGTTAACTCAACATCCTATTAAGGCGTGATTCATTAACATAAAGGCTCACACACACATAGCAAGATATGTATACGATATTATAATACACATTATAATGTAATGTACGCACGCACACCTGACCTTCGGATGTCGTCTCGGACGGCTGTCGAACGGTGGCTCGCATCGGTTCCGGCATCTGTCAAATGGATTGTTCGGTGTCGTCGAGGAAATCCATCTTCGAAGAAGTCTTCGGCGATGATAGTGGCAGCGTAAGACACCTCGGTTGCAATGCGAACAATTGGGCTTGAGGTCTCCATTGTTCGCATTGTGATCGAAGTGTCGTACTCTGTCGCTGCTGCTGCCCGTCGATGGAGGTGAATCCTATATTGAGAGCTTTTTATAAGGCGCGGTATCATGAAAATGTAGTCTTTCATTCAACGCTTGTAAAAGTGTCTATGTAGTTATAAAGAGTGAATTTTTTTAATGCACTTTGTGTGAAATTTTTGGGTTGGAAATGTTAGGAAAATTCAATTGCAAAATCAGATGTTATCAGTGAGATTTAATACCTGGATTTTCATGCCGTTATATCTATTCTTTTCGAGTAAGTTGATTGTCAATTTGTTTTGCATTATAATTTAGATGTCTGTTGATGGAAATTGTTTCATCCGATATACAAATCGAAACATGTTTGTGTCACAATCATATTAATGATTTTAATTTGAAGATACGATCAAAGTTTATGCAAAATTCATTGGAAATATCGCTTTATATTACAATTTAGTTTGTTCAGCTTCATTCGATTTTTTTCATGTATTTGAATTGGCAGCTTGATTGTTTGTGAACATGTATTCAACTTTCAATATTGATAAGTTTCAATGATATCGTCATAAGTAAAATATCCTTATTAGTCCGAATTCAAATAAATATTTATCGTTACGTCGATATAAAGGTATTTATGGTTCATTAACTTTTACTGCATCAAGTAATTTGTATATAGTATTATAATATGCGCATTAAGCAATTGCTATAAATATAGAAGTGATCTAAATAGATATCAATATATTTTTCAATAATTAGCGATAGCGTTGCTTTGTTATTGAATATAAAGCACTATTGTTCGTTTCCTTTCAATTCTGTGGAGAAAATTCGATCAGGTGATTGATTGTTTGGCAGATTCACGACGAACTCACTTTTCCGATAAAAGGCGATACCGAATTTTTCTCGTTTTTCCGCAAACAATGAGCTAAGCATGACATCAACCCTGCAAATAAAATGAAATAAATGACAATTTGCTATATTATATATTGCGGAAACGCTTCGTTCAGTGCCACGTGCGGCAACAGGTGTCCAACGTGTTAAAATAAGGCCCACTCATATTGTCAGACGGAAAATATAAGGCAGAAATGATATCTACTAATGTCTGATAGTAATTTGTGCAATAATTTAACGTTCGACTCATTAACAAAGTTTCTTAGAACTGAAAAAGTCATAAGTTATACGAATTTTTTTTTTTAAATATCTATATTTATTTTCGAAATTGAATACGTAGATGTATTTTGTTATGTAGAGTCAAAATGCTATTTAAATAGTACACATATTCATTTTCAAATCACATTGAAATAGATTCATGAGAATAGAATTAAAAATTGTACTTTCTTAGTTTTTCCTTTCAACACATACCCGCCTGGAAAATCGACTTTCTGACGAATTAAAACTCAGATATATCTTTGATCAGTCGACTCTCTTTCGATAAAATGATAACATGATCGGTCCCTCGATCGCAAACTACATTTATTTACATCGTCTAGCAATTCATAACGCATTCGGAAAACTTGTCCAATTACACGGGAGAAATCCTTCGGCTCCTTGTGCGAAACTCCCACGCGCCACGACCGAGAACGTTGTCGGATTTGACAGGTGGTTTGTAATTAAAATCGACCGCTTCTCAAATGGAGACGTTAATCAATGTTTTTTAATTGGCCTCATCTAGCGCCAAGATCTTCCAACTGTGAGGCGCTAAAAATCCGAACAGCCTCCATCTCGAAACGCTCCCAAACTCGAATTTTCATTCGACTATTGGTAAATTTTCCCGAAATAGTGAGTCTGACTCATTCTTGGATTAAAACACGAATTATATTTTAGTATTGAAATTAAAAAAATGCATTCGTTCATCTGAAGATGAGGTTTTAACAAGATTTAGTTGGGAAATCACTGGTTTATTTTCGCACTCAAAAAAATCCTATAGCGCCTTCAAAAAGACTATTAGTTAAATCGCTAACGGATAGCGAAGCCTCTTTCCGTTGTGTCCGTTGAATTTTTATATTCTGATACTTCTTTTTCGTATGTAACATGTGTACGTTAGTACGTTTTAAGATTTTCTCAAACGCTCTCGCTGATTTCCATAATCGATCGATTCGATGCGATCACCGTTTCTCGGAAAATCGTCGATTTTTGCGTCGTTCATGTATGTAACGTATTTTTATCGTAAAATACTCGTTTGTATCACGGTACATACGTGTAATTATCGATTTTTTTTTCTCCAAAAATAATTCTTCGTATTCGATTAAAATACGTGAATATTCATTAAAGTGATCATCTCTTTTAAAATTTCGATGACTGTAACTTGAATGCGTATATTTTTAGATCAAAGAAATTCAACGAATTTTCCGATTTGAGATCGAAAATTTCATTTGTAGAACAAACGAGATTTTCATGAATAAATCAGAACAATTCTAGAGCTACGATTTTTCCATGAAAAGCTCGATCGTAGGCGAAGACGACATTCGAACAAAAGTGAAAGCGCGTCCATCTAACGCAAAACCGATGACGTGATCTCGCAAAAAATACAAATTACCATCATAAATATGGTTTCGCTTAAATTTTAAAAAGCCACACCGATGACAATAGGATGGTGGTTTTGCTACGCTTTTGCGGCATTCGCGTGGACGGCTCTCTTAGATTTATTCAAATCGAGAGTTTCTAGAAACGGAATCGCCGATTTTTCAGGTTGCGTCATTTTTACGGTTACGACGATGATATGCTATTGATGTGAAGGTGAATTATTTTTTTAATTCGTATCGAAAATTGGCCCATGTGCTGCGATAGGCGTATGTACGTGACTCGACCTTTTCTGTTCGCTTCCGTTCGAATTGTTGAATTGTTCTCGTAGCCGGTTGAGTTTGCGAATCGTTTTACAGACGTGATTTTTTTCAAAGTGAGTGTAGTTTTTTTTTTAATATGGCTGGTGTTTATTGACTGTATACGTGTCGTTAATGAAGATTGGTTCACGTTTGATTGTCGTTTAATTGAATTTAAAGTTCCGATGAACGTGTTTATGTAAAAGCGTGGTTGAGAATGATGCTTGAAATCAACACGTAGTAATTGTTAATAGCATGTTTCGTAGTCTATATCTAGGATATTTAAGTCGGGTAAAATTTTTATGCAAAACATAGTGGTCTTTGAAAATTAATTGATTTTTATTTCCATGTCATATACAACCTATGATACGTTCCAATGAAATTGATTCTGTTGTACATAGCTTTTTATTCTTACTTTTGTTCGATTAATCCATTCTGTCATTTCATCCGCATTGTTTACGTCCAATTTTTTTCATCATTGGCACATCTTTCAGCCCATTATTTACAATGTGCCTATAATGCGAATCGCCGACAGCAATCACATCAATTCCATGCACATTTGACGAATTCGAACACCAACCAAGCGAACGACAAAAGTATTCCTATCCGTGGGAGTAATGTCGACATATAGAGAACTGTTGCCCCCAAACTGGTACACAATCCCACGTCCTACGATGGTTTCCCCATATTTTCTGTTATGGTCGCCCACCGACCCAGGGCAATGGTCAAACGATTGTCGAAACACTTCTCCCATCACGCCTTCACCATATTTCGACTATTCGAATGGGTTTCGGATGAACGAACTCACCATAAGATCGTGCTTCGTGTCGTTTGATGGTTTATTTACACCTAGTTTCAATTGAGCTTCGTTATTGATCTTTTGTATTGTCCATAAACAATCTGTCTCCGTGCGACGTTTTGATTGACCAATTTTGTCGTTTGTGAGTCGAGATCGTTTGTTTGCTCGTGCGAATGCAATTTTGTATCGTAGGTGCTTTGGGAGAATTAAATTGCTCTTTTTCACCGTCAATATTTAGTTTAGCGGTTGTGTTTGTTTTATTTTGCGGATTCATCATCGTCATCAATCTTCGTTCTGTGTTCGGACGAATTCGAATTATCGCACTACTATATTGTTTTGACGATGACTATTTCGGTTCATTATATCATTTGTAAACTAGCGCGAGACGCAAAAATAAATCGTCCTAACACTTTGCCAAATACGCTCCTAGCTAATTTTTCTGAACAGTCGAATATAGAATCGATTCATTGCTTTCAATTGCATCTCGATAATAATCGTGATCGTTTTATTATTTTCCCTCCAAAAATTCGTTTAGCTCGCTTTATTTCGCAAGTGTTAAAACACACATCGATAATATTGGCGATGACTATATATCCGTTCAACATAATTTCTTTTAAGGCAAAGCTTACATCATCGAAGTGTACAGAAACACTTAATAATTTCAGACGATTTTTTTTTTAAATAGATTGTGTCATAAGATATAAATGTCATATTGTATGCATTTCTTAAGTGCACGTCTCATGTCAACTTCTCACGTTTAACAAAAGCTCCATTCATTAATCTTCATTTTTCAATGCTATTGCTACACGAAAAATTACTATAGCTCTTAAATATTAAACGTATCTAAATTGAAAATTTGCATGAATCTTTTATCATTATAAATGAATCTGAATATGTGCACAATTTTCAAAATAAATCCTAATAAACTAGTATTAAAATGAAACCTTGCATTGTTATCATAATCGAGAGCACAATTCAGAGTCGATACGAATTTCCTAACAATGGTGCAGTGATATGTTTGTCCAATATCTATGAGATTAATATTAAACCTTAATAAAAGCTTACACATATTTTTTATAAATTTTGAACGAATGAAATCAAATTTTCCTCACATCAAACAATTTCCAACATTTACATACCGGAGACGAATTTCCATCGCTTTTCCCGAAATTTCCCCGAGTTCAATCACACTCAGCGAGCTTACTACGCATCAGAGCGAAAATCTTACCGTAAACACAAACGACCGCAGCTCTATCGGACGGAAAAATATAAGACATCGGGCGTATTAATCGGTGAATGTTAAGGTTGTCCGGCGTGGGATAGCTTTCGTCACGAGCGCCCACGCTTCGAATTCGTGCATGTCATTAATCTAACGGTTCGCATTATTCGGTAACGCGCCTTTTTAACGCCTCGCATTAGCGGATTCGTTATTGTGTTCGATTAATATGATCTTGGATCGATTCGGTCTTGGACTGAAGGAAAATCGATCTTGGAAGTATGCGGAAAATTGCATTGGAATGTGTCTCGAATCTTAATAGAAAATTGTTGTATTCATTGTGAATTCAGAGATTTTTGTTTGAAGTGCCGATGGATTTTTATTGATTGTGGATCGATGGAAAATCTATGACGAAACTTAACCGGGATCTTAGGTCGTTGGATAAGAATCTCATATTAGTCGTGAATTCAATTTTGGATCGAAGTGTCTATTTTATCGAAGGAGTATCGATCTGGAAAGTTCGAGGAAAATCTGTATTGAAATGTGACTAGGATCTCAGTAGTTGGATTATATTTTTCGCCAATTTAATGACTTTATGTTTTGTTCGAGGAAAATTCATATTTTGAATTTTGGTTTGAAAACATTATGAAGTCTTAGATTGTATGAAATCGGCAATAAGTAATGCATTTAATGATTGTAGAATGCAGTGATTCGTAATTCATTAATTTACTTCGTTGTATTATTTTATAATACTTATTTATAATTATTCAGTAACTCGTTCAAGCATTTGTTGAAATGTTTCGAATAACATAGATTTTTCTAGGTCTGCTCAATAACTGAAAGTAACTTTCCGCAACTTAATCATTATTGAGGATATAAAATAACATTTCTATCGATTAATCACTTTAAATGTGTCACATTACAATCAACAGTTATTAATCCCAATCATTATCTTTTCATTAACAAAAATAGATTAGCTTAGTCATGCACTTGGATATTAATCAAAATTTGATCATTTTTCTCAATTTTCATAGCTAGATATATTCATGAAAATTTTCAATGAGATAAACTACTCTTCCAGGCCATTCTGAAAGCATACTCAATTCAAAACAACAATCCAATCACTCGATGAAATTAATCAATAATAAGACTGAATAGAATAATTAGACCATCTATTGATTATGCGATTAAACCGTTTTTTTCATGAATGTCTTTCATTCGACAAATGTCAGAACGAAAGTTGGCGGTTTTCAGCGACGATCAATCTGTAAATACTTATGGCGTTTGATTGATGTGCGCTTTTGTGGGGTTCGCTCATCTCGCTTGTAATACGAATGTTTTGTGTATTGGATATTTGCCGATTTTGCATTTAGTCGGATGATCTGGATGTGTATTGTGGTAATATTTATTTTAGCTTTCGACACGTTGCACATTTCGCTATTGGAGAAAAATTTCGTTATAAAACGCGAAATTAAACGCTGATATCATCTCTATATTGCCGTATTAAAAAATATTTATTTTATCAGATGTGTGAAATGAGTTTTCCTCGTGTGTGTGTTTTTATGTATGTAATTCTTCTTGAGGATAAGCTATCTACGAAATCTTTAATTAAAATCTTACTTATTCATTTGTTCGTTTGAATCAGCTGATTGTGAAATTTTCATCGATATTTATCTTGTCTTGTTTGATTATATTATTTTTTTTATCTTTTATGCTAAATTTTATATTCTAATATAATATTTCTCGAATATTCAAAAATATACAATGTAATCTTAATCTTACATGCTATGAATAGTAAGGTTTGATTTTCTTTAATCTAAACCGGTCAACGCCCTAACACACCCAAAAGATTCATTGATTTTCTAATTACCGAGATACTTTTTGACTATTGCAATATTGAAAACTTTGATTTGAAATCAATTGCAAAATATAAAAGTGATAATAGAAATATTGTTTTTGTTTTCAAAACCATCATAATGATTAAAAAATATTTTGATGGATCTCAAAATTATGGAAAAAAGTAATTTGAAACTGACTCCGAAAAGGGTCATGGAGAAATGATTTGAATGTATTTATAGGAATTGTCGATTTTTTTTCTAAATATGGTAATTTTGCATTCAGTGAACACACAGTCCGATATAAATATAGTCCGATATATATATAGTCCGAACACATATTAGATGTATAATCTGAAAATGATTAAATTTTCGTATCGAAAAAAATATAATTCGATTATTTTTTCTACGATTTAACTCGTAAAGCCTCCGAGAACAAATAAATAAAACAAATCTGTAAAATCATCAGCGCCCAACGGGTTAGTTTCATACAAATGCACGAACGCACGCTGCCAACGACAGTTGGCCGCGAGCGTTCGCTCGTAGCGCACGTGTTCAATGTGTTAGCGCACCGAATCCATAGCGCACTGTACCGTAAGGGTGGTGCGCAACCTTCGACAGGACACCCCCGAAGCATTCTAATATAAAATCTAAAACGTAAATAAACTTTCAGTTCATTCACTCTTTTCACGCAGCACGTACAGTAAGATCCTGTTCGTCGTTCGATCGGTTCGGAGGCTTTCGCTTCGGTTCGGTTTCGGTTTTTTGAAATCGATGAATGGGTCGGTGTTGAGATTTTTGCAGTGCGATCGATTCTTGTGACAATATTTTCAGTATGTTTTCGTATTTGTGATCATCGTGTGTGTTATTGTTGTGGGGCTTGATGTGTCTGTAGGCTTCGCGCTTCTTGATAAGTTTCGGCGGGATAGTTGTGAAGATTGTCGTATTTACTTTGTAGTACTCGCTTCTGTTTGATTTTGAGCTTTGTTGAATTAGTGTGAAATTGTCGCAGTAAGGTTTTTTCGATAGGAGCTGCATCGTTTGTTCTTTCACGTATGGTTTTTTTAACTTTCTATTTCATGTTAGTTTGTCGTATGATCGAACCAAAGTATCAAATGTTCATATTGTAACGTCATTCATTTAATTTAAGCTTCATTGTTTGTTGTGTTTCAATCAGGAAGCTGCTATTGTGTTATTTTATTAGATTATTATGCATCGATATAAATAAATAGGTACATGCTTCAATTTTCATTGCAAATCTATTGTTTTTATTTTGTATAGATTACGGAAAATTTTCATCATATGAATATAATTTTGGATATGTAATGACTGTTGATTTCGATCGCAACTTATTCTACAAATATAAAACTTAATATTATTTCGATTCGTACTTCTAAATCTGATGAAAACTTCCGTTGACATTTAAATTCTTGGAATCGGCGTTTTTTTCTTTTTAACCGAATCCTCAAAGTTCTAAAACAAGTGTCATATTTTTATTGTATACAAGATTTATTCGAAAAGTGCGTATATCGATTCGATTTGATAATCAAATAATTATATACAATTTTAACCGATATCTTTATCTTATTATTCATATTTTCTCACGCTCTTATCTTCAATAATGCACACCGATTAAGAAACCTATGATTTACAATCATTATGCATTTTTTATATGTTAATCTTCGCATTAGAGCCAATCTCGGTAATAGATTCAAATGGTTGTCACAACGTCTCTCCTCGAGTGATTTTGGAATTTATGCGATGTTAAACGATCGTTTCGAATAAATAACTCTGCGATGTGTGTATGTAAATTTCAAAATTTTACATAATGAACTGTCATAATTGCTATTTATTACATTTGCGAAATTGTTAGTCGTTTGTCAAATCGCAAAGTTGCTCAGTTTACGCGATCTCACCTTTGGTTATCCTACGCTGCATTGATACGGTGGGAGATAATATGATGCAGTTGTAGCTAACATTTTTCTAACCGAAATATTTACAAAAATATACGCGCTTTTCGATTATTTCTTTTGTCGTTTTATCGCTAGTTGTACGCTTTTTCTTATCGCCCACGCATTGTTCGTTTTGATTTTGTAGATTATTTAATGCAGATTTTTTTCATAAATGATAACTTTGCGGTTAAACTAGTGGTTTTTGTTTCGAACAATTCCATTTTTTTTCCGCAATGTATAATATGTAATACTAAAATGCGGTGAAGTTCAATTATTAAAATAATCACATGTAAAATTGAAATCGAATTTTTCAAATGATTTCCTAATTTAAATATGATTTAATCGACGAAAATAGTGAACAATGGCGAATAGCGTAATAAAGAGCTGTCGATAACATTGTGTATCGAAATCTTATTATGAACGTGCATTTATTATTTTTTAATGATTCTATTGTAATTCAAATTTTAGATAGGTTTCAAGTGATTTTTCAAGGTCAACAAAAATTTTAATTTCGTTATATATATTTTTTTATTCAAATCAAATTCATATGCGCATTAATTAATCTCGGTTTTCCCAATTATTTTCAATCAAAAATCTCATTTATTTTTTCTCGTCTACTACAAAAAAATTGAATCATCATCAACTCAAACTGTACAAGATTTAATTTAGATGTAGATTTTAATTATTTCATTCATCATTCCAAATCTGACATTGACTAAATAACCCTAGACCTCACCCATAAAATTTACAATATCTTCTATTATCCTGCTCATATTCGAATTAGATTAGACTGAATTTCGATTTCTTTCTTCATTCTATCAAGTCAAGCTACATTTTAAATCCAGTCAGGTTACACGATCTCTGCCTGATAAACCAAACAATATTTTTTCCAATTCGACCAAAACTGAAATGTCAGATGCGGTTCGCGGACCACCGGTTCAGCATCAGGGCCGTGTCGTGAACGTGACGTAGTTGAAGAGCCGTGATTGGTCGTTCGTGTTGTAATTGTGGACCAATCGTGTTGGAGCACAGTGAACTCACCGTTCGTTCTGCGACCGTTACACGCGCTTTTACTGTCCGTGACGATTTTTAGATTTTCATCCCATTCGTTTTTTACGATGCCTCCGATTTATGCCATTTTCTTGATGAGTTTTATATTCGTGTTGTATTGATGTTTTATTTTTCCATATGAGAGAAAATGAAAGATGTGCATTTATCTTTAATTTGTTGATTGTATATTCGAAAGTGTAATGAATGTTTATATTTTGTCTATATTGAAAATTATCATATATCTGATTTAAAAGCTCGATCTTTTGATCCCTCGATTTCGATTTGTAATTAGTTTAGTAACAGCTGTCAAATTCTATAGTAAAAAAACTTTTGCTTAACCAACTATTGAAATATCGTCCTTCAATAAAATTCATATAAATAGCAATTCCGATAAGTTTTGTGAGACTATCATAATCTTCAAAACATTAAAAATAAGATTTTTCCTAAAAGTCTTAATTTATTATGAATAGAAAAAATACAGACTTACATCAGTTACTACACAATACCACGCGTTTAAATATGAATGTACCTTAATATACTCGATTGATAAATTCAATTTCCAGCATGCAACAATCCATTGATTGGAAAACTACATTTCAGTCAAATACGCGATAAGAAAACCCTATTCAAACAAGACCGACTAGTAAAAAGCGGAACGAGCCCAACTGTCTAGTTTCCGCATCGCGATAAATAATCGCATCGAAAATCTCAATCAAAACAAACACAAGCCGAAGATTATTTTCAGTCAATGCAATCTACACACGGTTAACACTTCGACGACCGACGCAAGATAACGTCATCGCTTTTACTCTGAAAAAAAAAATACTTTCGAAAACACTCCGATCGATATGCAAAGCTCGATTATTCAAATAAGCCGTTTTGTCCGTCATATATTAAATGCTTACGTCTCTCGCTTGTGGGGTGTGGCGTCGATGATGTCGTTTTTCATGCCTGCATTTTTTTAAATTAATTTTAGCCGGTCGCAATTTATTAGTTGTGTGCGAATATGTTGTTTATGTAGATTGTGCGAGGATATTTTTGTAATTTTTCGTCTAATTGAGAATTTTAATGTCAGTCTTTTAATCGTTGTCTAGTGATTAGTAGTCGAATTATATCGAGAAAAATATTTAATATTTAAGTACTATTGATCGAAATATTGCCCTTTAACTTAGCATTTTTTTTTTTATAAAATTTATCAGATATAATAAACAGTTACTGTTTTTGTTGCCATCGTTTAAATGGCAGGGCTTTATTTAAATCTAATCAAGCTTATCTATTGATGTCGATTGTCATATTCACTAATGAATGAAACGTTCATCGAATTTAAACGTTGTCTTTGTCGAAACACATTTAATAACGACGTTCAATTTCCCCAATTTTCCGATACAATAATAATTAAATTCATACAATAAACATCACATTATGCCACACCTTATACACATTTCGATAGTTGAAATCCACCTTTTGTATTCGGCGCCAATAACGTCATAATACGATACGTGCATCATCCATGACAATGGGGCTATTACTGCGTTTTTCGAAAACGACTCGAACAATTCTATCGTATCTACGTTTGTAATCTACAATAATTGTAATTAAATCCCATTGTCTTTTTTTTCGCTTTATTTCGATAATCTTGATTCGCCCGCAACGTTCTCGAATATAGAATTCTTCTTACGTGGAGATAAATTCAGTACAATTCTAATCGCAGGAGAAGAAAAATGGGGGTCGCCAAGTTCGTGTGTCACAACAGATTTTTAGTCACGTACTATCGATTCTATTCGACGTATGTATCGATTGTTTCGAAACAGCATCACTGATCGAATCTTGTCGAAAGAAACTAACCAAGTGCTGATAGCGCAACTCTAGTAATTAAATCCATCTAAACGGTACGTATTACATTATTAAACTCTTATATTGTAATAAAACAGTGTTATAAACGTTTTATTCGTCGATTAAACGATTTCGAAACATTCACGGTCTTTTGACCATCCAGGTCGCGATTGTTTGTTCCGTTCGATTCGATTATTTATCGAGGCTGGAAACATACTTAAGTGACTGGACGCATAATAATAGTCTTTTAAATATATTTTCAGTAACAAAAATTAAAATCTGAACAGGCGATTTTAGATCAACAATGGATCGTAAATTACAGAAAATCTATTTTCGCACATGTGATAAGTCAAACCGTTCTTCATTCAGACTTATCGCATTTTTTTTTTTTTGTAACAATTGTCATTTCATAAAAGCGGCGCTAAAACTTTACTACTACGCAAATATGCACATTCCTTATCATCAACAATGAGTGAAATTTAAAATTGGCAATCAATACCAAGGTTGACTTATTTTGCAGCGCGTATCGAGGTGAAGGCTTTTCGATATATTTACTTTTTTTTCATACATAAATACGCGCGTTATTTTAATTTTAAAAACAATCGATAAAAACTACAATCGGGGACTTAATTCAATTCGCAAATCAAGAAGATTTAATACTTGCAAAAAACCGGCAAAAGTCGACAACGACGTCGGTGTGCTCGAACATAAATTACTCGCGGACGAATCGGAATGCTGTTATTAGCAGAAATCTCTATGCGATTAGTTTGTAATGGACAGTTATTACGATCAAGCTCGATGACGACTTGATTTGTCGTTGCCGAGCTTCCAAATTACGCGCTGATTAATTTCGATGATTTTCCATCGAAGAAGATGCGCTTTTTGAGCTTTTTTCAGCTTTTCAGGGAGACGTTTTTGAGGGAAAATGCCTAGGTCCTTTGTGAAAATTAGCGCGAGTTATTGTTGATTGTTGAAACGTCATTTGGTTGCGAATTGTAACCTGTATGAATTATTTTGTTGAATGTTTCGATTTGATGATTAATTATATTTTGGTTTGTGAATGAAAATGTTTGTTAATGATTTTTTTCGATATCCGGTGTTTTTGAATCGATCGAGTTTTTTATGTAAACAATAAGAATATTGATTGTTCTAAATGTCTCAAATTTCTTATTGTGTTGTGTTTGCTGAATGGATTTATTTTTCAATGAAAATGAAAATGATGATTTTTATAGGTCACTGTGATGTTTGTATAATTTTTGCAGATTCGATTTTTTATTGCCTATATAATCAAATAATAAATAATAATTTATATCATAATGCTTATTTCGTTTAGAATATTTATGATTCATATAAATTGAATGGTTGATTGCTTGATTCAAATCGAAATTTATTCATCAAGTTTTATTTTATAACCGTTTCTACTTATAGGATGAGTTATCGCAGTGCTTTACAACTAATGCAACGTATAAAAGAAAGTGAAAAGCTTTATAATACATACAATCGGTATCGTTTTTATTGAAATTTATCGTTAGTTAAATACAAAACGATTAGCGATTATTAAAACAATTATAGATAAACTCAAAAAAAAACTTCTTATCGAATTTGAATTCTTAATTTGACATTTTTAAAATAAAAATTCCCTAACCTAAACAAATTTTGACCTATATAGTAATATGTATATTATCAAATAGGAAAACCCAAAAGAAAATTGAATTACGCTGCATATAAGCGATGACTAAAAACCCTAAATGCAATCGAGTCGCTTCCATTACGATACACACATATCATATAAAGGGACACAACCTAACCCATACTTCATTCGACATCAGACACCGAAAGGATCTCGATTGTTATCCTGTATTTCATTTATTCACACTTTTGATTTTTCACAATCGTATCGTTTTAACGAGGGTCTACCGCTCACCTACGCTCATTCTCAAACAGTAGGCGTAGACTGACATCATTCGCTCTCCATATTGCGACCGTTCAGGTATAATATGAAAAATCGATAATTTATCGAAAACTATTGTACAATAATATTAATATTTTTGGTCTTTGAAGGGTTGTGTGAACGGCGCTCAGATAAAAACGAAGCGCGGTTCGCAGTTTAGTGCGTGTAAATTTGACGTTTTATTCACTCTGAAACCCTCGTCTTGTGAAGTTTTCTCGTTTTATTCGATTTTTCGGTGTTAATTTATGTGTTTCGGTTTGAATCGGAATCGTAACGTCTTCCTTGCGAGTTTGACGTTGTGGCTGTATGTATTTTTTGATTTTGTGCTTCGATTTTTCATTGTGAGTTTCGTTTTTGTCTTGTTTCGTTAGCATTTTTATATCGTTCTGATTGTTTTTTTTTTTTTTTTTTTATGTAAAAATATCGAGTTATGAAAATAAACCTAGAGAATTACTCATATACATATCAGTTGGTTCGGTTACCATCGATTTGCCCCGTGCGATAAGCAAAGTCAATAATTTTCATTAGTTATCGCAAATCATTTAGTTTATCTATCCATACGCGCAATCCTCACCAGTATTTTTTCATATTTTAAAAAAACCATTCGACACATTTTCTATTTCAAATATAATAAAATCTAGCCATACTCAAAAGCACTAAATCGATATACCGGAAGAATTTTTCACCGGGCATATATTCGAGCGCGTTCGAAATGATTTATACGGATTCTATGCAAAGTGGATATGCAAATAAATAAATAAATAAACAAATATGGCAATAGAGTCGCGACGCGATGTACATGTGTACCGAACTCGTGCATGACATCATCGTCGGCTCGTATCTCTTTTCGACATTGGAGGTTGTAACTGGCGGAACCGAACGCCGATAACTGGCCATTTTTCTCCTCAGTTTAACTCTCCGCCTGTCACAAGGTGCTTGCGTGCTCGTATCTGGTCGAAAATCCCGGAAAAACCGAGGAAAAGTCCCGGAGATTCCGAGGAGTCCGGCGGAAAGTGCGCAGTTTCGCTATACGTTGATGTCGACCGAAGTCGGGTCGTTCGAGGTGTAGTTTTAGCTAATTTGGTGTTTGTTAATCGTTCGATTGTTGTTCGTGTGTGCTTTTGCGGAAGATCTGATCTTTTGAACCGGGTGTTTACATATTGATTCAAATTCAAATACGGTTCGAGTTTGCGTTCGGTACGAATTAGATTTTCGCAAACAAAGTCCCACTCGCGGGACGAGATCCGTGTGAACATTGCTGTTTTCATTCATTAAATCATCATTTTGACCGATTCAATCCAAAAATTCTAAAAACCTCATCATCAAAACAACCCTCTTTAAACATTCAATATTTCGAAAACGAAAATTTCGAAAAAATTTCGAAAAATCAACAGCACACATGAATACATACATATTAAAAATACGCAATTTTGTGAAAAATCGAAATACAGAACGGGAGCGCACTCCTCCCGGTCCGCTAATGACATCATCGTTATATCACGCAACAACGGTGGTGTTGGAAGTTTGATATTTTCTATTTGCTTACGCCTCCGCGCCCACGCGCGGATCCGCTTCGGAATCAAATAATATAATGGATGTTGAAACGAGGCTCGATGACCGCCCGAAAACGATCGAGGAATTCCTAGTGTTGAGGTAGATTCGCGTGGCCATCGAACGGACGTGGGTACTCGACGATTCAGGTGTATTTGATGATATAGCTTTAATAATTATGTCAGGAATAATTCTGTGTTAGGATTTAGAGTGATTTTTATGGTCAGTTCTGTCCCTCTTAGAAAGAGATAGTTGTATTGCCGTATAGGAGTGTCTCGTTCGTTAGTTTCTGTCCTGTTCGGTTCGCTTGTGATGCTAATGCACCTTAAGTCCCGTATTTTCCGGGACACGATCAGTTTTTAAATGCATGTCCCTTGTAATGATGACGCGATTTTTAAATCGACCTATTTGAATCTGAAAAGCAATCCCAATCTCGGAATTTTCAATCGTTAATTATTCGATTCGAATGTTAGGTAGCACGAGTTCTAGAAGATTTAAATTGCTCATGATAGTTTTAATGCTAACAAGTTCAAATTCTAAAGTGTTAAATATTAACTCGTGCTACTTAAAAATTGAATTGAGTAACTTGAATTTAAGTTAAGTGTGTGTAATTCAGGTTCAATTGTTTCCTGGAGCAATTTAATTTAATTTATTAGATTTTTTTTCAAATTTTTTCAGATGCAATGAAAAAATGTAAAGCTTCATTTGTTTTAGTTTGTTTCTTTTGCGTGTCTAAATGTACATATTGATCTGAATTTTATTGGATTTTGATCACGTGTTATGAAACATTTTGACTGTAAGTTTATTTAATGAAGTGTCATATGAATCGGTGTATGTTTCATTAGTGTATTAAACATATGTATGTGGTTATTTATTTATCGTTGATGTGTTTATTCACCGTTTCGTATAATTAAAATTTATCGTTAAATCGTGCGTGAGAAGGCTTCTGATTTCTCCAGTGTGATTATAAAATTTATACCCAATTAAAGATCGAATAAAAATAAGCCAATTCCGAAGGATTTTCTGCCGTGTAAATATTTCAGTCAATTTTTATCTGAATTTAGTTTCATCTGATTTTCCAGCACTTTACTTTACATTTTAATTTTATTATTTTTCATCGCATTCTTCGATAAGTTCTTGAGTGCTAAATTGTTTATTTTCCGATAATTTTTCACCAATGCGACAAACATTCTCATTCTAGAAAACTTGATAATTGTTTTTCTTTACCTTTTATCAAATGTAAACAAAATTCAATCGTATCATTACATAAAAAAATACTACGCCTATTTTTTTCTCAGAATAATATATGTATGCGCAATCTATCAATATCAGATTCGATATATCTCGCACAACAATCCGCATTCCATTCAACGAATTAATTCTCATATGGTAATATACGATTTTTTCCACAACCAAATCCAACTTTCTCTATAACGAAAACAAATCCAATATAAGGGCTCACCCCTTTTACGAGCAATCGATGTTTGCGCAACATTTTAGACACCGTCCGATGCTTCTATATTTAGCCGATTTAAATTTCGTAGCAAATATTTGCGCCGACCAAATGTCAAATATTTGCACCAACAATAAAAAAACAGTACGTTCGCGTGTATGCTTAATTAACACCTACGCGCTCCGATCATCGACCAAAAGGTACTCGGTATGGAGCAAGCGAATTTTCCACACCCGAGGTGTTTATAAGCCGAAAAGAAAAACTGCAGTTTATTATAGGATATATGATGCTGTGTGTATGTGAGCAACACTATACGAGATGAGCTGACCGTTGATGAACACCAGATTTTTTTTTGAAACGATGTGTTTACGAGACCACGTTTGTTCAACTCATATTTATAATCCCTGAGGCCGTTTCTCGATCGGCTTCGGGTTTTCTTCTCTTCGGAGATTTTCCAGAAGTCGATCGATTTTTCTGCGTTCGGAGACTGATTTTTCAACGTTTGGAGGTTAATTTTGCAGCTTTTCGAGGCTGATTTTTCAGCGTTTGGAGGTTTATTTTTCGCGTGTGTGAAAATGTGATTTTCGCTCGTATGTATGTATGCGTGTGAAAATTGTGCCAATGGTGTGGTTTTCTTGTTTGTTTTCTGTTGCTTGTCAATATTTTGCAACAGCGTATATGATTTAGTGTTACTTAGTAATTCATGCATAGTTTACAGTAGTATGATGGAAAAATTTCGTATTTGTATAAAAAATTTACTCGAATGTTTCATAACATTTATCTACGTTTGAAAAGGCTGAAGGAAATCTTCTATCGCGTACATTTTCGAAAACAAAAGGAAAGTGCATATTATATTATATTTACACATACATTAGAAAATAATTTTACGATCGAATTTCACGCTTTTCCCGATTTTCCGCACCCAACATACCAGAAACGCAGAGGCGAAAGTGATCTTACACCCGAACGAACAACCACCTGTTTGTTTCGCATTGAAAAATCGGCGACCTTAGCTCGTAAAAATGTCGATTCTTTTTTTCCACATTTTCTCTGGATGTGTATTTTTTATTTTAACGCTTTATTGTGTTGTGTAGTCGTTAATCTCGTGGAAGCGCCGCTGTCATCTTCGAACACCGATGATGTCACTTTTATAAATGCCGAGCCGGTGTGCTGTTTTTTCGCGCAGATTTTTTTTTCAATATAAAATTTTAGCTCCATTCTTCGTCGTCGATATTGCTCGTATTGTTTTCTTTCGGAGACGCGTTTTCATTCACCGGTTTGTAAACATTCGATATATCGACGCGGTAGGTGCATCGGTCCGAGACGACCTTTGCGTTATTCTAATTCGCTCCTCGAGACCACCTTGCTTTAATGCTGAAGGCGTGTCGTTAAGATTCACTCGATTTGTGTAAAGATTTTCGATAGTGTCATTGTCTCGAGTTTTATTTGTTTGTCGCTTTGTTTTTCTCGCGTCTGTTGTTTCGCGGTCGGTTGGCTCGACGAAAAGGATCGTTTGTGCGTGTTTATGTTCAAATCCGTTTGATATTTGTGGAATAGACCATTGATACGACTGTTTAATCGAACCTAAAACCTTACCGAACCTTATCGTGAGTACGACGAAGTGGTCACAGTGCGAAGGAATAAATTAGCCCAATTGTTCGCAATGTGATAAATTCGTCTTATTCATCGCTGGTGACGAAACCCGCCCTTACCCAATTTAACTTATCTAGTCGTGCTGATGGTCTCCTTCACAACTCTCATTTATTTATTATTTTTATTTTATTTTTCAACAGATCAATGTTTGAATACGGGAGCTCTGTCAAAAATGGAATATAACATACGCATTGTGTTATAGATGAATAAAAATTAACAAAAAAAAAAAATGGCTGTAACACTTTGCAAAGTTCTCTGTAGGAAAAAAACGCGGAATGTGCTATATACGCTGTAATATTATCGGCAGCAGTATCGGGGTGGTAGTTGTAGTGCTTAGTGTAATAACGAGGGTCACATTCTCAACATCAACAACAACAACCACGCGATGGTAATAGCTACAATCGGGCAGTGAACACGACACCGATGCGTCACCTGAAGAAGATCAACCATCTGAACGGCATGGACAGCCTCATGATGACCACCGCCCAGCCGAGGGGCGGAAGGCTGCCCTCGAGGCCGAAAAGCACCGGGAGCTCGATGTGCTTGAGGCAAGTGAAGCACCACACTTACCCCAAGATATCGGCGAACCACAACCAGCAGAAGCAGCACCATCATCATCAGCAACAGCAGCAGCAACACAGACAGCGAAGCTCGCTCGTGGCTCTCGTCGAGCCCAATCTGCACAAGTCCTCCGGTTCACTCAACGGCCTCAAGGAGAACTCTTCTCCCGCTTCGTCCACGAGGCTATCCAAGAAGAGCATGATGGAGATGTTGGCCACGGCTCCGATCGTCGTCAAGAAGCAGGACGCGTCTGTCGTTGCCGCTGATGCTGCTGTCGTGAAGAGCGCCAGTGCTGGTGTCAGGCTCAACGGGAAAATATCTAGGTTCGTATTTTTTAAAACGGTTTTACTTATCGATTTCAAAAATATATTTTTCATTGCGGTTAACGATGAAAGAAATCTCGTTCTGGCTACCACACGACAATCTTGTCGGTTGCATAGAAATGTTTTTGTCGTCTATCTTTCCATTGTCTTCTTGCAAATTTATTCAATACAAGTTGGCGATTCGCTCTCATTGGCTTTTTATAAGCATCCTCGTCTCGGATGCTCTCTGGCAGATGTGAATGGTGATCTCACCGCCCTCTTTGTTTTCGGTGCATACGCTCTCGTACATAAATATAATAATAATATTTTCATTTCCAACCTATTCAATTGTTTGATCAATTCTGAATCAAACTTCAATTCAAATCAAACCAAAACATGAGATCGTATTACGACATACTGACCCATCTCTTAACTCGCGGCCTCATGCAATTTTCTCAATCACCATTCGCTCGCTGCGCTTTCCCTCGACATTTTGCAAAATGCAAATCTGCATTTCGATTACGCACTCGCGTGCATACATACAATTTTTCTAAAAATACACGATGACTTTAAATCATAGCCGGCTAAGGAGTCGAACCTTGAACGGTTCTACGATCTCTCGACGCCCATGCAACCGTTTTCTGTTTCGACACACTTGCACCGAAATTCGCCGCAAAAACGACAAACACTCGATCGAATCGATTCGTTTTCAGATAAGACCGATGTCCAGCGGTTATCGCCGCGATAAACTTATCCGAGCGTTCGTTAACGCTGCGTTGCGATTTGAGATCATTTCTATATCGAGCCTGCGGCCCCGGGGCGTGCGAATTTTCCGCAACATTTCGCGTTCGAAAAAACATTCGGGTCAATGTCGAAAAGTGTGCCCGTTCACTGAAAATTAATTATCGGACGTCTGTTCCGATCTGCCGACGGTTTCCCAAATATTTGCGGATCCCCCTGGTTCGCGAGAGAAAAAATCTCATTCGCGAAACATTGAGTAATTTCGCAAGCATCATCGTGTAATTAACCTCCGCAGTTCTTTGACCCGAGTAAAAAAGCGAAGAATACATCTCGCACAGTGCGAGGCTTCGAATAGAGGCTTTCGTTTTGGAAAATTGCACCGTTTTGCAATCGGCAACTTTGAACCGTGGGTCTGCCGACAATCGAGGTTCATATCTGCTTATGATTCTTATAAAATTTACTCAATGAACGATACTGATACAGCTCGAAAAGACGTTTGCTCCAGATCCTTGTTTCAGATCCCCGCTCTGATCATTTTCCGCATAGATTAGCGGCTGCCAAACTGTCCGATGAATAGTTTTCGGGATGTGTGACATCATCAGCACCAACCCAGTGCCAATGACCCATTTGTCCCATTGTATTTTTGAAGACAGAGTGAAAAGATCGCGTGCGTACCATCATCGCCGCGAATACGCTGCCTTGCGTACTCTCGAATTCGTTATTTTTTTCTCGCTCACCACACAGAACCTACTTAACAGTCGATGACCGTCTTCGCTCGTATTTCGGACGGCCGCTAAAAACTAAAATTAGTGATGACACTCGACTGTTATCTTTCGTCCCATCGCTTCGCGAGAGGATCGTCCGATTACCATCGTCAAAGACGTGGTTATCATCCTCGTCATCGACATAACAGCATGTAGTACTTTCTCAATTTGCTGTACTAACATAGTCCAATCTCCATCTCAATTCGATTTGAGCCTTATTCCAATGAAAAAAAATCCGGTACATACATATGGAACAGAACATTCGATGTTTGGTCGAAGATCGTTCTGATAGTTAACTCTTTAGGAACCTTATTTTTGACTTATATACCGACAGAGAAAAAAAATCAATATGTTGTAGAGCTAATATCTCCAGGAATTTGAACCAATTTTCTTTTCAAACTACTATATTTCAGCTTCACTCCAAGTAATTTTGATAAGAATCGAAGTACGATTTTCATTGAAACTTCTTGGGACTTGGAGAGAAGCTGAAGCAATGGCTTTGAAAGCCGATCTTTCCAGATCTAGATCTAAAATTCTTAGATTTCTTTTGAACAACTGAGCCGTTTTACGGTGCATATGTGGTGCGCATTGGCGCCAGCTCGTCTTCTGCATCATCGGAGCGTTTCTTGTTTTGCTCGAGTCGGACACACGCTACGCTATTTTTGGTCGAACGTTTGACCGTTTAATTTGGTCGCTTTATTTAACCGAGCGAATGTCATCCCGTCGATGCTCTCAGCCTCCTCTAACTCGGAAAATTCCGAGCTGAAGAAATTCCAATTTTTTTTTTTAAATTTCAAATGAGTCGTTTTCGCGCTCATTCTCTGTTAATCACGTGCGTTTTAGTTGACTAATACCCTTTGTGACGAAACTCGCGGTCGGTTTCGTTTTACGCAGTTCGAAGAAATTCACTCATTTTCCGCAAATGTCGATTCAATTAGACTAAATTAGATACGATTATTTTTTATTTATATGTTAATTTTTTTTTTTGAGAAAAGTTTGTTTGCTTTGCCTGAAATCTCGAGATATTTGTAGTCACAAGCATAAATTTATCATTTCAGATGTTTATATAAACAAACCAACTTTATTTCTGCAATTTTTCTTTCGACCATTTGCCACGACTTTTATTACATAAGATGATATCTTCAATAACACAGTTTAGAATAAAACGCATTTTTCAATCATTTATTTCATCAAACGACTCGCACAGACTTCGATCGAATAAAAGTCAACAGGAAATTCAATCCTCAACTCTCTCTCTTCGCACTTATCTCATCACAGCTTCTATCGAATCAATTTTAATCTATGACTTATAGTGTCGACGTCTTCAAACCTTGACTTTAACCATCTTTCTACTTCTACCTCTTCGCTTAACACACTTCCTATCCTCCGCATACCACTCGATACGCGTTTGGCCTTAATCCAAAGCACCCACGCCGCTCATCCCATATCAAAAGTTTCGTACTTTGACGACTTATAGAGCCTAGAAAAAATAAATTATACAAGCAGTCGACCGCAAAACCGCACAACTTGCAACGCGACTTTTGAACAACTGTTCAACAAGCTGCGTTTGTGTACAAATAATCGTTAAAAGTTTTTCGAAACTACTACTATTTTCTCGGCAGGAAATAGCGACGTGTCAATTATTTTTAAATTTGTGCTTTTTAATGCGTACGATTTCGAATATTCGGGAAGCGTTCCAATTTTTTAAATAACCACTCCTAGCAATAGTACTACGGCGTCTTCGGCGGTTCCGATTTCCATACAAACGAAAACAAACTTCGATCCAGCATCTCCTGACCTGACGATCGAAATTAGCCAAGATTCTCGAAGAGTTCGCGTGACTCAATCGAAATTACAACAATATGGGTCTTTGATGTGTCTTTTGCGATTCCAGGGATCGCAAAGAGCACGTGTTGTCGATATAGTCACGCGATGATCCACGCCGAAGATATTTCCTCGGCGTTTTTAACGATTAGCGTATTTATTATTTCTAAACCGTACGATGAATCGTTTATTTCTCGCGTACGATCGTCATTGAAATTTCGTATCTAATAACCGAACGATGCGTATGCAAATTCTTGGAAGCGAAATTTCTAATAAGGCTAGTTCGTGACTTGGACTAAATTGTGCGATATGCTTAACGTCACGTTCGTAAGAAATAATTAAATTGTCGTATATAATTAGAATTTTCGACTAAATTCACTTTGTCGTTGAAGATCTACGTTGACGCACTTCCTTTCGTTTTTATTTATTCCTCTTTATATACATATGAATGTGAACGATTTGACGAATTGACACCGACAATACGTCAACATGCACACCGCCTACGTTATAACGAGATTCGCTTTTTTTCTTCTTCTCGAATCGCAATTTTTATCTTTCGCGAGTCCAATTAATTCAAATCCCCTCGGCGTTCATTAGCGGGCGACCTTAAATCAAATTATGGAGATTCGAACGCGACCGCCATCAATTAATCGGAGATAGGGTTGTGCAGCCTCCACCTTGAGACTTAAATCGATGATGTCATCGCCATTCATTATCGAAGCTTCTCTGGCTTATTTTTTTTATTTGGAATCAGACCGTTCTGCATACATGAATATTATTGTATTAAGTTTCGATAGGTTAATTTGATTAATGCTTTTTTTTTTGGCTAGCAAAGCGTAGTCTTAACAAGGGAATTTAATCCCGAATCAAAATCTCAATCTTGGGATTTTGAAACTAAGATTTGCCAATCCTGGATTGAATTCCCTAGTTTAAACTTTGCTCAACCCCTTTCTCATCTCCATTTTAATTTGACCCAGAAGAAAGCTTAACCTAATCGGATCCAATTTTCGTATTGACCGATTGTCAAATTATATAAATTCATTTGTTTCTACGTCATAATTTACAGTTAAAAATATAGTGTGTATCATATAAAAATTAGTGTTGAATTCGAATCGAATTCACATTCTAGCACAGTGGTTCTTAATTGATCGTTTGAAATTGTAAATTCTAAATTTTTCTCACATGCGAAAGTGTTTTGTGAGTTCGGAAAATTTAAGAATCACTACCTAACGTTTTTAGCATAACCTCGATTTCACCTACGAAATCGCAATGCGTGTCATTATCAACGCGAAAATTTGTCGAAACGAAATCATCGTTCCACATTTCAACTATCGGCAGCCACTAAATAACTAACAAGACGCACTTTATTTCCTTCTCTTCTAATGAAAAGGTCATACGTCTGAAAAAAAAAATCATTCTATACAACAATACAGAACCTTCTCATAATTTCTAGCACATTTATAATTCGAAGATGAATATAATTCGGCTCAAACTTCGCCCACATATCGAAAGTGACGTACGTATTGTACGCCACACAATGTAAGTTTCTCACGACGCACATACTCGTTGTGGGTGTAGAACGTGCATCCGTAAATTATGCACATTTTTCATTTATAATGAAGAGATCTCTTTCGAAAAGCGAGTGTTGTCGCGTCATTTTTTTACATTTTTGACGTTTCGATGCAGCGTCCGGTCTGAGTCGATAAGCTTTCGATGCGCATCGGTGCATCGTTTGTTGCTGTCGTTTTAATTGCCGGCATTCTTCACTAATCAACGTCGATTGGTTTCAATAGAACTTGTCAATTAAGCCAAGAATTAATCGCATCTAGTCATTGGGAATATTCAGTTTAATCTATTCGATTGCGTTTTTTATTTTTCGTGAAATCGTTTCGGATTGAAAGTTTTCCGTTAATTTCTTCCGTACCGATACGGATTCGTTCTTTTAAACTGTTTATAATGTTTGCATTGCACACGCGAGCGTTCTAGTTTTCGTACTAGATAATCTGTTCTTATTTTTAGATTCAATAGAACCAATTTTCTTTTGTAGGACTGATTCAAGGTTCTCAATTAACTCGCACTATAAAACCGTATAATTTTCTTCAATCCAATTACATAAATTTTCACAATGAGACGATAAATCTGCAAAGTCTCTTCATACAATAACGCAGTCATTCTTAACTTAAACAATGCAAAATAATAATAAACTAAAAAAATAACATAATTACACTCAATCGACACGAAAGCGCCAAATCATCGTTTCACTGGAATAGACGGACGTGTGTCCGAACTTCGCCTTGATCTTGCCTTTCTGACTTCGTCAATGTCAAGTCGAATTTCCTCACCACACTTCTGAATCTAAAAACTCGCATGCCACATTATAAATACTCGATAGACGATTAATATAACCTATATTGAATTACGTCCAATTTCGCCCGTCGCAACGTCAATTTGTCAAAATCTTCTTCGGTCGTGTGAGATTCGTCATCTTGCGATTTCACACCGTCTTTTTTGGACATCGCCGTGTTTTTTTTTTGTCGTATGTAAATACAATCAGCGTAACCTGTAACAGATTGTTCATAGTAAACGTTGGCGGTTGCCAAACAAACTTACCGCATGCACAAATTTAGTTTAGCTCTGTTTACGATCTCGATCAATATCGAATGTTCCATAAGCTCATTGTCGATCGACCTTAAAATCTAATTTTGGGAATTCATCTGAAATTTTCGGAATATGATTCATTTCGAATTTTCGATTTAGTTTAGATTTTATCTTGAGTGTTTTTCGACGATTTCGAGTGCGAATCGATCATATTTCCGGAATAATATATACGTTTTATAGTGGAAAGATAAGGTTGATTTGATTTATTAGATTACTGAAAAATTTCATAACGATTCTACGTATAAAATAATCGAATGTTGTAACGATTGGGTGTGTTTAAAAAAAAACGATTGCAATATGCCGATGATTTGCATCACTGAACATACAGCCTTTTGTTAAGAACAACGCGGCTGCAGCTTATTTTTTTTTTAATGCACTTCGATGGCGTCATTGTTCGATTCACTTAGATAAAGAGTCCTTGATTTCTGTTTTGTTCCAATCTAACGATGATATGTCAATATCTAGTTCATGATATTTCCTAGTAATTCCCTTCGTGTTAATTATCTAAACAAACATTACGTTTAGAATTTTCCTACTAGAACTGCTACTTTGAACTGTAAATCTTTGATTCGAACGATATTCGGGAAATTTCCTAAACAAACAATCCGACGCATTTCCCGGAAACATCCATACAAAAAAGTGAGCACACGTGAGCGGAAAATGACTCAAGATCCAAAACAGCTCGTTCAATGCCGCAACTCTGTACTTACCGAACCGCAATCGCCATCGACAATATCAATTTCGATTTCATCAATAACAACTAGGGGTCTTATCGTTTTTCCGCAGAAAATAGTGATAGTTTCATCGATAAACTCAAACTGTGACATTTCGTGGTTCTTTATGCAACTGGCATATTATTTTAAGGTTCTAACGTCTTTTAAATCCGTGAATTTACTTGTAGCAATTGGAGCTAAATTTTCTCCACTATTTGTTTTTTTTTCAAGCTAGAGTAATTTTATAGGAGTTTAAACTAAATGATTTAAAAAAGTGGATGTTTCAGTTCTTATGTTTAATCAACATATTTCTTATCTAGGATGACAATTCGTACTAGATTTTCCTGTACATGATTATCTTTTTACAACGTGTTCCAGATTGTTTTACGAAAAATATTTAGCCCTTTAATCAAGCATATAGAGCAATTGTTTTTTCTAGGCTCTCTGCTTCAACTCCATACCAAGCTTCGGTGTTGAATCCATTCCCATTTAGTCCTGACTTTTAAGTGCGATGATTTTACTCTATTTTTTTGTATCTTTTTAAATATGCGAAAAAAATTGGTTCAGCCCTGTCTTACGAAAACATTCGATTCGAACACACCCCGATTGTCTCACCTTCGGCAATTTGGCAGAGTCAACCAAAGCGATTCCAAGTGTCGCACTCTAGAGTCAAACGTTCGCATAAATCTCGTCCACATCACGCTCCGGAAGTCGATTTCTTTCCCGATGCAGCTAAATGCCCACGCTCATGATTTATGGAAGCATCCTCATCGTCTGAGGTCGACTTTGTGTTTGCAAATTAAGCCGAAGAATAACACTTGTCGTCGGACGGCGGTAAAAGCCTTCGTCTGGGTCAGTTATGTTTGTGCGAGCTTAGAGTTTTTAGTTTTTGTTCTTATCGCTCGTGTTGTTTGTGTGATAGGCGATGGTTTTATCTGGAGTCGTTTCCCAATGGTCTGGAGGTGCTTAACCTAGTAGTTTGGTTGCATAATTTTTTGATAACGGTTGAATGTTAGTTTCTATGTAATTTTTATATGTTACATAGAATTATTATTCTATTACTATTCATAAAGTTGTATCGTAATAATGATTGATAGATCAAATAATCTCATATAGCATATCCATAAACAGATGGGTAATAAATCATACTTTTTCATTAACGCAAACGTTATTGTACTAAGAATTATCCTTATTTGCTTTTTCAAAAACAATAATATATTTTAACAAAACATCGACTCGCACTAAAGATTACAAGTCGTAAAACTGAATCCGTCGATTTGTATGGCGATGCATTTCGAATAAATTATTATCAGAATCGGTCGATTTTATGTTCTGAAACCATTCAGGCGCTGAACGGTTAATCTATTAATAATGATACAATCATGCGTCTGCACCTGAATAGCCGCATTTCAAACAACCGTGATTTATCTTAATTCAAACATTTTTTTTTTCATGAAACATCAATAACGACCATGTTAGAGGTGAAATATAACGTTATATTTGGAGAGATGACGATACGTTTCGCACACGATCGGAAATGTACACGATCGTGTAAAATGGGTGAAAATCGCCTACAGTTTCCTCCGAGTTTTCACCGAATTCATTAAATTTCGGAGATTATGCAGAATGAATACATTTCTGTCATTCTGCACAATTTATCGAAGTGCGTCTTGGTGGATTGAGCACATTTTAGTGGTAATTTACGCGTTTGGAACGACCTCACAGATGTACGACAATCGCCACTAATAACATTCCGAAGGCGAAAAATAACGATCTCGTAAACCCGTCAATAAATAATACACGATCAACAAGCGTTCCGTTCATAAACGATGCTGCATTATTCGCGTCAAATTGTGATTTATAACCCTTGTTTCACGATCTATTTGTTTTTCTTGTACTTTTCTCGACGGGCGTTTAAAAGTAACGTCACGCTCGATTTTTCTTCGGATTTCACTTGGTATTTTGCCCGAACGTTTTATCGCATTTGAAAAAATGTACCTTAAACTTAGCTCAAGGTGGTCGATAATTTTCCTTTGGAAAGAAAATTCTCTTGTTTTTCCTTGAAACGTTTATTTGTTTTCGATTGTTTTCCTTAGAAGTCAGTCGGTCAAAATACGTAAATGTAGCTAATCTTTTTTTCTCAAGTTTATCGTCAATTAAACGCGAATAGATGATTGAAAGTCATAGTTATGCTTAATATGCTTAATCTCACAATAATTTTGAACCACGAAACATCAACTCTTTGATTCAATTACATTTTCTTCGTTTGTTTTCCATCTTTTTTCACTTACCATTGTATTTATTTCTTTCATATCTCAACTTCCTAATAAGCGACATTTCAATCATCGATCAAATCATTTAACAACATACAATCAACCATAATTTTCCTCCGATAAAATACGACAGTAGTTACCTTTAACTAACCAAAAAATCAGCCATATTCAAGACTCGCGAAAATTCCCAAGATCAATCGAATCCATTCGACCTCCCTCGAAGAATTCCACCGTCCCGCGGCATTTAAGCGTCAAAGCCTCCAACGAAACATCACCTAACAAACAATACAACGATTATATAGAGAAAATCTAGCCGATTCGATCGTTTCGTTATTCGAAAGTGTCCGAAGAAGTGGCCGACGCCGTTCTCCGTTCTGGCGATGACATCACGCGTATTTCGGTTTTGGTGGATACGCAGAGCGCGGGGTGCAGAAGTCACAAACTCTTCATTCTCGAGTCACTTTTTCCACTATAATTCTAGATAAAGCTAGACAGGTTCAACGTCCACGTGATAGTTTTCATTATCGATACGTTATAAATAGTTGCGCTGGAACGGAACGAACTTGCGCCGCTTTTGTTTTTTTACCGTTGGTCGATGAACTTACGATGCGCGTTTTCCATGTCGTGTTTAAAATTTTCTGCATTCGAAAAATATTTCGTGTGTTTTCGTTTAGCGCTCTTATTGTGTGTCGATGCGGTGTTTTCACAGCAGTTTCGTGTGCGCTATAAAAAGAGTTACGTGATTGCTCTAATATGTTGGTTTATTGTAGAATTTTGATGTGCGAAAAACGTATGAGATTGTGTCATGTAAAGCACACTTGTGATTCGATAATAGTCATAGTTTACCTTAACGTTGAAACGATTAGTTTTAATGTTGCTTAGTAAACATGACACATGTGGTATTTTCTGTAAAAAAGTTATTTTTACTTCGGATGACTGATAAATTGATATTTAAACGCGACTCTTTTTCCAATAAAATCTGAGAAAAATGGTATCGCGATGTCGGATATTTCAGTATCGCAATTTTATTCGAAATTTATTTATATGTTGTTCGATTTTTTTCTCAAACTGCATTTTTTTTGGCGAATTTAATATTTAATGTACAAGCCGATGTTTGATCTTTTATCGTTGCGTGGGATTTTCACCAGTTTATAAAACGGACATGACTTCATTGTGTTTTGATTTATCGCGATATGTGTTAAATAAAATTTATCTCACAATAATCGTCCACCACACGCGACATGACCAAACTATGCCCCGCTTACAGAACGAAAACGCTTATATATATTTTTAAATTGCATAATTTATTCGCTTATTTTGCCGCGTCAATTATAAAATAGCGCAATTGTGGGAGTCAGATTCGAAAATGTATCGGAATGATTTATTAATTCTGCGGCGACGCAAACTTGGACGCTCTCCAGCATTTTTTCCCGCGGTGAGATATCCGACTTTTTCCTAATAGATCAAAATAAATCAACGAAAGCGAAAAGCTTCGAGATTTTCCGAAGAAAAAAAAAGGTTGACGACACACTCACCGTTAGAGCGAAGCACGTAACCCTCCATTCACTGCGAATCTACGACGAGTCAACTCTGTTTACTACGAATGGTCAACATTCGACACCGGATCTTCCTCCGACGACGCGAAAGTCTGATCCATGAATGAACCTGAACTTTTCCTCCCGATTTTCGAACCATTCATAATTTCACATCTGGTCGGTATTATTTTAGTCAAGGTAAGAAGCAACCGGTCGCCTTTGCCAACGAACTCGACCGCGGTTTCTTGCTCTCGTCCCGACGGCCATCAGTCGCAGTAGCGATTTCTGAGCAGCAGCAGCAGCATCATCATCATCGTCGTCACGATGGGTTCTTCGGATGTGCGTGTCAGCTGACGATGATGGAACACGTGCTCGTCTCCGAATCCCGAGTGATGATCGCGGTGATGTCATTCGCGTTGCGCTCCTTTGTTCTTGTCGTGTTCTTCTCGTGGTGCTCTTTCAACCTGAGCCGGATCGTCCAATTCATCGCGCCTAGGTGAGTTCATCTCGATCGTGATCGTCAGGAATCCAGCGAGAACGTGTTGTTTGTTGAGTAATGTTGATAAAGTCGGCTAAATGTTGGGGTGTCGATTCAGTGATTTGTGTGCTCGGCTCTACTGTAAATCTCGACGGTGCAATGTTTATGTTGTCAATAATGTACTTAGAAGCAAATTGTTCTCACGATTCTATTAGCATACGTTCTGAGTCGTAATTCGTTTTAATTCTTATTCAGATTTGTGTACGTATCAGTATGAAACTTGATGAGTTGTTAAATTAGGTTTTAGGTTAGGTTAAGTGTTGTGTCGATGGTCTGCTCCACGACCATTTTAATCGTAAAGAAAATTCAGATCTGAATATGTTTTATTGATCGATTTTATTGTAAGAAAATAAACGAAAGAGATTTAGTGGATCATTAAAACTGGAATTCACGTTTCCTTATCGTTCTATGGAAAACTTTAGTGCAGAACAATTCTCAACACTATGGGAAAATGGTAGCACGACCGAGCGCATTGGTGCACCGGTGCAACCGGTTCAGCAGTCGTCGCAATTCCTATCTCCTCGAGTTTTGGTTCTTCCTTTGTTTGTGGTGTCCATTCCTAACGACCAGATCACAATTATTTCTGGAACGGACTCCCTCGACTCGCCCGGTCCCTTCAGGGTTATCCGAGCTCCTTTCGCTCTCACGAAGCGCATTTTAAATCGTAACCTTTTTAGTTTCGTTGCCTTTTTTTTTGTAGTGTATAATATATATATCGAATCGTTATTCGATAATGCCAGTGTATACCGTGTGACCGCATTCGCTTTCTTTGTTTCGAACGAGAGTGCGATCGTATCTCATGTTGAGAAATCGATCGGCTAAAATACGTTCGATTTAACTGCAATTATTTTGTGCACGTTCGACGATTAAGTCTTTTGGTAAATATGCGCGAATCTTCATTCATTTGCATTATCATTATTTCGCTTATCACTTCGAGACTTAACGAGCAAACATGAAGAATGCGCCAACTTCTAAACATCGAAACAATAAATATTTAACATGTAATTATAAATATTTGACAGATTGTTTGAAAAAAACAATATTTGTTTAAAAAAACAATGTTTATTATATGATGCATGTATTAATATTATATCTAGCCCTTGTGACTGATTCTCAAATTAAGTGATCAATAAACTTAGTTTTACTAAAACCGGCCTTAGCCTCTGGCTAGTTTGTGCAACTATTCTAGTAGCCGATATTATATTGGTCATTTGTAGAACATATATGTTAGTTTATGCTAAATTAATACTATAAGTTGACTATATGAATGTTTGTAATTTATAAAATACCATCCTATCTCATTTGTCACAACTTTTGCAGACATCCCGTCTACAACTCTTCAACACGATACGAACTCTTCTCATCACTCTTCACAACAAATTCATTTGTTTTCGCGATTTCGGCATACACACCCTCGGGATCACCACGAATCGGCAATCATCATCATCATCATCATCATTCATTTCAATATATCAAATTTGTTGTCGCTAACCGTTGACCCTCACTCTCGCTTATCAGTGTCAACTGAACGAAACGACTCGCTCGGTTCATCTGCAGTTTATCGTCGTTTTTATGGCGCCATAAACGGAATTTGCTTCGTCTGAACGGCAGTCGCAATTCTGTCGTGATTTGACAGTGATTTCTCAATAATTTCGAAGTTGTTAATTGTGAATTAACGAAGTGTAATTGCTCCGTAGCGATGCCTTTTCGTTGAAATGAAGGATTTGCTAGTTTGCTTCGCGTTGTCTTCTGTGATTGTTGTGTCGTCCGCTTCTACGTTTCGAACGTGAGCTACATTTTAAATTTCAATATTGTTCAATTAATTAATCTAATATGATACGTATGTCACATTCATTTTTTTAAGCGAAGTCATGTCAGTCATTTCTGAGAGAGTTTGACTATATTTGATGCACTTGTTTGTAGTCAATTCTATTCTAATATTTTCTATGTTAAATTGATAGGATTTTTGATAATTTAGGTTAACAAATATCGAAATGGTATCAATAATAAACATATGTATCAGATACTGGCTAATATTTAACATTAAAATTAAAATTAATGGTCATTCAGAAATATCCTTGATTTTAACACTGATCTTGAAATATAATAAATAAAATTAATTAGGGAAACGGATATCCTGTTCCCTTTCAAACGCATATTTTCATTATCAAATTTTAACATTTTCCCTATATGACTGTGGCTTTAACGCCGATTATTTCATGTATGAAACATACATGTATTACTCACGTTAAAATCAGATTTTAACATCCCGTTCCGCGTTTTTTAACGCATTAGCGAAAATTTCGATAATAATCTACGATTGCACAAGTAGAATCGCTCAGAGATGATCGAACGTACGATTATTATTTTACGCACGATCCGTTCGAAAACATGTTTATCGGCGCCAAATTATCACCGATGAGTGTATTTGCCAGTGACGAAACAGTGATGATCATTCTCGTTAATTGTTCACACATAAGTTTGCTTGACTAATTGCCCAATTCGGCATCGAACGTCGATTTGCATAAGAAATTGTCATCTCGATCGCTAAACGCGTTTCATATGTAATTCAAACAGTTGCCACATCTTTCCAATTTAAGAAGCCGTATTATTGAGTCGTCGTTTCTAGACATTGTTTCGTCTCTCTTCCTGTCAGTCAGAAAACGCTGTTCGAATTTTAGCACATGGTGGTAGACAGTCTTGGAGTCAAGGCTGGTCGAGAACCTGAACATCGGACGTGCGTCAAAAGCCATTGGTATCATGGTCAAAATCATCTCGTATAAGAAACCCATTGTCGATCGCAACAGTTCAACAATTTAACTAAAATAAATGGCCCATTGAGTTTAAGGATATTTCCATTGATCTTCGATTCAATTTTGCATACATCCATGCGATTTTTCAATTCAAATGATATTGAAAAATAATTGTGTCAATTTCGTTTGTGTAATTCTCTAGAATGGCATATTTTCATTGTTGATTAATAAATTTGCTGTGTCGAAATGTTTACAATTATACATATTTTCGACGCCATAACAATTGCTGTAATACGGTTTATTGACTCGAGAGTATTTTTATCAATTTTGCAAAATCAACCGTATGATTTAACTATGTCATAACAATACGAAGTAAACAACTCTTGAATTTCCCAACACAATTGAACGAATCAACGCAACCGCAAACGTTTATATACGAAAATAACATCGACAACTGAACTTGAATAAAAAGTACGCACACCGAGTCGGGAAAAAAGTGTGTTACCGAACCGTCTTCGTGCTAAACGTAAAAAAAAATACGCAGTTCATTACGTCAATCACGATGAGATGTTTTTATCTAGATTTTCGATCGTTGGATAATATAATAATTCGATTTTTTTGGTTTTCTTCAGGGAGGCTTTGGCAGCATGGAGCGGTCGAGTTGGATCGCCTTGTCGCCGTGCACAGGCAGATACGGTTCAGCCTTTGTTCAACGATCTTCACTTGTATCCTTCGAAAACACTCGGTAAGTCTTGATATTTCATATAAAAATATTGCCTATCTTATACTTCAATCTTGGATAAATCGTGCTCGGCTAGTTACTTTTATCCATCGGTTCATATTGTCAAGTTTTCTATAAAGTAAGATTTGGTTTCGTATGAATTTTTCGTTTAGAAAATGTGCTTTGGTTCATTTTCAGTCAGTATTCATGTTTGAAGTTAAATTTAATATTGTTTTTTCTATTAATTCACATAACATTCGTTATTGAAAATATTCTTTCAATAGAGACATGAATGCCTACGGTGACAAGGAAAATTCAATAATTGTGCAAAATGAAGATCGATGTTTCGAGTATAGGATTAAACAGCAATTTTGGGAAATTAACAAATCTGTATGATACAGCTCGTATGTATCTAGTTATATTTACATTATCAGCTACGTTTTATTTACCGGGTCTTATTTTTGCTATATAATTTAAAACTTCCTTAAACGTAATCTAGGGCTTGTTATCAGAAGAGATATTTCCGGGAAAATGTATGAGAATAATTCTCCATTTTATTCAAATCCTACAAAGTTATCGTTTCAAGTTTTTTTTTTAAAGAATCCGCTTGTGTAGGAAAAGTTTCTCATCGCAAATATCTGCGATCGAAATGTCGTAAAATTTTAATAATCTTCGTCGGAAATCCTTTTGTATCTTTCGATCGCCAATTAACATAATATTGTCGTTGATTATTCGTTTAAATCTCCTTTGATTAGCCATTCGGATCCGCGTGCGAACGTTGGGAATGTGAACGTTTCCCAAATTTATTCGAAATTCGAATTGTATAAATATTGTGGTTGTATATTTTCATAATGAATTTTCGAATCGTAATCTAATGGTTTCGCATTCGATTTGCATCGATTGCGCTCAAAAACGAATCTCGAAGATTTCACGCTTCGCAATTTCGCACTGCAATAAATTACTTGGACTTTGATGACTTAATCGCCGTTTCGTACGTTACGACATAAATCAGTATCTTCTCACGATCGTCAGTATCTCGGAGCGATGACGTATTCGCGTAATTGCGGTCAGTATCGACGCGATCCGACATCAAACAATAAAAGGTCGACCAAACAAACTCGACCCGCTAAACCTTCGTTCGCTTTGAACTTTAACACGACAATTAATTAGCGAGATGACTCTTTCGACTCTGGCAGATGTTGAATTGAACGCATCTATAAGAAGATATTATATTTGACGCAGACCACCGAGTAGAAGACCGTGAAACAATGAATCATTAGTGAACGGTACTCATCTATCGATACGTTCACTTTTGAATAGTATTTTTTTGAAGATTTGATTAGAAATCATATGCTGGATGTACACGGATCGATTTATCTAATGACAAATCGCTCTGTCATATTTGTAACTAAACACATCGAGCGATTTGTCATACAATATATCGGACACGTGGAAATGCGGCATTAGTACAAAGTTTCAGAAAGTGAAACTCATTTCCGATGAGTTTGCTTTTCTTAAAATCGGCGATGAGTCGAAAATCATAAGTCGGCTGTAAAATCGACCCCGTCCTGATTATTCAAAATTTAAGGTCGTTTGTAAATTGTATTGAAAAAAATCCGTTAAAAAACTTGTGCATCGTTCCATTGTTGCTGTTCGTATCTATTATCTCGACTTTCAAGTTTCGCTTCTCAACAATATGTGACCCACTGACTTCCAATTTTTTGCAGATTTTCCAAAATTCATCACGATTACATTGGCGCCGTACTATTTATTTTTTGCTATCGATTCGTTTAATTATAATGATCGTGGAATTAATTCGGCTTATTAAATTGTTACATCGATCTATAGGAGAATTTTATCATTATTTTTTTATACTGAATAAAATAATAACAATTTTCAATATACGACTGCAAAACGCGGAAGAAAAACCGGTACGAACTCTCGAAAGGTTAAAACCGCGAAAACGGGGCGTGGTTCTTGTTTTTTTTTTCTATATTATTATTTTTGTTTACTGTTTACTAGATGGGAGCGCGTAATATGGCAACATTATAAACGTTAATGTAATCATATTTGATTATCATTAAAAGTAATGTTGTATACGATGACGACATCGACATTTTGAAAGAGTCACTTTTGCTCATCTTCGATCACGCGATTGACTCATTTTTTTATATTAATCCCTTGTTCATCCCTGAAATCACACGCGAAGATGCTATATGTGCGTTTTTATAAAATTAATCAATTATATTTTTTTAATTGAATGTGATCTCAGATGGTGATTTGAATTATTCATACGCATTTTGTATTGATCTAATATAGGTTTTAACAAACAAGAATCTCGATTTGCACCTGTAAGCGATACGATTGATATTCAATACATGAAATTTCATAGCGCCATATTATTTATCACTGATCGATTATTCTATCGATATTTTTTTCATCGAACATGCGGTTTCTCGAGCGTTCCAACATTGACTCATAAAATTTCATATTAAACCTCGTACAATACGATTCGTAATACGCTCTTGTCTTCGATCGTATTATGAAACAATTTTTTTTCGCACACATGATATTTATCACAGCTGACGTTTTGGTAATTAGTGTATATCTATTTAGCGCTAGAGCAGTCCTATCGATCTTGTTCGAATGTGTGTTTTTTTTAGATACATTTTCATATGTTTCGTTATCTATGGCAGGTTCATGTTCTCCAGCTCTCCGTAATCGATTTTTTGCGTCAGTTTTAATAAGTGCATTTTAATATATGCACATAAACATCGAGCGGTCTATAAAGCTGTAAATCTATTCGATTCAAGTCGCTCTAGTAGCTGTCAATGCGTTTGTGATAAATCCGATTCTTATAACCTGACCTATATCCATTCGAAATGTATTGGAAAGGATCGCAATACAATAAACATGAATTCAGTGTAAATTTCAGAATTGTATAAATTTTCGTATCTACGCATTATACATCAGATTTTAATCTATAATATATCTATCAAATAAATCTTGAAATTAATAACCGATCATATATTTGATAGATATATCACGCGTATAGATCAAGATACAATATAAATTAAACAGTTAAATCGTCCAATCAATCAATGTACAAATAAAACGCTTCGACTAACTAACCGAACACAACTCATCTCAAACTCAAAACGATTAAAAAATAATTTCACATTCACACTCATATATTCAAGAGCAGAAACAACAGTTAATTTTCCGACAATTTCCCATGCGATAATTTCGTGGTCCATCATCATCATCATCATCAGCGGTCGAATTAATCGCGCGAGTCGAAACTCAACTTGTATCGTTTTTTTTTCGTTCGACCGGCTTTTTTCTCTCGTTTCGATTACGTACGCGTTTTATTTCTGATTTTTTCACATCTTCCAAATGGCTTTTCCCAATCTTTTTTTCTTCCAATTTTTTGTCTCCCTCGGCTCACCTGTCTCGCGGTGTCCGTTGCGGTGCCGCTTCGAAAGGGGCGATGCAGTCATCGCGGCCACTGACATCATCGCGATTGTTTTTTTGAGGATGTGGTTCGATATGAATTTTGAATATTTTATAGTCTGTCTTGTGATGGGGGTGTGTTTTGAATTTTATGAAAGGATTCAGGGATGAAGACGTTGAGAGTTGGCAGAATTGGCTGAACGCGTTGCGGATGCTGTTGCAGTTTTAAGGTTGAGGGAAATCTGTGAAGTTTTACTATTGAAGCTTGATTTGTGTAAATGAGAGTTTGATGTGTTTAATTTTTTTTTTCTTGTGATTCTGGTATCTAACTAGGTCATACTAATTAAGATGATTTAAAATAAGGTTCACATAATAGGCAGGATAGAGGGTTTTTCTTTGTAGTGAATTTATTTTTTTATTGGATGTATTCAATTTTAGCGACTAAATTGAAGTAGAAAGAAAAATATTTTGTGACGATTGAAATATTTATCTCATTGAATGGGTGGATTGTATTTTTTTTTTGTCATATTGAAAATTGTTGGTTTTTTTACAAAAATGCATTTTTAAAAATCCCCGTCCTGACTGAGCTTTTATTGAGTGGATTAAAGTTGTTTGATGTATGTAAATAACCAAATCAACTTTAAGTTGTAAAAGTGATTTTTTTTTATTGTCTCGATGATGCGTTTTTATTTCCAATCTCAATATTTTATGTGACATGTGTGTGATGAGTATTTACAATGTGTGTAAAAAATTACACACGTGTGTTTAAAATGTTTTATTCATTAATTGATGATAGTGTGAATCGATGAAACGCTTTTTTTCTTATATTTTGAAGCTCGTAAAATATGTACTCTATTGTTTACAATTGCGGTTAGTTTATTTTGAAATAAACATTAAACAAAGCATTAAATTAATTCTAAATGAAAGATCTTTTTTATGCAAAATAAACGTTTCTAATCTGAAAAAAAAATAACACGATATGTAATTAATATGCCCATAATATCAATTCAATGGCAGTTGACTATTTATCAAACTGATTTATCATTTCGGCGGCAAAATCGTACAAAATATGCAAAACAGACCGCTAAATTACCTACGCAAAACGTAAAAATTATTTATCAACAATCCAAAAAAATAAAATAAAACAATAAAATGAATCACCGGCAAGTTTTCCATAAGCCGCTTCGAGGAAACGAAACCAAAGTGAAATTTTCCTATATTCTTCATAAATCATTTCAATCCAATTCAATCGCCGAAAACACAGAAACGTCACTTGGGAAGGAAATTTGAATGAGGGGGGTAAATAATCCTCTAGAAATTTTACCTGATTATTCATAAACAAGGTAATTTTAAATCACTAATTGATTGCGATTCAACTATTTTTAGTACATTTATCATGCGATTTTTTTATATTATATGAAATGAGAAAAAATGACCCCTTATTTAATAAAATAAACTATATCCCTATTAAAGCAACACGCGATGTATAATCGACGTCGACCAGGAAGAAGACCAGAGCTCGTCGAACGGAGAAGCTCCTCGCAGTACGTGGAACCTTCGACCGCTCGAAGGTCCTCGAATTCGACTCTCCATATACGGAGCGATCGCGAGGTCTCGATCCTACGAAGCGATAATAATTAAACGATCTATAGATCGCTAGGGATACACATTCGCAAAGGTTAACAACCGCTGGCTACGGAACCGAGGCGGAAGTTGTCGCGTTGCGCCGACAGCGGCTGGCCATTGTTGTTGTAGGCGGTTCTCAAACTTTCGAGCTGTTTTATTTTTTTGATCAATTAGTTTTGTTAATTGTTCGTTTGTTTGTTTGTTGCAGTTTTCGAGATGTTGGTGTGCGCTCGAGAGTGCGCCAGTCGAGGCGGTTTGTCGCTTTCGTTCGGTGAATTTTGCGTTTTCGCCGCTGAGCTGAGAAGAAGGGCCAGATGCAGAAAGTGAGTGATTATTGATAGAAAATTAATAATATGTGATAAAAATAACTTATTTTATATGTATATTCGAAATTGGGAATGTCTATGTGCTTCAAAGTTATTAGTGACCTTTCAGGGTCAAGTACTGTCAAAAGAATTTAGACATTGTATACTAAATAGGCTTAAGCGTAGAGCCTTGAGATTTAAAAGACCTTTGTAATAAGATTTGAAAATTGTTTGTATCAAAAATTGTTTGACTACTCTCGTTTTAAATTTTAGTGATAAAAATTGTATATTTTCATATTTTTAAACTAGTATTGAAAATTAAGTTTGAAAGCTCTGTGATATAAATAATTTGAAACCTTCTTGTATCTAAATTCAGCCCTAATGAATCTACAAATTCGTTCTTCATTTGGACTTAATTCATTAAAACTTTATATTATCTATTTTCAGTTTGGCGTCTAAATCTAAGGAAGCTTCTAATTCGACTTCTACGGATGCTTGTCGACAAAACACAACCGCTTGCAAACCTTCAGTGAAGCCAGTTGAAAACGGTCAGTATTTATCGTTTTGAATAGTTGGGAAAATACATTGATTACTATGACAATTTAATGATATCAACCTTTTTGTCGTGGCACGTGGATATGATTATGGTGTCATCGTAATTAACAAATGACATCTTCGATGTTCTCAGCGGGTTTATTATTTATATCATATGTACATCGTATTTGTAATGTGATGATCGATGTGTGACGCATTTTATGAATCAGCAAACAATTATTGAATCCTCAAACCCTTAATCGTATTTCTTTGTTTATTAACTGATTTATAGAGCATCCGATCGAGATAAATCTTTCGAACGTTTGACTGTATAATAGTGAACAGTTTAATAATGAATCATTTATATGTTTTCATGTAACAGTTTGTGCTCGTTTTCGAATCATCTAGAATGAGCATTCTGCGAATATATCATTTTAAATTGTTTTCATTGTAAAACTAGTTTTATCATAAAACACATCCGATTTGATTTTTCGTTCTAGAATATCACATCCTAGTAATAAAAAAATAGCAGCATTATAAATCGAATAAACCAGTCGTCAGCAGCTCAGTCATATATGGTCTTCCATTGCTCGATCATTGGATTATCATATTACATACATTATAATTGAAACACCTCGTTTTGAGGTTTTCCTTTAACGCACCAAAGAAAACGCCGACAGTTTTCCGCGTATGTTTTCTTCACGCTTGGAAAATTGGCAGACGTCAACTTCGAGCCGATCATCATCGTCGTCGCATCAAAGACCTTCGTGTCTTCTGATGACGATGCGGGTATAAAAATCGCTCACACCTTCGCGAAGGAGTTCATTCCGTGGACGATCTCTGGCTCGAGCTGACCTTCCGCCGTTTGGTACCGGCTCGTTGTTTTTGTTGTTGTTGTGTTGTTGTCGTGAACGTCTAACAACTGTTAACCTTCGTTGTGAACATGTGCGTCGTTTCCTATTCGTCTGTGTCTCCTGTGTCCAGTTCTGTTTCCGATGCCGTCTTGTGAAGCGTTTTGATTTCGTTCTTCTAATATAATATGGGTTGTTTGAAAAGAAGTGAGTGATTATCTTAAGAGATCTGGAGTGAACATTTTCGATGCTAAACTTCTGTAGTCACCGCAGAGCTTCTCGTTTGACATGAAGGAAAAGAACCTATACGTTTTGTTTCTAACTATGTAGCTAGTGTCTCACGTTCGTTTTTCACTTAGCTTCTTTCCAACTAATTCTCAGCTCGGATAGTAGAGTACATACTTACTTTCCGAATCCACTCTGAAACGAAACTTTACTCTATGGTTACATACTCCTCTCTAGATTTATACATTTCCTATATTCAGCTCCAGATCTCTGTTCATCCTCAATTTGTTGTCTTCATTTTCTCAATATTGTTTTTTTTTTTTCAGGATCAGTTACAGATCCTCCTCCTTATGAGGTGTTTTTGGGTGGATCTTGCAATCCTACTACATGGAGATTGGACGTTGCTATACCGATGCTTGAAAATATGGGAATCACTTATTACAATCCGGTATGTTTTGCATATAATTGATCCTTTTCTGATTTTTTGAAATTTTGTTGTGAATTGTTTATTTTATTTCAGCAAGTTGCAGAGTGGTCTTCAGAGCTTATCGACATTGAGTTCAAAGCTAAACAGACAGCTCGTGTATTGTTTTTCGTACTCGATGCTGAAACTCGTGCTGCAGCTGCTGCCGTTGAAGCTGCTCATCTAGCAGCCTCAACTAGGTCCCATCTTATATTGGTGTTGCAACCGTATCGTAGAGGGCAAAGGATAGGTGGAGAAATAGTACCAGATCAGTTAGTATTTTCAAATTGGATATTTAGTTGCAATCTGATCTGAAATAAATTTCATGAATATGTTTTTTATAGGGAATATTTGGATTTGTCTCGTGGACAGGCAATTTTGCAAGAAGTAGCCGAAAGAAGAGAACTGCCAGTGTTCAATGAATTAGAAGCAGCTTTGGAATGTACCCAATTGCTTTTAAGAGGAGGAGGATTTGAGAAAACTCCTGCTTTTCCAGGAAACACTCCTCCCGCTCCTGCAATTGCAAACCATCTGATGTTAGTTTGAAATTTATCATGTTTCGTTTTGGCTTTTTGTTAATTTCATTTCCACATAACGGACACAATTTATAATTTCTATTTAGGAAATTGAAACGGGCGTTTGATGCAGCTGATGAAATTAAAAAAGGCAGCTTAACTTTGATCGAAACTGTTAACGCCATCAAATCTTTTTGTGGGGTTAGTGTATCGATAGACACTTTAGAAAATATAATTGCTGCGCATAGGTTGACGAAGAACTATGCAGAGTCCTTTAGTAATTCTAAATCATCGTCGAATATCGATAGCAATCCAATTAACAATTCAAAAGTCGAAACAAAAAGTAATGTTGTGGACTATGAAACTTTTTGCACAATAATGGCTGAGATTAATGCCGATTCTAGCTGTTCTGGTGAATTTAGTGAGTTATATTTTTTCTGTATTTATTTTCATATTAACATGTAACTGAAAATTATAAAAATATGTATTTCAAAATCTAATCGTAAATTGTGTCAGTATTTATCAAAATGAAGGTGCATGTTCAAATTAAATGTATTTATATTATCAAGATCACTTTGGCATCATTTGAATATAAAATACATAAATAACTTTTCTTACATGATAATCACGTTTATACATACTTACTTCAAATTTAGCTCATAATAGTTATATTTGATTTACAGTTACGTCACCGTCATATTTAAGAGACTTAGAGAAACAGATAACGTTATTAATGAAACTGAAATCCGGTAATATGGATATTAACTCTTTCTCGAGTTCTTGTTCTCTATCTGAACAATTAGGAGAAAATGTAGAAAAACTTCATCTAAGTTGTGAACAAAATGAGATGCTGTCTACAGCGACAGTCTCACCTCAATGCCACGGAGAACATTCCAAATGGCGCGAAGCCGCTGGAAAGTGGCGTCAGCTGTTTAGCTCAGTGCAAACGGCCATCTTAGGTTTCATATCTAAAATAGGTACCGTTCACAATTTGCTAGTCAATGTTCATTAATTAATGTTTTTATTTTTAATGCACTATAAAAGACTCTCACTGCAGATTTTGCTTATTTTATGTTTTGTGCGCACGAAGATTATGTTTTTTTTTTTATGTATTTGAACATTGCATCAAAATGACACGCTGATTTTGAATTTTAGTTGCATAGTTCTCGCTAGAAAAATGTGTTTTTTGAATTAATAATATCCCGGTTTGGATACTGTATACATGTAAAAATGTTAACATTTGATTATAAGAAAATTAACTTTATGCTATTTAGATATCGTTCATATTTATATTTATTCGCCGTTTAAAAATGTATATTCATAAAGTACACTTATGTGATTTTAAAGTTCTTACTGCTCTAAATTTTGAAAGAACACTCTATATAAAGTTTTCATCTTTTAGAGTAGAAATAAATCAAAGACAGTAGCAATTTTTTTCAATTATAAACAATGTATAATTCACCATATTATAATATTCATACTAATTTGATATTTTTTTCATATACCTAAATAGTTCCATATAAATCTGTATTATTGAAAAATAATATCTGTTTTTAATTTTTATATAAATTGAATTATTTTCAGATTCGCTGAGATTTGAAAATCGACAACACAATAACCAAAAATCTAATACTAGCGAAAATGTATCGAGCAGTTCAATTATGTATTCTAGAAAAAAAGAATCTGAAACAAATTTTAAATCAAAATATAGAGAATCAGCAGATGCAGATTCACTTAAAACACATACCGTAAAATCTAATGAAAATGTTACTAACGGAAATGAAAAACCACCAACTAGAAAACTCAGTGTCATTATACCTCAGGTGACTACATATATTATTTTTTCTCATAATTACATTGCATACTATTATGCATATGAAAAATCAGTATTTTATATACATTTTATCTTTTTAGCCTTCGGTGGATTCTAACGTTGGATTTGACAGTGTAGGTTCACCTGTTTTAACTCCGCAGTCGAGCCGCAGATTGGATGGATTAGCAGAATCGGTACGAGATGAAGTTGCAACACGCGATGTATATCTTGGAGGATCTTCAACGGTAAATAAAAGTTTTTTTGTACAATTTTTTCAATTAAAAAATATGTATAATATTTTTTTTCTTGTTTAGGCTACTTGGCAAGAAGACATTATCGTTCCAATCCTTAAAAAGTTTAATCTCTCATATTACAAACCAGCAATGAACGATTATAATAGAATGTTTTCTGCTCCTCCATATACTCCAGCAGGAGGATCTATGTTCACATTTGATGGAATATCATTGAACAAATACAACAATAACAAGGATAATCATAACAATGGTCATAATTTCGATTCTTCGCCATCTTCAAACCATAAGTTAAATCGTCACATTGCTAAAAGTGATTCTCTATCTCAAGTCAGAGAGAACGAGAGTATGAATTTTACAAATCAAAGCACAACAGAAAAACACATTTCGCATAGTATTAGCCAAAATAAAAGTAGAACAATTTTGAATAGATCTTTAAGTGAAGATCTGGATAACGTTAGATACGATAACAATCGATTTAATCTTAAGCACGAAAGATTTCCGATTTCTGGAGACCACCCCGAAAAGAAGCCAAAAATCTCCAGAGATGAATCTCCTTCTAAAATACATGAAGACGACAATATTGAATTACGGAAAAAAGACATTTCCAGCAACGGCTACCCTTTACAAACTAGCAGCAGTAGTAGACTGAGCGCATCAGATTTCTATAAAATATCAGAGAGCTCATCTCCCGCTCCGTTTAGAGGTGAAATTAAAAAAAGATATGTATTTAAATACATCAAAATATGTATATGTTTTTTAATAACCTTTGTATATTTATCTCTTAAGGTATGTTTGATGAACGGCAACTGTGGAGTAGCCGTGTATTATTTTTCGGCGTGACTAGCGATACTCGTTGTCTATCTCCAATGGTTCTGGCAGCTCATTGTATTGGCTTAAGACCTCGTTCAGTTGTATTATGCATACAGCTTCTCCAAAAAACTGATGGTGTAAGTTTGTAATAAAAATTCATAATATTTATTCAAAAGAATACATATAATCATTTAATTTTATTACAGTTATCGGAGCAGGCTATCAAAGATTATAATCGAGGAAGAATGTATCTTAAAGATTTAGCCGAAAGAGAAGGTGTACCTGTTTATGATAATTTAGAAGATGCCATACAAAAGGTTATAACGAAACTTGATACTAAAGATTATTAAACCAGAGTAATGGAATATATTTATATTATAATTAACCCCTGAGGTATTTTATCCTGATTAATTTATTAATGAAAATCTATTTCATTTAAATTGGGCAGTATAAATTTTAATTAATTAAATTTAGAAATAATTAAAAAATAATTTTGATATTGCCAATATAATTTGACAAAATTAAAATAATCTTGCATTTTTAATCCACAAACTAGATTGGATGTCAATAAACATCTTTTTGTCTAGTTTAATATACATGTAGTTACATAAATTGTTTCGAATGCAATTTTGAAAATTTCAGTGTTCTATCAATTTATCGTTTCCAGTTTCAAATTGAACTATGCGGTAAGAGAACGATAACTGATAATGAAAGGAATAAGAATCTCATTTTTAGAATGTTGTAAAAATATTTTTCACATTTATGAAAGCAATAAGGTATATCAATTTTCTATAAAAGATTTTTTTAATTCATATACCTAATATATTGTGGCTTTCGCTCACAAGCGATAAGTAACTCGATTTGAAATAAAACGTTTTTTTTTTCAATAAAATTTTCTTACAAAATGAATTAAACCAATTGAATTATTTGAATGGTAAATAAGTAGAATATTTCTGTAAATATATTTGTTTTAATTTATATGTCGAAAAGTATTATAAAATAATGCTTATATATGTTTATGTAATTTATGATTAACAGTTAATTTAAACGACCTAAATTATATGTGTACATTTTCCCCAATAATGTCCTGATGTATTTTCATGTTTAAATATTATGATTTTTACAGTTTTGATTTGTGATAATACGTATCCTTAAGTAATTCAAATATTTTATGACAGCTTATAATGATAATGATAATTAATATTTTTTAATTTTTATTTCAGTTCTTTGTTGACATTAAAATGAGTTCAATATGATAATAAGCCTATTAGAGAAATATTAATGAAAGTATTTTAAGTTCTTCTAACAATATTTTTTTTATTAAAAGTTCTGCTAATTAAACAAATCAAAGAATTGATAAATTCACTAAATATAAATTTAATATTGTATATTTTCAATGTTACAACTTTGAATTCTTTGGTTGAAATTTTTTTCAATAATTTTGAACATGTAGATGTGTTAATGAAAACCACAAACACATCATATTCTGTATACAAAAAAAACTTTAATTTTAAGTTTATATAAAGTTTTGATAGATAGAGTTTGATATAGTTTGGCATACATAATCAAAAGGCAGCTACTTATTGAACACATTAATAATTTTGAATATTGTATAGTTATAAAAATTTCAATTTATCTACTTTTTATACATTTTAAATCATATTATATGACACGTTTGATTAATATTTAAAGTTTTAATAATATGATTTAAAAAAAGAAAAATGTTCGAAACAGGCGGGTTTACGTCATGTTTGTCATTTCATCATGGATCTGTGATATACAAACTTCTTACTTGTCCGTCCAACATTACCTATAACACGTTGGAAACACAAAATACACTTCCTCTCGCAGAAGAAAAAGTTTAGATTGAATGTACCATAATATATATAAATTAGTTTATTTTATGTATGCAAATGTAGGAAAGAATTAAGGTCGTAGATACACATGTTTCTAAATGGCATAAGTGCAATCACATACATGGTTGTCCCTTTCTATTTTACTGGATTCACCCAGTTTTTTTTTCGTATCACAAACTTTTCGAGTTTCACATTTCCTTGGTCAACTCCTACTTTTCCGATATGGCTAATTCAATTTCAGAGCATTGGCTATACATACAGAAGACAAATTAGCAATATTATATTAAGATACTCGTATTAGCATGTGTATCTGTCTTAATTGTTTTAACATTTTGTTGTATCTATCTAAGCAATTCAGAGCTTATCAATTTTTGCAATCATTGAAGATTTCGATTTTTTCACTGTATAAGTGCCTTGCAAATTTAAATTGAGAAAATATAGCTAATTTTTTTAACTTCAATTTTGTATACTATTGCATAAGAATATTTGAGCTGTTTTATGCTCATCATCTTTCTAACTGTGTTCGATTCATATACAGCAATCCTCCAACTACAAACCGTCAAAAATCCACAAGACAGCAGATATACTACAGTACATGCATCTGTCTGTACTGTGGATTTTTGAGTTTGTAGTTAGAGAACTGCCTGTACTTGTTATTTGATATAAGAAAATGGAAATGTTCATTTTCCAAATGTCAATGAATCCTTTCGTTTTTTCTACAATTATTTTTCTTTCATGTCAAAGAAATGGTTTCTTTTTTTCTTGAAGCATAGATTGCGAGTGTTATTGAAATCATACATGCAAAATAGTGTATTGTTTTTATTTATTTATAATAATATATGTGTAACTGTGTTCGATTCATACAAAGTGTATCCATGACAACTTTTATATCACTTACGCTTTGGCGGCTCCGTTGCTTTCTTTTAAAACTACATTAAAATATTTTTTACATAAAATAGTTCTTTATTTTCATATCCTTCTTAACATTTCTTAACCAAAATGTTTCACAAACAAATGTTATAAAAAACCATGTAAAAAACTAAAATCCACAAGATCTCAACTGGATTGCATGTAGTTCATTCAAACAACGAAAAAAAAGCCAAAATTACAAAAGCAATGTATTTTTAGTTTTAAAAACTAGTCTATTTACATGTAAGTAAAGTCTAAAAAAACACTTATGAATGATTAAAAACTATTCTAATTACAAAATGCGTGTGGTGTTTCTTGATTGTGAAAAAGCTTACGTGACACAATAGGAAATACAGTAAACCCCTCTATAACGTAAAGACTGGCTCCACCACCTAGGGAGTTTACCTTATAGCAAAGAAAAACTTGACTCAAACTCTAAACATTCTCATTTTACATATATATAATAAACTTTCTTTCACAAAAATATTCAATATTTCATTAATTATTGCTGGTGAATGGTTTAATCACAAATTACTGAAAGAAGCTAAAAATGTCTGGATATCTCCGAAAAAAAAAATCATTATAAGAGGGATTTACTGTTAACTTTCAATGTATTCAAATCGTAAAATACACAGATCAATTAATGAAACAAACCATATATACTTCAAATACACTCATACCTCCATTGGTGAATATTCATAAATCTTATAGAATGAAAGACAGACAGATGTATGTACGTACAAATGTCCATCTTTGTCTTTCACTTGAATAATATCATAAATGTTCATTAACAAAAGTATGAGTGTAGATTAATTATAAAATAGTAAGTGTTATTTTAAACAAAAAAAAAGAACACAAGTAAATGTAGGGAAAATTACATCTAGAAAAACAATAACAAATTCAAATTTCGTCATATTAATTGTAAATATCTACTACCCTTTTTGAGTTGCGTACTGGCATATCAATCAAAAATATTCAGCAGCAAACTGTAACACTAGAATTATGAATGAATTAGGTATTATGAATTAAAAATAATGATGTATGAAAACTAAATGATTTACTCCAAAAATATTTACATGCAACCAAGAGAACATTTTTATTCTAGTCAATAGCACCAAAACAGTAGAAATCTAAAAATTCCACCAAATTACAAAAGATCAAACACAATATGAAATTTATCAAGACAAAGATAGAACTGAACCAAAAAAGCTCTTCAACCAACTAAACAGAAAACAGGAAAATATTTACATTAATCTGAATTATTAAAACAAGTCTCTTGATCAACATGAAAAATATTCAATCTAAGAAATTACAAAAAGCGTACATAAATGATATTTAAGTATGTAAACTCACTGAAGTTATCCACAAACATGATAATGAGTTAATAAGACAAAACTATGTCAATGACTCCAAATGAAATATGACACTCATAATTTTAAATGTAACTAAATATTGCGAGGGAAATCTATACAAGTGTCGAATTATTTATCAACTACAACTATAAATGAATATTTACAATTACAGAAAAACTCAATACCATTTCATTCAATCGCTACTTATATACGCATACCGAAAAATAAATCTGAAGGAAGACTGGCATATCTTTGAGTTTTTCAAAATCACTGTGGATCGGTCTCGATAATCCTTTTGCGTGGAAGTGCATGAAAAAAAGCACGCATAATGTCTAAGTGTCACTTTTCCATAGTTTTATAGTTTTGTCATTTTCCAAAGCAGCTGATGCTATTATATTTTCAGTGGGGTGGCATGCGGTGCAAAGTACCGTGTCCGTGTGGCCCGATAGTCTTTGAACGACATCTTTTGATTGTAAATTCCATATGTACACTAAATTATCTTCAGAACCAGAAACAATCCACTGTAATAAAAACATAATTTTAGACAGTCAACTAAAATTGGATTAAGAATGTGTTCCATATTGATATTGACTCACTTTGCCGCCAGTAACACTGAAATTCGCAAATATACAATATTTTTCATTTTTATGTCCAGTGTATGTTTTCAAACATTTCCCACGACTGTAATCCCAAAGTTTCAAAGTATTATCTAAGGTTGCTGCTAATATGTATTTGCCATTGGGGCTGAATTTGACAAAAGAAACGGGAGGGTTATCATCGTCAATTAACGTTTTCAAACACTGACCAGAAGCAGTATCCCAAATACGACTATAAAAAAAAAAACAGTCAAAAATAATATAATTTGAAAGAATATGATAATCATAATGAAAAAACATGCTCACCATAATCCATCGTAACTTGAAGATACAATTAAAGAACCATCACGATTAAAATGAACTGCAGACACTGGGTCAGAATGTGCAGGTAAAGTTTTCAGGCATTTTCCTAAAATAATATTTGAGAATGATAATGAAACTGATTTATTAAAATGTAATGTATTTTATGACCGCAAGACTACCTGTTCGAACATCCCATATTCTAACGCTTTCATCAAAACTTCCAGAAACAATGAGATTGCTTTGAGGGTTAAAATTACAACAAAATACATAATTACTGTGTCCTTTCAATGTTTTCAAACATTTGGCTGAACTCAATTCCCAAACCTAATAAAAAAAAAAAATAAACTAAACAAATAGAGCGAACATTCGCACAGGAAAATAGATAAAGCATACCTTTAACGTTTTATCATCACTAGCACTCACTATGAGACGGCTATCCGAAGACCATGCGACATCACTAATTCCCATTTTATGACCGGGAATAGTTTTTTCAAACTTTCCATCGTACGCACCCCACACTTTAATAAGTTTATCGGCAGCTGAAAACACATTCAATCGATAAGAACAATACAGAAATGTGGACAATTATGTACAACATGAATCTACTCACAAGAACTAACTAGCCACTCGCCATTAGGGCTGAATTTGACTGATGAGACAGCTTTAGTGTGTCCGGCAAGAGTGAACTTCAATGTATAATTAGGTTTCTGCAATACAACAAACAAAATGTACACATGAATGGAGCATGATGAAATCACGATGCAACGAGTACACGACTATTGTCTATTTTTAGAACTGTCCACAGTAGGACAAACAACATGTTTAAGATTATTTTCATAATAATTTTTGTGTGTATCTTTTTCCTTTTAAATAATACATGGATTTTTGAAAGAAGACATGTTTGTTTGTTTAGCAATTGTACCAGAATATTGTATAGATTTTAATAGTCATCCCCCATTTAAAGTGATTACTTCACACGGTTCTTTTTTAAGAGTATATTTTCTTGAATAAACGTATAGACATAATCACTCGTGATAAGTTCATCATGTCAATGAATTTTTGTAGAAAGAATATCACACGCTATCATATATATGAGTGTAATGCAACATAATAAGTTGATTAAGGGTGTAAATTGATAATTGATGTTTTTCCACAAATATTTGGCCTGAAATTGAATTTCAAATATTTTGAAGTTCAAATGATCTGTTCTTTTAGAGCCTAACTACAAATATTTTGTGCTTTTAGAGAAGTGTGCTAACTACACCAATAACAATTTCATGTTTAAAAAAGTGCCCATCAGATTTTTGACTTGACAAAAATCACAGGTTTGTAGGTCTCTTAGTTGTAAGCGAGTTACCAAATTATGATGTAACAGTTATGTAAATGCAAACATTTGCATAGAAATGATGGTGAAATTTTATGTGTGTAACTTTTAGTATAAAATTTGATTTTACAAAAAATTGGGGATATTGTACAGTTATATCAATAAGATAATTTTTAACAGGGAAATCTGGGATGACAAGCGACTCAATTAATTATTATACATATAAATTATCAATTCGTACGGTTTTAACTTTCGAACATATAATATTAACCACTGTTTTACTATGATTTTGACAAAAGACTTTTACCTAAGTTTTTAATTGTATTTTACCGATTAGTCCAAATCACAAGTTCAAACCTAAACGCGGCAAGAAATTATATTTAGACGCCGAAGACGCCTAAATTAGAAAGACGCATAGAAAAGGCCGGCGACGAACCGTCTTCGCCGACGAAGCGCTAATCGGATTTCGTCACCTCGACAAATTTCACTCGAGCGCAAACGGCGAAAACGATCCGAGCGCAAAGAGATCGACATATTGTCGATCGTTTCGAAGAAATATCGAGGCGTTTTTTTGACATTTCGAAATCGGCGAGTCGAGTTGGTACGCCTGCCCCACGCACGGCATGTGCGTACTCGCTCGAAACTGTTCGACGACGACGAGAAATGGCGAGAGAGTTACCTGAGGGGTGGGCTTGTTGGCGTGCTGAGCCTGCTGAGGCGGCTGCGGCGGTTGAGGCTGCGGCTGGGCGCCTCCGCCCCCGGCCCCCAACGGCACCATGGCCTCTCCCTCCCCTTCCTCGGGCGAGAGCTTCCGCCTCCGGATCCGCGGCGAGGCGGACGTCGCAAACGCGCGGACGCGTCTTCCGGTCCGCGGCGGGAGCGGAAGTCGAGGCTGCGCCCCCGAAGCTCGTCCCGCGCCGAAAGCGTCGCCGGCGTCGTCCCGCGCGATCGCACGCCGCGACCCACGCCCGCCAACACGCGCGACGCAAAGACGCCCGCGCGCTTCTCGCGCGGAAACAGACGACTCGTTTTCCGGCCATTAGCCGAGGTCTAAATTTTTTTTCGAGTTTCGCAATCTTGCCGATTTTTTTATTCGAACTTGAAAATTATAAAAAATCGTATTTTTCGTTTTTTTAGGCTGCTATTTTCACAACTAATCTTCTAATTACAGTAGATTCTTCGACTACGAACTGTCGAAAATCCGTCTCCGGTCCGCAGATTTTAGTCCGTCCGCAGTCAAAGGAACTCTAATCGGAATCGGTGAAAAAAAGGCCCCGAAGTTAATGTAACAAAACCGATCGAAAATTTTGGGACATTCAATATAACGGAAATGTAGGGAGACTCAATTCGTCTCGAAAACTCAATCCCCTTTTTGTTTTTTGTCTCCTACTCCCATTAAAAATAATCAAAGTTTCGAAAAAAAATTATTGACAAAGTAAACCTTATTCATTATCGAGTGTATGAACACTACTTTTTTTTCAAATAGATTTTTCAAAAAAAAAATTCATAAAAAAAAACAAAAGATGGGGGGGGAGGATTAACTTTCCGAAACAAATCAAGTTTTCTCATTCCCTCCTATTTTTTGCTAAACGGGCATGTGTTTTGTAATCTATTAAATATTATTTTTCATTAAAATGTGTAAATATTCTATAAATATGAATTGAATTCAAATATGTATAATAATATAATACAATATAATGAAACGAGAAAAGTTCAAATAAAAATAGAGAAACTACGATACCCGCTCAAATTGTTCATTTCTGTACTAAAAGTTATTATGTGCCTATTCAATTTCATTTCAACAAATACTTACATGATGAGAAACTTTTCATATCATAATTATAAACGCTTATTTAAACTGTCGTTTTCATAACACATAATAACTTAAAATATCCTTACCTACATTTTTCAGGATACATCTCTACCTAATCTATCTTCAAATACATACATATAAAACCATCGCCATATTCATAAACTTTCATTCAACTTACTCCTGAACTTTACAACTGCAATTTACGAAACAAATATATTTTATTCAAATTTCGGAATATTCCTAGAGTAATTATTTCAGAATTTTCTTATAATACTTTTGTCAGCATTTTGTATCTCCCGCAACGTTCCAAATGCATATTCTACTCACCCGCATAGTTAACCCGGAGGACATACTTATTTCGTTCCGTAAAACTGTATCGATTTATAAAATAAGAACTACCTAAGCCGGCGTCGATTGAAGAGAACACGTTTCCCTGATACAATTCATAATTATTTTATTCCATACACTATGGACACGAAGTCTTTAAGGCTTCGCGTTAAGAGACCCCACACATAGTTTACACACACATAATTGTGTACGATGTCTCAAAATTGACTCACTTTTAATTTTTTTATAAAATTGTTATTCAATTTTTTTAAATGAATTTAAATATTTTATAATATGTGCAAATTTTAGATTCTTTTTTTTTTCCAACCAATTTCATTCCATTCAACTTTTTGTTTTATTTATTCAGTTTATTTTATTAACAGTCATTCCAACTCGTCATAGCGACGAACTTCATCGAGAATTATTAATATCAAAGATCGCACAATCATTAAAGCAAACCATAATTACCCACTGATACTATTCAATTAAACTCGATACTATTTGAGCATCCACCCCAACTTTCCAGAGTTGAAAAAAATATCACCAAAAATAATTGAGAACTGCAAAATTTGTGATCTACGCCATACTCATCCACCAAAGTTATTCAATTTGACTAAACTTTACTCGAAAATTAATCTCAACTTGCTACGGCTGACAATGAAAGCTCCATCATCGAAGACGATCACCATTAAGAAATCATACAATCTTGGAACCAGACTACAATCATCCATTCGATCCAACTCATGCCTTGTAAACTTAAATTTACTAGAACATTCATCTCGACTTGCCACAACAACTAAGAACTACCAACATAGCCTTTCAACAATACAATCTTCAAGCCACACCATAATAATTTACTCGGCTCATACAAAGTATCAATTTCTTCTATCGACCATAACGAAGAACTCCACCACCAAAGCCTTTCAACAATACAATCTTCAAGCCACACCATAATCATTTACTCGGCTCATACACAGTATCAATTTCTCCATAACGAAGAACTCCATCATCAAGGATAACGAAGGATTGCACAATTCTTTGAGACACACCATAAAACGACGCTGAGCCGGTTGCCCCCAGCAGAGCGTCCGCCCCCCTCGGCCGCCTTGTCACGGCCCCATCACCTACCGGTCGGACCGCTTTTTTTACACCACACTCCTCACCCCGAGACCGACAAATTCGTTTTCCATTGCCACCTTCGCCATCGTGGCCACAGTGTCGTGCCTGCTCCTATCCTGACTCTCTCGCTCTCTGGGTCGACGCGGTTCAGTCGCAGACGACCTCCCGCCCTCATCGGTGGTGGCTTCCGAGGAGTCTCGGATACTCCCGGCCGGAGACTCGAAGCCTTCTAGGCTGTGGTGATTTGATTTTTCTCTTATTTTATATGCGGTCTAAGAAAGTTTCAATTCGAGGGTTAGTTTAGTGTGTTCGTTCATTTGTTTTATTTAGTGTCTGATGGTGGAAAAATTTGAATGAAATTGAGTAAAAGTGGTAAAATTTCGTAAATAAAACAATTTGATTGATAAACTAGTTTTGGTATATAAAATTTTGGGCTAGGTTTTATTTTCCTTTTTCGCTAGACTTGTAAAATTTTAACTGGATTGTTTTATAGTTTTTGACTGATAAACGATAGATTGTCGCAATTGTGTAATTTTACCTCCATTCTTTCCTGCTGTTATCAAAATTAAAGTGATATCATAAAAATTTGCACAATTCTTTTCAGCTACATCTAAAATTTTGAAATATTTATTTAAAGACATGGGTAATACCAAAGTTATCTGTGGGGACAAATGAGCTTTTATATTCTCTTTTCAAAGACTACCGTCGACTTTAGATTTTTCTCGCATATGCATGTTTTGAAATGTTTCAAGTTGTTTCTATACAAAACATTTTTCAATTATTTATTAGGTACACTAAATTTCGATACACACATGGAAATGAAAACTGTCATAATCATTATGCAAAGAAAATGAAATCAGCCAATGTTTATAATCAAAATAACAAATGATTCACCTCGAAACGTCGTTCGAGTAAAATTTAATTTTGGAAAAAGGGAAAATGCAGCGCAAAATCTCAAATCTAACGAACGAAAATCGGATGCATCTCTCTCACGAAAATACATACATACAAATACGAAATCTTTATAAATCGCCCAAAGTAAACAGAGCTCGTTGCGCTCGTTGCGTCAAACAAGAGATAATTCACACAAGCCGGTAAATGATCTAAAAATGTAAAACGCCGCGAACGCTAAAAGTGAAAAAAGTGAAGAAAAAAAAAACTAAAACCGAATGCACCGTGCGCACACACAGAGAGAGACGATGATGAAACGGTGCGATAATTTTGAAAAAGTGCCAGGAGCCGAACGGGGCGATAATCGTCCGGCAGGTGGTCGCGAACGGGTTAACCGGTCGACGGGCCTTCGGAAATATATATAAATTTATATATTTAAGTTTTTTTTCACGGAACGGACCCCCACGAATCGAAAGACCCGGTGGCCGTTCTATTACGGCACTGTCGACTCGTCGACTTGGTCGCGTTTTGTCGCGTTATGGCTGGTTTCGCGCCAAATTTTGTATTTGACGTTTGTTTTGTTTGTCGCGAATTTGTTTAAATATAGATAATGTTTTGGATTTACATTCTACAATTATGGTGATGGTTATTGATCTAAAGTAAGCAGTTTTTTGAATTGTTCCGTTTCGGCATTTGAGTACTTACTTATCTATACTTGTTCTGTCTCCTTTTCGTGCTCCAAGTAGCTTTGCTTTGATTCAATACATAAACTTAAAATAGAGATTGATACAATATTTCCAAATATAATTTTTTTTCTATACAAAACTTATCGGAGCACAGAACTCGGAAAGGTAACTCCGGATTTTTATATATTCAATGAATTTAAAATCACATCAAATGAATCAATATAAATCATACATATTTCAATAGATATATAAGAAGAGATATCGGAGCACAAGAAATTTTCATATTTCGACTTTGCTCCGCTCCATTGCTCTGTGCTCCGTTCTAGATCTCTATTGGTAAATATAATTGATTTCATATTGAAATAATTTAAGCTGACACTCGATTCGTTTATATCAAACAATTTGATAAGGTAAAAATTGTGTAGAGAAGATTGCATAAATGGAAAATTTCAGGCGCTTAATGTACACGATAATTAATTATCGCGCAATTGTTCGAGTAAATGTTGTAATTGTTGTTCTGAAGATGTCGAAGGTTCTATTTGTACGTTTCGAAATAATACGTGTGTTTATTTTCGTTTTCGTTTGTCCGACCTGAGCCACCTGTAGCTTCCAACTCCGCGGGGGTCTGAAGAGGTTAAAGACCTTGTCAGACGATAGTTTCGCATCATTAAGCCTTCACAATATTCTTTGAAATATTTGCGCATTAAATATTTCCATTATCACATGCGAATGTGAAAGTTTAGCTTGCTTAATTTTCAGGCAAAATTTTCATACTGATACATCGAAGTTGCATACATTGCGGTTTGAAATATTTAATTGCAATAAAGATTTTATTTAGAATTAATGAAGATATTTATTATTATTGCAGTTCTGATAAATATTTACCCAGCATTTTTTTTTCATCATTGAAATACATTCTACAAATAAATTATGTGCATTCGAAAAATAGAAACATATTTTCATGTACAAAATAAGTTTTTTTTCTCAAATTTCTCACTAATAATATAAATTATGATTCAATTCTATTATTAAGAAAAAACAAAGCCCCAAAACAATATTGAAAGAAAAATACATTTCTGAATTCATTTAAAATATTCCTGTTTTTATTTCGAAGACCGATCATTCATTTTTACTGCATTTTATAATTATTCGATCGATCAATATATTGAAAAAAATGATTGATATTTTCGATAAGTAAGTTCATTTATCAAAAATATTAATTAATAATTAATAGAATTTTCATATAGATTGATAGAACAAATGAGACAAAGCACGAATGTACGAAAACGAACGAACATAGTCCACCAAAGCAGATAGATAGAAAACAGACAACATGAGATGGATAACGATAAATGACACCCATATAGATTGCATTATCGATTTACCGGTAATTACCGGTAAATAGCAATCCCTAGACATCCAGAACATAAACGTAGAACCAGAACCCTCGAAATCGGTCCAGAAAATCGTCGCTAACTCGAAGACCCCCCGTCGAGATACGAGACCAACTCGAAGCAGATAAGAGTCTACAACAGCACGTAGTCTCCCAGTGGTTTTGTTTGTCGTCTCATGATGATAAGACCATCGGTTGCCGAGGGCCGATATCGCCGGTGGAGAAACCGACGATAACTGGTGGAAACCGGTCAGGTTGTAGCGATCGGAGATGTTTATGTTATGCTATTGTTATGTGCGATTAGCGCTCACCGACGACCCACATTGAAAAACAATCGGATTCGCTTTTAGCTGTATTATATTGATGACAGAAAAGGGCAAGGGGTACAAGTGGCTTTAAGGTGATTTCGAGAAAAGCGCGCTCGAAGTTTATACATGTATTATGAGGAGGTCGAGTGATTTGATGATATATCTCGGTACACGTTCCAAGTTCGTTTATATCCTTTTGTCACCAAATATATGAGGGTACATAGATGCGATTCTTGTACATAACTCAATTTCGGCAAAAGTGTCTCTTGTACCTCTTGGCCTTTTCAGTCGTCATATGTAATTTCGATGATAAGGTGAACGGCTGTATCCTCGTCACTGTATTGAATTCAGCCAGACTTTCCTTAAATTGAACAAATCAAGCATATGTTGAATGTTTCTTAATGTCAAATAATTGTCAGACATTTTGAACAAAAAATTATTGCAGGATTGCTCAATTCGTCCCATGATGAAATTATTTCTATAAATTTAACTTGACGAAGTAATATCCCTTTAACTTAAATGTTATGTCGGGTGCATTGTCGTTGGGCTTTCGAAGGTTTCGTACAAGATTGACAAGGTTGGGTTATCGCGTTGAATAACCTTTTTATTGTTCTTTTCGAAAATTATAAGTGTTGTTCCGACCACGAACTGTTGAAACATCCATGCTACAGAGAGAGACATCAGTATGCAGTATGTAATTCATAGTTGTAGGATTGGCTGTATATTGTGACGAATTTATGGCTCTTTAGTCTATTATTTTTATGGTGGAATATGCGTGTTTTATTTTAATAAAAATTTGAATATTATGTAAAGGCATTTAACGTGTGAAACTATTGAATATTATTATTTTCATAATGAAGAATGAGATGACTTCGTAGTAAAATAGAGTAAGGTCTTTGTATCTAAATTCGACCAAGTAAATAAATTCAATCAAATTGCTATCTAAATTATAATTTGAACTCATATTACATATGCATATAAAAATTGAAAGAAAATCATTTCATATTTATAGAACTGTAAGAGGAAAATCAAATGTCTTATCAATATATTAAGTACTTAGGCACTTGAATTGAATTGTGATCGATCTGTTTTTGCTTTCAATGTACATTACATAGAATTTTCCTTTTCTTTGTCGAAATGGCGATTGATTATTCCGAATAGACTTTATTCACTCGTTCATGTGAACTTGAATCCGTTTTATCGTATTACGATGACGTCAAGTGCATTTCCTTCGAATTTTCGCACATTTTTTCCACAAAATCACCAACCGGACTTTGAACTGAATATCGAATCGCTAGATAATAAAACGAATCGTATTACAAATTCGTTTTTTTTTTTGCTTTAGGTGACGTCAAGTATATATTGTTTGAATTTTCGTATGTTTTTCCCGATGACAATTAAGGATTTTTCAAAATAGATCAGTTCCATTGTCATTTTCGAAGAGGATATAAAATTCGTTCAATTCACATACCATATGTTACCTTATGTTATATAGTGTCATTTTTATGTTATGTAGGAAAATTTGATGTTCATAAAAAAAGTTCAGTATGTTAAGGAAAATATCTCTGAAGTTTATCATTTTAGATTTGCAGAAACTCTAATTGTTCAAACTTGTAATTAAGAAAATGACATGAAATTTTCTGGTTTATTTCCATATACAACTAGAATATTTAACAATCGTTATCGTCGTATTAAAACTGCATTAATATTCGGTATATTCCGCTTCGAACTCGAATTTTGTGCAATACGCCTTGTCGAAAAATGAAAATTTGTCATCATTTTAAAATATCCTAATGTATTATAGAATCATGCAATATGCACGTATTTACTACATTTGATTAATGAAAAATTTCACAGTTATTGCGCATCAATCAATATATCGATATCAATGCAACGATTTATTTATATCCGATTATTAAATAAATATTTATTTTAGAAAATATATTGAATTTAATAAGCAATTACGAGCTGATCTATAAACAGAATTATAATCAATGATTCACATAATCGAACGCATTTGATTATTTATGAAAAAAAAAATCATAGCAACAGTCGATAAAAAAGTAGATAAAAATTTCAAGCGCTCTTAAGAAAATGATTGAATATTTCAACAGAGATTTTTCGAGAAAATTCGAACCGTTCGTTGTCAAAGCCTAACACTAGAGATAACCTCTCGTACAAATATGTATATTTTTTAATAATGATTTCACATAACGATAGAAATCCTCGACTTTGCATTACCACCCGCGAACAGAAGCAGTGTCACCGTTATCTAAACTTCCAACGAAATAATAAAAACGTGACGTCAAACGAACCAGTAAGCATCCAGTTCCAGATACTATCATCAATATGAGTAAATAAGAGCAAACAAATATAGCCGATCAAAGATCGAAACGAACGAATCATAATATGTGTTTATTTCACATTTGTTAATTAATCGGATGTAAATAAATTGTTCAAAAAAATGAGTATAATTTAAATTAAAAAAAAAAAATTAAACTTTCTTAATATATTTAAGAAATCGATCAAATTGAATCCAAGTTTTTTTTAAGTAATTTCGAATTACTCTTAATGCATGATGATTTTCCATACAAAACTTGTAACAGACAAGTAGACAGATATATGTACATGTGCAAGAAAAATTATAATAATGAGTAAATTTTAAGTTTCATATCTAATTTGTGGTCAATATTGATTACAGGTTCATTTTTGAAATAACGTTACGTGTCTTCTGTCAGGTCGCTAGTATTATCAACTATATTTTGAAAATTCTTTATGTGTATGTCGACCCTTTTTTAGAGTTATCTCTTCAGTTTTAGTTATGTAAGTAAGTAAACATGTTTGTTGATGAATATTGAATTGATGTTTTTGTTCGCATGCATCATTCTTAATGAAAAGTTTTTTTGAAATATTTGGAAATAATAAAATTGTTGCTATCGCGTTTTTTTTCGCTCGAGATAAAACATTAATTTCCTTCGATTTAAATGGCTTTAATGTAGTTACGTTATCGGAGTAAACAAGTGCGAAAATACAAATGGCACTGGATATAACCAGTTTCGCTGAAAATTCGCTGTGAAAATAGAATATGATATACTTGAACCTTATCTAACATAATTTTCATTATAAACATAAGTACATCGTATTACTTCATGACGATTTAATCTATCTTATTCTTTTGTTAATCGCTCTAAATTTTATGAATCGTTCACATAATATTATCGCGTATTGAATTGAATCGTACATAGTACACTTCGTCCATATCTTGAATTAATTGTAATATGATCTTTTTTTTATTATGTGAACATCTTTAGAACTCGTGCAAGCGGGTATAAAATTCATTTTTATAATATTATCTGGTTGGATTAGAAAAAAATGTCATATATTCGAATTATTTTAGCAGCAGTATATCTATTTTAAATGCCAAAAGACAATCAATATTTTGTTTTGCTCGAAACCATATAATTGCTTACA